>JBAMNC010000762.1:0-527500 GCA_037902135.1 Cetoscarus ocellatus
GATCCGCATCTGGATTTGGATCACCAGCAAAATGTTATCAGTCCTTCCTTGTGCCATGACCCACATTTCCTGATGGGATGGTCCAGTTGATTGACTCATGGTAAAGTCGGGGTTAGAATTGGATAATGATGGTATGAACACACAAAAGTGTTCTGTCACGACTCAGCTTTGAGATTTTAAATCAGTTTACTGAGTTCACACAGCTGGAGAAGATCTTAAAATTACAAACAGAGCTGATCAGACTACTGTGTGCACCTCTGTGGTGATGATGCTTAACAAGCCCAAACTGCACAGTGTGCTGATGGGCACAGACACACAGATGTGGGTGACAAAAACACAGCAGCATGGAAGTTACTAGTTTGATTTTCTATGTTATCGCTATCAAAATCAGCAAAGTCTCTGCAAAATTCTGTTTTAGTCTTAAACAGCAAAAGTGAGTTATCATAAAGACATTTAATTCCATCCATCCATCCATCTTCTTCCGCTTATCCGTAGTCGGGTCGCGGGGGCAGCAGCCTGAGCAGGGAAGCCCAGACTTCCCTCTCCCCAGCTACTTCGTCCAGCTCCTCCCGGGGGATCCCGAGACGTTCCCAGGCCAGCTGAGAGACATAGTCCCTCCAGCGTGTCCTGGGTCTTCCCCGGGGCCGCCTACCAGTGGGACGTGCCCGGAACACCTCACCAGGGAGGCGTCCAGGAGGCATCCTTACCAGATGCCCGAGCCACTTCATCTGGCTCCTCTCAACGCGGAGGAGCAGCGGCTCTACTCCGAGCACCTCCCGGATGACCGAGCTTCTGACCCTGTCTCTAAGGGAGAGTCCGGACACCCTGCGAAGGAAACTCATTTCGGCCGCTTGTACTCGCGATCGTGTTTTTTCGGTCACGACCCAAAGCTCGTGACCATATGTGAGGATAGGAGTGAAGATCGAGTGGTAAATCGAGAGCTTTGCCTTGCGGCTCATTTCCCTTTTTATCACGACGGACCGGTGTAGAGTCCGCATCACTGCCGACGCCGCACCGATCCGCCTGTCGATCTCCCTGTCCATCCTTCCTCCGCTCGTGAACAAGACCCCGAGATACTTGAACTCCTCCACTTGGGGTAGAATCTCGTCCCTGACCCGGAGAGGGCACTCCACCCTCCCCCGGGTGAGGACCATGGACTCGGATTTGGAGGTGCTGATTCTCATCCCAGCTGCTTCACACTCAGCTGCGAACCGATCCAGTGAGAGCTGTAGGTCTCGGTCTGACGAAGCCAACACGACCACATCATCTGCAAAAAGCAGCGACCCGATCCTGAGGTCACCGAACCGGAACCCCTCAACACCCTGGCTGCGCCTAGAAATTCTGTCCATGAAAGTAATGAAAAAAAGACATTTAATTGAACTCCATAATTACTGTTAAGAGTTGCTTTCATAGGTGTTTCTGTCACACTTTTTCGTGGCTACTTGTGATCATTTTCTACTAAACTATTGTATGTTTTCATTATTTTCATGTGCTATCATCCATCCATCCATTATCCTTTCGAGGTGGTGGGGGGCTGGAGCCTATCCTAGCTAACACTGGGCGAGAGGCGAGGCACACCTTCAACTGTTCCCCAGCTGATTGCAGCACCACATAGAGACAGAAAACCATTCACATATACACCCATAGCTAAAGGCAATCTAGATTCAACAATTTACCTAATAGGAGTAAGCTGGAATCCCCTGAGAGAACCCACGCATGCACAAAGAGAACATGCAAACTCTAAACAGAAAGACACTGACCAACACAGGGATTGATCCAGCAACCTTCTCACTATGAGGCAAATATGCTACCTGCTGTGCCACATGCTGCCCATGTGCTATCATGGAATTTGCAGACACAGAAATTGTGTGTCAAATGATCTTTTTAGAATGATGCGTCATGTTAATATTGGTGAAAACAGCACCAAAAAAAAAAAAAAAAAAAAGTCTGCCCTGCTGGTTGTCTCATTTGAGCAGATCTGACCCCAGACCCATGTGAGGTCTACACATCTGGCAGCTATGTCCCTCTATGCCTCAATGCTTCTCTCTTGATGCTCCGTGATGCCCAGCTCAGGTCAATTAAGGAGCCTTTTAAAACAAAAGCGGCACAATTTTTTATTTATTAATGAAGAAATTACTGTTTTTGTTTCTTAAACGCTTTTGTTCAAATGACCCACCAGTTCATAAAGTAGCATCCCATCTCTGGCTCCAACTCTTCCCACGTGTAGTGGGGTTGTGGACTAGTTTTGTGTTTGTATACAATGGTGATGCATTTGTTTGCAGTTCAGAACACTGAGATCTGAAAAATAAGAGCTCTTTCTGTAACAGTTAAACAGCAGCAGAGAGATTATATGTGGGAAATGTTTTTGATCAGCTTCAAATTACAGGGACACACAGAAAGTGGACAGACATTGTGTTTAATTAGAGAAATCAAGCGTCTACACCAAAATAAAACTTGTAAACTGGGTTAAATGGTAATCATGTATGCTGATGACTACCAGCTGGAGGTGGCTTTTGTTTTATCATGACTAGAAATGTTTAAAAAGTCAAATGTCCATATAAATGAAGAGTCAAAATTACATCATCAGAATTAAATCCGTATGTATCTTATATAAAAACTAGTGATCCACCGAAAATTTCTAAAAATCAGGGTAGATGCGGTTTCGATGTTTGAAACAGTTAACCTGATACCATTTTTTTTCTAATTACTTAATTTTGTGTTTTTCTCCAACAATGGCAATGTCTTTCTCGTGTCTGATCTTGAAAATACTTTGCAGTTGTCCAACATGTATGACAAAACAAATAATGATCTGAAAACTGATATCTGTTCACCACACATTAATTTGTCCTGGGCTGCTATCAGCTGTTATCAATGTCGAACAGATGCCAATGTTCATCCCTATGAAACCTTAAAAAAGAGACAATTGTTTACGACTTTTAACATCTGTTGAAAGTAAAACAACCACAGACTCACTCAAGTGACCAGATAACACAACCACGTCGGACACCGTAACACTGGAACAAGTCTTGGGTAATCATGAATGATGCCAACAGCTACATACTGTTGCTGATCCAACCTTTTATCATTGGGTGACTTGACTTGACTATTTGATAAAAATCCAGCTATTTAATGCAACCTTTGTCAACAGGAGTGCCTTGGAAATATATATATTAACTAGAAAAGCACTCAGAGAGTGCAGACCTCTGCCAAGATACAATTCTGGATCACCACATGCTCCGATATGGTGGCTGAGTCTCCGCTCATGTCTGTCCATGTGGAACTCCTCCGCTGGCATTGCAAGGGAAACTAGGTAATGTAGTGACAGAGGCTTGAAAAATGTTGATCAGCTCAATCTGGATCAGATCCAGATGAAATTGACCGTGATGATAGAGTTATATTATATATATTATCCTGTAAATTTTGAAGCAAATCCATCGAGTGATGTCAGAGATATGATTTTTTAAAAATAATATCCCAATGTTGAATTATGGGATTTTTTTGCAAATTTTGGGAATTTTTTGCATCCAGACAAATATACGAATCACCACCAAAATGTAATTGGTTTTTCCTTTGACCAAACCACACCTCTGGTAAAATTTTCATGTAAATCTAGGTAGTAGTTTTTGCGTTATCTTGCTAAGCAGACAAACAAACACACAGACAGACCCTGACGAAAACATAACCTCCTTGCGGAGATAAAAATCAACCAAGTGTTATCATGATTATGCAGGGTTCTAGTTTATGGTTTGTTACATAATTGTCTCATATGCGTTTGCTCCTGAAATTGCAATTCTAATACATATATTAGTGAATAGACCGGTTCAGGGTGTACCCCGCCTCTCGCCCAATGACAGCTGGGATAGGCTCCAGCCCCCCGCAACCCCGAAAGGGATAGTCGGTATAGAAAATGGATGGATGGATATTAGTGAATAATTAGTCTGACATCAAAGAGCATTTTTCAAATTGCATACCTTGTTAGCAGCCACTGCAAAACAAGTATTCTCTTTATCACAACTCTCAATCTGAGCCATCAACTTCCCAGTCCAGTGGTGCACAGGGAGTAAGGGAAGTTACAATGATTATTCTATTGGTCTTAAAAGTCAGCAACATTGATGAAATCTGCAAAATTATCCTTGATAGCTTTGGAGGCTAACTTCCTTGTGGTTACAGTTATGTCGAGGCTGTGTACTTTGTCCAGGCTCATGATATCCATCAATGGGGTTTTTTCAGGGGTCAATTATTGTGAAAAAAAAAAAAAAAACGTCCAGTAACAACCTCTTGTGAGTGCATGTTGGTAGTCAGAGGGATGTAAAATGTTCCCTTGTTAGAAGTACATTTTGACTGAAGTGACTTGAAGTGACTTGAGGTTTTTCACCTTTCTGTAGGGTGCCTTGTTACCACTGAGATCTTAGGTAGACACCACTATGACAGGACACAGTCATGTCCCTTAGATCTCGTCACTGTATCACTGTTTTCTTCAAGAAAAAAAATCCCAAATTGCATGAGTCACTCTTCAAAGTGAAACTGTGATTGCTCATGTGGATCCAGCCTAGCCTTGAACCTTTATTTGTGGCGAGACTATTAGCCTATAGGTTGATGATTTACCCTCAAGGGTCTGCCAGCAGGACTATAAGAGGAATTTTGATTCTGTTGTTTGTGAGGATAAAACAGCAGCCCCCCCCCCCCCCCCCCCCCCCACCCCCCCCACCCCACCCCCATTTCCTGAAATCTCTATGTTCAGGTCAATCTTCAGTTGAGAGAACATTGATGAAAGGTATGGAGTTGGGCCAAGTATTCACTTCATAACCTCGTCAGACAATCACTCTTTGATTATAATCTTGCTGAGGAAGGTAAGGAAGCTCTTGAGATCAAGAGCTTCCTTCAAGGCCGCAACTATTTAATCAAGCTTTACCTGAAATAACAGCTTCCCATATGGCTTTATAAACAGAGAAAAAGGGGGAGAGTGAGCCTGATGCTTCAAAAACACTGCCACTTCTGGAAAAACTCTCAGTCCCGCAGACTACTGTTGTCTTGAGTGTTTCTTGAAGATAACTTTTAAAAAGTTTCTTTATTGCAGAGAAACAGAAATACATTTAATTAAACCGTAAGCCTGGCTCCTATGTAAGACTTTTAAAGTTGTACACACTGAGAGACCCAAGATGTGCCCAAAAATAATGACAAACAAACAGTTTGGTTTCTTACAGAATGATCAAAACATCACACCACACTACCAGACTCAAACACCAACTACCAGGGTTGTAGCACCCTATAATGTAATAATTTCCTGAAAATGTAATAACGCCTGAAAATTTAATAAAATTTGCACTTAACTCAATCAAAAATGTAATAAAACCCAATAATGTAATAATTTCACCAATAATGTAATAAAATATCCTGACTGATATTGTAATAACATTTTTACCCATCATAATATACCATATTACATTACTGGGGATTTATTACATTTTCAGGTGGGTCTTTTTTTTTCAAAACTGATAATGTAAAACTTGACAGATAATGTAATATAGAGTTCTATAGGAATATTAGCAATAACCCGGTTGCGTGCAGCCATGTAAACACCAAAAAACCTTTTGAATCTTGGGCTTTTGAGTACAGGAAGTACTTGTTGTTACATGGCACAGCTCCGGCTCGATTTACTGTTTCTTCACGTTCTCGTCTTCTATTAATGAAGAAACTGACAAAGAACAGTGTCAAGTGCTGGTGGTGGGTCAGTACCAGCACCAAAGCACAAACAAAGCTGACTGTTAGCTGCTCCGGGCCGTTCATTATCCACTGTGCTGCTGCTGTTGTTCTTGTTGCTATTGGATACAGGAAGAAGTAGCAGAAATGACGTGCATTGTGTCATGACGTTCTCCGTGCGTCATGATGTTCTCTGTGCGTCGCTGTTTTGTTCGGGATACCATGCATAGAGGAATAACCCTGTTTGCTCACACATGTAAACCGGGGTATTCCGAAAGTTTCAGAAACCTTCCTGTACTCAAAAGCCCAAGATTCCTTGCGAAAAGAACATGCGCAGAACATAACTTAATGTTCCATTTGATGGGGATATCCCGATCGACGTATACATGACCAAATATTCTGGTTAGAAAAGGAGTAACCCAGGGGTAATATTCGGGATTTTAAAAACCAGAATACGAGCATATTCCGGGTTTTCAGAAGGTTTTTTGGTGTTTACAAGGCTGCACGCAACTGGGTTATTGCTATTATTCCTATAGAACTCTATATTACATTATCTGTCAAGTTTTACATTATCAGTTTTGAAAAAAAAAGACCCACCTGAAAATGTAATAAATCCCCAGTAATGTAATATGGTATATTATGATGGGTAAAAATGTTATTACAATATCAGTCAGGATATTTTATTACATTATTGGTGAAATTATTACATTATTGGGTTTTATTACATTTTTGATTGAGTTAAGTGCAAATTTCATTACATTTTCAGGGGTTATTACATTTTCAGGAAATTATTACATTATAGGGTGCTACAAGGGTCTCTACTCTCCTAGCTTGTCATCTTATGCAAAAAAAAAAAAAAAAAAAACAGAAAAATGGCAGGACAAATTTTGCATTCACACATAGACATAATTAGTGATTAATAAATTTATTAGACCACTTGCCATAGAACAAGAACACCATCAAGCATCATGAAGTGATTTAAAGGCAGGGTTGGTTATCATTGAAAACTAGCATGAATTGAATGCAGCATCTCCTCAGGATCCGTCTAGCCCCCCCACCCCAGAGCTCCTCCAAAATGACGTCCCTGCTCACATGCACAAGCGCCACTGATTCGCGACCATATGTGTGATATAAAGCACCCACTCAAAAACGATCCTCAGCCCATTGTTTTTGTTTTGCACTACGCCAAGTCATGTCTCACATTATCATAGTAAAGTTAAAAAAACAAACAAACAAACATGTCAAGTCAGTTAGTACACACAACCTGATTCTGACTCTCGTTTTTGCCCTGGCTTTGTCCAAATTCTTTTTTTGTTTGGCCTTCTCTGCCTCCATCTTTCTTTTCCTGCTCTGTTTAGCAGAGCAGGAAAAGAAAGGTTACCAGTAATCAGGGTATAGGTAGTTTCTCCAGCGTACTTGGATGTCTCTCAGCTCAGCTATGCACATTGAATTAGGGTCAATGCACTCCGCCAAAATGTACGCACAGAAGGTGGGCAGAACAGTAGTACGGGATTTGATTGGTTTAATAAATTTGGTTCGAATCGCTGTGATTGGTTGGTGTTTCCCTGTTTTACTCCTGCTGTAAGCGGCTATTTTTCGCTCTCTTTTAAGAACACATCATGCATTAATTGTCATCGGGACATAACGATCATTTTAACCAGTATAACAAGAAGTGTATCTAAATCTGATTACCAACCCTGCCTCTAATGCAAACGATTCAACTTTCAGTGAACTATTCCATTTTGGACAGAAATGAGGAACTTAAAACAGAATTTTTCTTTTTATCCCACATTTGATTGAGCTGGCTCACCTGGCTTCTCTGAGAACTCAGAACTTCATAAATTCAAGCAAAAAAATACAATTTGTCATCCTAATCAAGAAATAATAATGCTCTCGACAATTTTTTTTCGCTTTTTTTGTAAAACAGTTCTTTGAAAATTCATGGATAACCATATTAAATTATACAGTAATTTAGCATGAAAAAAAAAATCAATTTGGTTTTCTGTAATAATACACCAGTGTTATTACAAAGGAAATAGAGAATGAGTTTGGTAAATACAAATGCTGTTAATTTAGGGCAGCTGTGGCATAAACCTTAGATTGGTGGTGGTTGAATGAATGTGTTAAGCAATATATACACACACACACACACACACACACCTCACGCACACACTTCTGGGCACCCTGACTGTTCTGTGGAAATGAGTTGTCACAAAGAGGGCTGGCTCCCAAAGGGGGATAGACTGCCCCCAACTGGTAGAGACGGAGATCCACATGCTGCTCAAAATATCAGAGTGAAAGAGGAATATGATCCCATAGCAACACACTAGAGTTTAGATATACAAATTGTACTCAAAAAATCGCAGATTTGCTGTTAGACAGGCATAACTGTGGGATTATTGTATCAATAAGAGACAAAGCCACAGGGTATTGTGCAAGTAGGTTGTCACAAAGCTGGCTCCCAGAGAGGGACGTCCTCTGCCCCAACTGAAACACCTAACTGGTAAAGAGCTCCACTTCCTGCTCAAAACATCAGGATGTGAGTGCAGAATATGATCCCCAAGTAACACACCAGAGTTAAGATATACAACTAATACTCTGAAAATCAGATATTTGCTGTAATAATGCAAACTTGTGATATTACTGTATCAATGAACACAAAGCCACAGGGTATTGTGTAAGTGGGTTGTCACAAAAAGAGCTGGCTCCCAGAGGAGGACAGACTTTGCCCCCACTGAAACACCCAACTTGTAAAGACAGAACTCCACTTCCTGCTCAAAACATCAGGCTGTAAGAGAGGAAAGCGATCCCCAAGTAACATCAGAGTTAAAATATATAACCTATACTCAGAAAATCAGATATTTGCGATGAGAAATGCAAAACTGTGAGAGTATTGTATCAATTAGAGACAAAGCCACAGAGTATTACACAACACTATCAAAGGTGTGTGAATTAGCATGGGTCAACTGGGGGTTTAGAGCCTCATGAAGTCAGTATGAAGTGAATGTGCCAGTTTTTCCCTCAAGATCAACTAAGCACGTCTGTTTCAATCACCAACTCACTAAACACATACATCCCACAGGTGGAGTTATGCTGCTGATGTGAAGGTTGTAGGAGCTTCTTTAAGTCTCTGAGACTCTCTGTAGTCTGTCTGTGGTTCAGTCACTCAGACAGGCTGTGTCATACTTACTGAATAAAATCCGGAGGTTGATTTGAAGCTTCCCATTGACAGAGGAGAATGAAAATATGTTGGTTATATCATCGAGGTTTCTTTGCTGATATTTCCATCTGGAGACAGTTTTTGAAGGCCTGTCAGTGTCAGTGAGTTCCGGCATCGCTGCTTTATCACTTCACATCCTCTCGTATTGATTCTGTAAAACAACTTGAGCCCCTTGACCTCATTTCGCAAACAGACGCTGTGACATTGTGATGGCAAATTAAAATTCAAATCAATCTCCCCTGTGTAAGAGGAAAAAAGGAGCAGAGTGAGAGAGCAAGACCGGCAGAGGGAAAGAGAGAGAGAGAGAGATCGGGGGAGGGAGAGAATGAGGGACCTTAAATAAAAGGTGTCATCTCCCCCAGTGGAATTTTAATGAAGTGGATTCATAGTCTCTTCCCACAGAGAGCTGAGCAAATAGCAGCTGCAATTTATCAGCAAACTGGAGTCAAACGTCCCCAGTCAGAGGAGGAGGAAGAGGTGGCCTCTCATCAGCAGCTGTGAAAACTACAAAAGCAGATACGACGGGGGAGTTCCACACCTCCTTAAACGGGAAAATGACAATGAGCTTTGGTGTAAAGCAACCTCATGGCTCCTGGTGGGGAAACTGGGTCATTGCACCCATTACAGGCAGTAAAATAATGTTTTTGAAGTAAAGGATAAGCAACAAGTCAGGTTTTAAAGGCAAACTGCTGGCTGAGGTCTGTTCAGTAGACTGCACAGGCTAATTAAAAGTTTGATAGAGATTATCTATTACTTACGCTGACTGCCTATTTTATGAGGTACATCTGCTTAACTGCTTGTTAATGTAAATATATGATTAGCCCATCACTTTGAAACAACTCAAAGCATTTAGATGTGTAGACAAGACAACTGTACCAGCCCTGGCCATATCTATTGTAATTATGCTGTATATTTGTGAGGTTGCTTTCTGCTGTTGTGTGTGTGTGTGTGATAAGTGAGTGTTCTGTCAGCAGGAGGATCTTTGGCTGCATTCACAAGGCTTCCTATGATTGGCTCGAGAAGCAGGTTCGGCAGAGGAAGAAGCAGTTCTCCCATTGGCCCAAGAGCTGACAGGCTCAGTTCAAAAAGCCTCAGCCAGCACACAGACGGTTGCGTCTCTGACAACAGCAAGCCACAAAACAGCATAGGGTCATCACACCTTATAAACAGTTTGTTTATAACTGCTTAATTTCCACTGTAATCAGGCACTACAGACCACGTGTCCTTCCGACATCAGCAAGATCAAGGCAGGATAGATCTATGATTTCATGTTTATGTCAAGCACTGATCCTAACGTCTGAATGTAGCAACAGAAATCCAGGCACATTAGATCAGACATCATTTTTCAAATTTGCTAAGCCTGTGCAAATTGTTACTTCAGTTTTCTTTTGTCATCTGACAGGAGTGGCATCCAATGTGGTCTGCATCTGTTGTAGTTCATCTGCCTCAAGATTCAACATGTTGTGCATTAAAAATGATCTACCTTTGCTGTAACAAGAAGTTACTTGTCTCTGTCTTACCCTATTATGATCTTACCCATCCTCCATGACCTCTAGAACCAAGAAGCCATTTTGAACTACAGAACTGCTGCTCACAGGATATTTTTGCTTTTCCAGGCCATTCTCTGCAAACCATAGGGCTTTATCAGCCCCAGAAAACATCACACAGGGCAAACTTGTTGAGAAGCTTTTGCTTATTTACCCTTTCTGCATACACAGAACAACATTAGCATTCTGACTCATGTCTGTTTTGAAGTGATGAATGAAAGTCACAAATTCACCCAAGTTTCACCCCTGGTTTAGTCTCAAAACAACTCAAGGGAAAATTATTTTGTCTTCAAAGTTGCTGGATGTTTCTGTGTGTCCCAGTAGAAGGCAGTAACTTAGAGTGTCCTCTCTTTGCCGAATGGTGTACAATTGGTTTATTGAAGGTTTTTCTCATCAAACATCTGCCCACCGTGTCTTGAAAAAGGCCTTGATGAGGCATGTCACTTTAAAAGAGAAAATAAAAACTTTCATGCTGCTTCACCTGCAGGCAGTAAAGACACTCACATATGATTTCATGTTATCAACATGATTTTGTTGCAGCTGCTCACAAGTATTGCATACAGTTCAGACCTGGTGTTGTACTGCGCTATTCCAGCCTTTGACTACACTGCTGGTCACACCAACCTATTCTCACCCATTCACTCTCACCCATTCACTAACTGATGGTTGACAAGTCTATATCAGCATCAAGCCTGTTTTCATTTAAGCAGCTGTCCACAATAAATATTCATTTATCTTTGGCTAGTTAAGGTTTCGTTGTTAGAAAATGGTGTTAACTTTGTCACCACGGTCAGTAAAAGCTTTAGTGAGCCATGACACTGAGGGTATAACTGATAACTGTTTATGCAGTTTTAATATATTTAAACCAAAGAGATAATGAGATCTTTATTGTTACTCTTGTACATTTTAATTGGTATTAAATGTAGACTTCAGAAAGCCAGTAAAAACCACCTATTTATATTAACTCCTTGGCAATCGTTTAATCAATCAATCAACCAATCCAACTTTATTTATAAAGCACTTTTCATACAGAAAAATGTAGCTCAAAGTCCTGTTTATCCAGAAACAACAAGCAGATAAATGCCAGAGGATACAAAATATAATACAAAACCCCACCCACATTCAACACACACACATACACAGACACACACGGACACTCCGTGAGGACAAACAGCTACAGACGGCTGAGGAAGCGCTATGTTGAATTAAAAATGAGGAAACACAGGAGCTAAGATTAAACTGATAAAACCACAATAAGACTAAATAAAGATAATAAAGTGCTAAAAGGTAATTACGATAAAAATAGGCAAAAATCAAGCAATGAAATCAACCTTTGAGCACGGAGCATGAAAGTTGCTACTTTATCTGGTGGTAAAAATGTAAGACATTCCAAAACACTGGGCCTGGTGTATAAAATGGTGTACAATCTGACACCTGCAGTCGAGGCACTTCCTGTGTCTGGACGAGGCTGTAACCTCCAAGGCTGAAAATGGGTGCCCATGCAAAACTGCCAAAACCTGTAGTACCCAGAGTGTCCACTTGAGGCTGGCTGCAGAATCCTGACACCCAGATGGTTGTTTGCAAGGAAAATAAGTTTTTACAGCCTAAATATAAATCTTTACAGTCTAGTTTAAAAGAAATGTCTTCAGTTTAAAACATATGTAACAACATTTCAGTTGGGATGATGTGTGCAGTATGGGAGCATCCATTAGAGGGCATCAACAGTGTTTTAAAGGTTACTTTCATATTCAAACAGCGGATGTCACATCGCTTCGTCCAGTACTTTTACAGTCTACAGTCTGGCCTTGTGCCAACACTGTGCATGTGGCTGCTCACTGGTCATAATCATCATCCCACAGATGTACAGTATCTTACTTTCTTTCAGACTTTTCCAGTTTATTTTCTGCTCCAAGGTATGATACCCTGCTCGCTCAGCCTGTTAGACTTTAATGCTGCCCCATATTGCAAACAGAGAGAGAGCTGCAATTATGACACAAAGAAATGAACTTTTTTTTTAATAGGCTGCCATTCTAAAACACTGACAGACACAATAGTCTATTAGAAAGACAGATGCATATTTTCTTAATTAAAATGTGATCTTACTGTGCAGATCCTGTGGAGCTGCTCTTGTTATACTTCCACTTTGCACGTTGTCACACTGTGCAGGATTTCATTTTCAGTTTTTGTAAAAGGTCCTCCTGAACCCTCTACTTAGATTGTTTCATAACTGTTCAGTAAAGACAGAGCAAACGATTCACTTAAGTCCAAAATATTACAACTTTAAATCAGTTTACCAAGCTGAGCAGCAGAGTTTACAGTTCTGAATGACTGATCACCTTAATCAAACTGTTTGCTTTAAAAACGACTTTCAGATGAATTTACGTTATTTACAAAGTTCTTCACAAATTGCACACATTCAAACACAGAGAGGAGAGGAAGAGAAAGATTTTCTACTGCCAGTGCTGTCACAAACTTAAATGAAGAAAGCAGTCGGCTATTTCATCCTCATGAACAAACTAATAACAGCAGAGGAGCTCCAAACCACTGAAGGCCACAATAAACCACGACAACATCTGTATGGAGACACAGAGCTAGACTCAGAGCTCCCATGACAACAGCCTCTCAGACAAACACTTACACAGGTCACAATATACCGCACAGCCTTCAGCCCAGCAGAATAAACATGTCACTTAAAAACTCAGCATGGCCAGAGAATTAGGAATGATTTTTCTCACCGAAGCAGATAGCCTGTGAAGAAAACTTGTCATCCTTAGTCCAGATTAGTCCATGTTATATGTGTTATGCTGCTTATTGGAGCACATTTACATATCATCAAATCATTCAGCAACATTTACTCTCCACAGTGATCTGCTCTGTCCAGATTTCTCCTACAATATCCACTTTGTGAAGTCTGAGGTGCTTTAATTCCAACTTCTCCAGCAAACCGGAAGTCTCAAACTTGACTACAAGGATCAGAGGGGGCAAATCAGAAGCAGAGCATGGGACATAAATTTGATATTCATTTCACGTGTTGGGATAAATATGCAGTATCTTCGCTCATCAGTTTATCTTTGGCTCCATCGTGACAACATCATGTACTTAAGGAGTAGTGAGGCCAACAGCAAGACAGGAGCACCCCCTTGAATCTGGACACTGGTGGAAAAGCTATGGGACACAGGGTGAGATGAGGAGCAGACTTCTGAGCAGCTTGCTTGGGACACTCGTGCGATGGACTGAAGGTGCTAGTGAGGCCTTCAGGGTGAGATGAGGAGCAGACTTCCAAAGAGCTGGACTTGTACACTGAAGAGATAGTTGGAGGTGTCTGGGGTGGAGGAGGGTTGGCCAGATCCCACAGCACACCAGGGACTGTGGAGGAGCAAAGACAGGATTTAACTATGACAGCAGCAGGGCGATTGGCCAAACAGGTCTGGTTGAGTGTACACCCAAATTTAGCTGATGATGTGAATCAGCTGTGCAGGAAGGCAGTTGAAGTGACAGAAAATGGATGAATGAGTGAATGATTACACTTTCACTATAAGCTCCATTAGGGTCAGAAAAAATGGAGTTTTTTTTTTTTTTTTTTTTACATGATGCACTTTAAGAAAAGTTAAAACCTCAAGAAATAAACCGATATGTTTAGAATACTGTTAAGATACAGTTTTAAGAGTAAAGTCAAAATGATATGTTGAGACAAATGTTCAAATATAGTTTTGATGATAAAGTTGGCTTAACTCCAAAGCATAAGTCAGCTTTACCATTGACAGTTGACTTTGTGTTTTTATTCTAAGCCTTTTTTTTTTTTCTTGCTGTGCATAATGAACAAAACTTTTTGTTGAATATTTTACCTCCTGCCTGAACCTAATCTTCATTACATGGAAACGACTTTGAAAGCAATAAAAGGAATAATTTAAGCCTTGTATTGTCTTAACATTCTGTTGGGGTCAAAAATGAGCCATCTTCACTAAACTCCAGAAATAAAGCAGATAAACAGAATTTTAATTCTTAAATTTATCTAGCATAAAGAATAACCTGTCAGCCATCACCACCTTTGCATATATATGGATTTAACCTTTTACAGAAGAAATCTGACCCCTGCTTCTTGCCAGTTCCTCCAAATTTTCTATGTTGCCAAACTATTTTAGAAATTCAGACACAGAATTTTGCAGTAGTATACTTGCAATTTTTGTAAACCTACTGCAACACAGGCCAAGACATTGGATGTAGGTACCTGAATAATTGTTGTTATTAAAAATGTTTTGGTGTAATTTTCTTTCAATTAAAACAACTGTTTAAGATAAAATAAATGGCAATTTCTTATTCAAACAAATATTTTACAACCATTTGAAGCTTAATTTGAGGTCAATAAGGAAATTGCTGATGTGGTTTCTTCATTTAAAAGAAAAGTGTTTTCCTGATCATAAGGCAAGGCATGGATTTTTTTTTCCAGTTATATTACTTTACAGGTTTAAACAACGTTATCCCCATGATATCAGTATTGCTTCACAATAAAGCTAAAAACAATTAATTATCTGTACTGGAAAATTGAAATTTTCTGCAGATCTTTAATTCATGTTGTTTAGTTTGGATAAGCAGTTTCACTTGAAAAAATAAGGCTTTAACAAAACAGCTGTGTTGTACTTTTGGCGCTACTGATTTTTTTTACTGTTTTTACTGTACACCATTTATAAACCACTGTGATGTGTAACTGTCTGTGATCAGACTGATCCATCTTGCAAAGCTACAACCAACAACAATTGTGAGCGGCCCAAAGTGGTACAGTCCAATCGGAGTCCTGTAGAGAGGGAGCTACAAGCGAGGCAACAGCAGGAAGTGACTGCTCCAACAGAGATTAGCTAACAGCTTCAGCTGTAGTTTTATAAGTAGTCTGGACCATATTCAACATGTTTTGACAAGAGTTTGTTTTAAGAAGTGGCATGGGGCTCTAAAGTGCAGCAGCGCTCACCCACTGTATTATCTGATTGGCCAGTAAAAATGAAAAAAAACCTTGAATGGTCCATCTGGAGTACCAGGTTAGGTCGCTTTAGGAAAAGCCATGCAATTCTGCCCGTGTTGAAAAAGTCTGGGTCATGTTTGACCCTTAAACAACTGGGGGGTTAATTTAAATACACAGCATGTAAAATTTGACATTTATTTATTTTCATTTTCTTACTTAATGAACTGATTCCATGTCATGTACATTTTTGTAATAAGCTAACATTTCCTCAAATATTTCCTTACATTTCCAAAGACAGAGGATCGTGCAGATGAAACAGGTCAAATAAAGGCGACCATTTGTTTATCTTTGCCATGAGAACACATAGTAATGCATGAAGGGCTGTGGGACAAGTGAGTAGGACCTGCTACTGCTGCAGTTCTGTTTCTGTATCTCTTTCATTTTTTGTGTGGCTCACCTGTGATGGACCACACTGAACTCTGTCTGCTGTGGGCTCAGTCACCCAAGCTTCCCAAAAGGACCCAAAGTCCTTTTTCTCTCTCATTATTCAAAGTTTTTCCAGAAAACTGAAATGCTGGTTTATGTTTAGTCTGCACACCTCTTGAAACAATGTTGTTACTGAATGAAGTTCTCAATTTAAAGAACAGTAAGCTGTAAAAGTGGGTAGGGGCACTTGGATTATTACATCTTGACTGGGTGGTAGTTATTTTGTTTACTTTAGAGCCCCCTAGAGGCTGAATTGTACATACTGCCTTCAATCTATATAATAAAAAAAAGTGTCTACAATGCTACCAAGCCTTAAGTTGGACCTATACAATGCGTTGATTTTTTTTTGTTTATTTTTTCAGGTTACCTACTCATCCAATCAGAAAATTTACCATCTAACCACATAAGGGATCAAATATACAGTCCATCCTTTTAGTCTTGCATGAAATACGGCAGTGAGAACAATGGCCTTGGGAGTCGCACAGAGCAAAAATGATAACAAGGATGGTATTCAGAGACTGTCTGGTCTTTAATGGAACATGGTGGGAGTAAAGAAATGAATTTTAAAACATGATGTTTTTATTTGAATGAAGGTCAAAGAGTGTCGAAATGTTTTCAACATGCTTTTGACTTATCCTTGTCAGTGTTTTGGCAAAATGTGTCACTTCGATGTCATTTCAAGTGAAAGCAGCACATCCAGAGAGGAAAAATGAGTTTGATAAAAGCAGACTTTAGCTGAAAGTATTTTTAGATTATAGTCTTTCCCTTAACAGCAGTTGATGACTGTTTTCCAAAATATGACCGGTTCTATAGCATCTGCTGGACAGTTTTTCTTGGCAGAGAAGTGATAAAAATCACATACTAGTGAGAAATGTAGGTATGCAATTAAGGTGTCAATCATGTGCTTTTCTTATGGCGACATACAGCTCAGAGTTTTCCATAAAGAGACATAAAATGTGGTAGAAAAGCTTTTGAAGCTACAGTTTCCAAAGATTTACTCCAAAGTATAAGGTGAAACATGGACACTTTTGTGAAGTTGGTCCTTGGCATCAATCCATCCATCCATTATCTACCGCTTATCCCTTTTGGAGTTACATAGGACTGGAGTTGATCCAAGCTGGATGAATGTACCTCTATGGCTACATCAAACTGCAGGTCTTAATGCTCAACTCTGATTTTTTTGTTGAAATCCATTTTTTTGTGAGTGTGGTTGTTCACATTATCACAAAACTGTGGCTGCCATCAGACTTCAGTATGAACCATCTATGATCCTGAAGTGAAAAGCATGTGCAGGAAGTCCATATGAATGCAACATATCGATGTGTGTGTGTATCAGTTTTGAAGTTGTTGTGCAATCGGAGCTGACAAAATTCATATAAAGTGATAAGGAGAAGCAGAATATTGATAAAAAGAGAGCAAATGGTTTAATGATGGCTTTCTTTGGAGCAGTAGCTCTGTACAGAGGGATGTGTGGATGCAGAGTAGGAGCCAGGAGTGGTTGGGCTCTGTTTTTTACACTGGGTCATGTCACATCTCTTCTCCTTTGAGGCAGATTTGTGACGTCTGTCTCACTTCAGTAACATAAAAGTTGGATGAAATTAACGTTCAAAGTGAGGTGGCTTTGAGAAACAGAAGATATGTATCTGATGTAGGACCACATATGAAAGTGGCCCTGGTCTGATTTAAAAAAACGGATCCCTGCCACTCAGACTGTAATAAAAGATTAGATGTGGGTCACATATGGGCAAAAAACTTGGATTTGAGCCACTTTGGAGTGTTCAATGAATGACTGACCAAATGTGCAGGCCTCGTGAATCACAGGTGTAATCTGGTGTATGATTTCTGCACTTAAATCTGGGCAAGTCTCTGCACCACAAAGATAATTTGGGGCCTATATGTGTTTAAGAGGGGAGGGTATGGTACAGTGAGAACTCAACACAGTCTGGCACATACACATGAACACACCCTGCTATAATCTGCTGCTGCACCAGGTTCAGTCCTCTTCTACAGTGCTTCTTGGCCCTGCTCTAAAGTGGAAAAAATATTCAAATAATCAAAGTCAATTTTACAATATTTTTTCTAGCTGTTTATTATTGCCACCAGGCAGGCGTTGACCCTGTCAAGCTGCAGACCCCTGCACAATCTATACATCATTTTAGGACCAAAGTAAATCATGAGAAAAATAAAATCTGACTTTTGTCCGAGATGGTCCAAAAAAATCTATAAACATTTCCAAACTCTGCCTCTGTACCAACATTCTGACAAGACTTTAACTTGGGAAAACTAATTCTGAAAGTCTAGTAAAGCCAGTGAGGATTTCATCCTTTCCTATACATAATTTCTTTTTGTTTACACAGAATTATTTTCTCTGTAAATTTCAATGTTGCGTCAAAATGGATGAAAAGCAACCAGGTCATTTAAATTCTCGTCTCATTATAGTCTGGAAGACACAGATAGAGAGGTCCAATTTACATTTAGATTGTTTCAGCAGAAGTAAATTAATCAGCACCGCAACCCTGCCAACTCACTTGAACAGAATACCTAGAGGAGTGACAAACATGCACATATAGGTGTTTGCATCCAGAAGGATTTTATGTACAGTGGATATAAATTCACACTTATGTGACACAGAATATTATATATTTTTTTTATACGATTGTAGGCTTCAACAGAGATCCCAAAACTACTGAATCAGCTTTAAACTCCATAAACCACACTGTCCTAGTATGTACGGATACATGTTTGTATGTATGTATGCATGTCAGATGGCATTCACAAACCAAAACAAATCAGGCTATTTAGAGGGAAATGTGATGTTGTTATTTCACTCCCAGGTTTGCATACACCATCATTTCAAAATGCATGTCATACAGTGGAGCTGTGACATGTTAATGCCATGCCATGTTAAGCAGCTACAGCCCTTAAAGCAGCTAACCTGGATTTGACCCTCGCCCTCAGCACTTTGACAGATGATTTTACACCCTCCTGCTCCAGGAAGATAAGCTTGTGATAGTGGGCAAGAGAGAGTAGGGGGAAGACACTCTGCAAACTGGCCACAGGCTGGAACTGAACCCGGGCCAGCAGAAGCATGGGACATGCCTGGTTGCTTACCACTACACCAAACCAGCACCCCCTGCTGCAGGTTTTTTTTTTTTTAACACATATCCACTCCTCTGTCCTCTAAATGAATGCAAAAAGTTCAACCGGTTGTCTAAAAGAAAATATACTTGTTGTTTCCGGGTCCCTCTACCATTAGTTGGGGGGTTGAGGGTCCGAGCCCAGTTCTGGCTATCACATGCTGATGTGTCCTTGCAGCCAATCAGTGCAGAGTTCATTATCATAGCCTCCTGCAGGCTACTCATTCCCTCATATCCGAGTGTTTCTAAAGGGGAGGGAGAAGAGCTGCATCTGATCCTCCACAGCAGAGCATTACCAAGAGGGCTGCACAAAACCTTTTTCCCTGCCTGAGGGCCACATTACTACAAATTGTTGGATACCTATGATGAGAAAAACTATATTTTTGATAAACAGTTATCATTACAGCTGTCACTACAATAGTATTCCACAATTCTTCATTATAATTCAAACAAGAATAATAACACATAAGTAAAAAAGCTTGACAAAGACTAAAAAGCCAGTTACGCCAAGTTACACAGAAGTTAAAGCCATTTTAAGCCTCTTTTAAAATGCAACAAAACAATATGTTCATAGTTTTTAAGTACAACTATTTTACTGTTACCTGTGTTTAATCATATTATTATCTTTTACTAAATATTATAACTAATATTTTATGAAAATGCTTAATAAAGGGGATTAAAAGATCCAATTAAAGTGATAAAAAAAGTTCTATAATAACCTGAAAAAATCAAAACGTTTATTAACAATCTAGATTATAAAGAAATATTATTCATATGTTTCCTAATTTGGACATTGTAGTATTGATTTCTCAATATGAATCATTTTGTGCACCCTGTCACTTTTTCTTTATCTTTATAGGTTGTTGACTTTTGGAAATGATTGGCGAGCACATTTTGTGAGGTGGAGGGCAACTTAAATCCTTGCTGAATAGACCCCTAAGACATGCTGTAAATGGTCAAACACACCAGGACCTTTAAGTGTGTCCCATGTAATCATGTGTACCCACTCTAAATCCCCCAACAGTCTGTATCCTCTGGGATGCACAAATGTTTTAAGGTTTATTGATAACAACAGATATGAGGTCATTCAGGACTCTGATTGCATCCGTTTGGATAGCAACAGAGCTGGAAGTGCAAAGGTGTCACTCTGTCTTAGCCTCGGCTAACAACAGCACACAAATGACCTCTGTACTGAGCCTTGACCTCTGGCTGAACTTCCTGTCGTGAGAGTGAATCAGCTGCCTACTGTCTAAACACGAAACCACAAAAGGTGTCTTTATTACCTGGGACAGAGTCAGCTGATGATGGTAGTGTAGATTATATCACCTTAGTACTGCACGTACACAGAGCCAGCTGTGTTAATGACCTTTTTACTGACTACACCGAGGCTCCCATTCTGACGACTATGTTCTCCCTCCTGCTGGTGTGATGTAGCATTTGTACCAATTTTCTCTCCATTTGCACCTGGCTGGTCTGATTATGTCATCTAAAAGTACAAAGAGGCCAGGAGCTGCACAATCTCTTCCTCTCCTGTGTAGCTTAGTGGTCACCCAATAAACTAACAGCCTGTGTTGGAGCAAGGGGAAGTTTATAAAGGCAAACGTCAGCAGTTTTCTAAGGCTCCATGGACCAGGGGGCCTGGAGCGTGTGCCAAATACGTGTGAATTGATTACAAAGTATCCATGAAAAATTACTTTAACAGTAAGACTGAGTATTTAAACTCACCAATCACTTCATTAAGATAACCTATTTCACTGTTAGTTCATGCAAATAGCAAATCAGGAAACCACATGGCAGCAACTTGATGCATTTAGACATGACTAAAATGATGACAAATCCTGCATCAAAATGGAGAAGGAAGGTGATTTAAGTCACTTTGAATGTGGTCTAACAGGCTTATCTTGGAATTTATAAAACTGTTGATCTATTGGGATACATCCACAACCATCCCAAAAGCATTTAAAAAGAAATCAGAGAAAGAGAAGTAAAAAAATGAAAACATGGGCCAAAATAACATTGATCTCAAATGTAAGAGGAGAATTGCCTGAGAAGCTCAAGATAAAAGAAGGTAACTCAAATAACCACTTCCTACAATATGCAGAAGACCATTTCTGAACACACAACACAGATTCTCGAAACAGATGGGTCGCATAGGTTTACCAAAATTGGACAGCCTGGTCTGATGAGTCTCAATTTCTGCTCATATCATGGTGTCAAAATTTAGCGTAAACACCTTCAAAACATGGATCCATCCTGCTTCTGTCAATAGTTCAGGCTGCTGGTGGTGGTGTTACAGTGTGGGGGATATTTTCTTGGCACACTTTGGGCCCCTTTGTACCATTTGAGCATTGTTAAACATCACAGCCAAGCTGTCGTTACTGGTCATGTTGACCCCTTCATGTTCACAGTGTACCAATCTTCTGATGGCTCCTTCCAGCAGGTTTTTTTTAAACATGCCAATGAGTTTGCTGCACTTCGAGGACCTTAACATTCACCAAATCTCCAATGGAGCACCTCTGGGATGTGGTGGAATGAGGGATTTGCATTATGGATGTGCAGCTGACAAATCTGCAGCAACTGTTTGATGCTATCATGCTCAGGACGAACCAAAATCTTTGAGCAATGTTTCCAGCACCTTTTTGAATTTATCAGAATTAAGGCGGTTCTGAAAGGGGTTAAACCTGATACTGGCAAGGTGTGTCTAAGGCAGTGTGAGTGTTTGCTGTATATAAGGTGCCTTTAGCAAATAAAACTAAACCAAAATTGAGACTGATTTCCCAAGAACTCTCCAGAAGCCTGGGAAGGATTTCTAGCCTTTGTACTTCAAAGTTTAAGCCTCTCATGAAACCCAGTCATTGCTGCGTATCAATCAAATCATGCTCTGCTAGATAGAAATATTAAATCCACAAAGAACTATAATTCATGTAGTGTTAACAGTTGATTGACAACAGCACAGATTTAAATAAATAAGGGATCGATCTTCTGCTATTGATCATTTGCAGAAACTTGACTAGCATGATCTCACTCATCACTGTTATCAATAGACCATAATGCAATTTAGCCATTAATTACTGTGGAGATTTTTGAGCCATGAAAGTAACAGAGAGTATCATTAACTATAGATCAAAAATGTCATAGTCTATCTGATGTGTTGGGTTGCCTTAAAAAAACTCACTAACAGAAAAACAAGCTTGGACTGAGCTGAGATAGCCACTTTTCTGTGCACAGGCAGACAGCGTTTTGATCAGATGTTTACAGGGAGGCTCTGCATGCTTCAAAAAGAGGAAAACAACCACTGCCCAACAACACATTGGTGTTTTTGGCAGGGATTATGACCCCCATTTGTTTTGGATTCACGAGGAGACTTGTTTGCACTGAAGAACACACAGTTAAGAAAGGCCTGTTGATGGAGACTCAGTGGGTTTGGATGATAAATGGCAGAAACCTCAATGGAAACTGAAGGACATGAGAACATCCAAGTTACCTGTTGATGCAGGTGAATAAACTGTGAGCTTCTGTCCTCAATTTGAGTGGAATACCAGTGGGACTTCATAACAACACATCAGGATGTTTCAGGAATACTTGTACAGACCAAAAGCAGAGTTTTTCAAACTCAGAAGGTAAACAAGAAGAGTTCAAGTGCCTAAGCTATCATAATACTCTTTATTAACATTACAGTGTTTGCTCAGTTTTTCAACCTTGAAACATTTGTAAATTTAAATAACCATTTATTGGATGAAGATACATTAGTTCGCTCTGCAAAATGATTCCACTCTCTGTTCATCAAATCTTGTTTGGTTGAATTATCTCACTGATGATTGCTTGCATTGGCGTTTGCCCATGAAATGCTTCTGTCGCAAATGAATGCTTAAGCTTTATCAAACGACTTGTAGATATTTAACCAACATTTAAAGCCTTTTTAAAATGGTCCACTGTGCAGCTGCAGGTAATTATGGTTGAACATGTAGGTTTAAGTTAATCATGGAGACATTTTTTCATTTTGTCCATTTTATGTCCATTGAGAAACATGCTTTTCAGCATTGTTTTTGACGTCCAGCCAGAATGGGGTGTGATGTCATGTATAAATAGTCTAAATCTGTATTAGCAAACAGTAGACCACAACAGAAGAGTAACAAATGATATAACTTACTTTCTCAGGCCAAATTATACAAAAAACAAAAACTGTAAAAAGCTGCAGCTCCGTCAAAAAGACTTGCCCCATGGTATTCCTCTCATTTGCTGTCTTTGTCTTTTCTGACTTTGGCTAATTTGATCAGAGTATACAGATGTCTGACTGCCTAATACTATCAAACTGTTGTCTGTAATTTTGCTCAGTGTTTTCTTTTGTTAAACCTTTGTGTGGAAGTTAATGCAGCAGTCTTGGCAAAGACTCCCTCATAAAAGATAATTTATTTCTCTTGGGGAACTTGTCTTATAAAAGAAAGTATAAAAGAAATAAAACCGCATCTTAACTGTCTGCTGTTTGTAAGTAAGATTATGAAAATCTTTGCTGGGAATTCCTGTCTGCTACTGGAAACAAGGTCAATAAGTGCAATTGGACTGGACTAAAGAGTCATACTTTCAAACCATTAAACCTACAAGCTTGTAGCTGCAGAGTTGTTTCAGTTCAAGTAGGTGTTGCCCTGTTTGGTTTAAACAGTTCATTTGAGGTTAGGACACAATCAACCCAGCATCCGACACAAACTGGGTAAGAAGTTAACTCATCCCACTGCTATAGAAGTATAAGCAGTGGCAGTAGTAATAATAATTGCATTTAGGCTACCAGGCTGATGACAAAGTGCTATTTGATAATGTTTCGGATACCACAGAGTAATTTTCTGTCACTTTTATTTGCTTACTATGTCCAGTTCCAGTTCATCTTTCTCATCATTAGTCTTTTGGATGATTAAATAGAGTATTTTGTATTACTAAAAAAAAAAAGCCTGTGTTTTTTCTCAACTCCGGTTCAAATATTCATTTTTGATGACTGCAAGAGTAAAATATCACATATGTTCAAAACACTCTCTAGTTATCATATACTGAGTAACCCTGACCCAGTGGGACCTTCTGTCTATGTGAGATGCTCCTGCCTCTTGAGGACTTCCTTGGACCTAGTCCCCCCTCTGATTGGTTGAGAAATATACGTTGCTGTAATTTGTCAGTTTAGCGCTGCTTGGCGCCATGTTGTCAACGACTTTGCGTTCATTCTCTAGTCTGTGATCTAGTCAGAGGCTTAGTCTGGTAGCATGCTCTATGAATTGATCAGAAGGTCAAGGGTTCAAGCCCAGCTCCAGGTGTCATGTGTCCTTGGGCAGGACTCCTAACCCCATCGATGAGTGAATGTGAGAGTGAACGGGTATGTGACCCTCTTGTGAAAGCACTTGTGTCATCAGAAAGATTAGAATGGGCTGTATGAGCTGAAGTCAGTTTATCATTTACCATTGGGCTTGCAAGCCTGAGCCATTCAGCAGGCCGGAGACAAGGCCCATTTTAAGCACTTATTGGCACTGTAAAGAGAGGAGAGGTACTGATTAGAGATGAGATTTATGCCTCTCTGAAGGGAGCCGGATCTTGAGGGGCCATTCCTTTCAAAGAGCCGTTCAAAAGACTGTCTCACTCACAAATGTCACATCTCCACTGCTAATGCTGTGGACTTTTTTACTTGTGCATTGACTTCCCCTTTAAGCAGAGGAGAAATGTCAAACACACCAGAGCAGAGGGGGTCAAACACAGTCACAAAAGTGTCCAAAATTTAATATACAGTCTAAGGGTCGTCCACATGGGGAACCCATTTAGGATAATCTGCTATTTTTTTTTTTATTGTATGGCTGTTTCTTCAGCACAGATTCAGCGCTGTGGGAGCCCAAAATGCACATTTTAAAAAACGTGTCCAAGAGTGAATGAATCTAAAACGCTGCCCGTGCATTCCCATGTACAACCATTACAAACATTGTCAGAAATGATGATGACATAGCCTCACCTCTCCCTCACTGAGCTTGTTACCGCTTTTATGGAAAAATCCTATGCTCCTCTACGAACAGCATTTGCCCGTATGTTCACGTTGCACATGATTTAGGGGCATGCTCCATGTTTTCTTCTCTTATATTGATGTAGGTCTGTGGCAGCATTGCAGCATTACTTACAGGCCTGGCATTTATACTACAGTGTTTTTAGTGTTTTTGTATGGACAGACACATTTCTTAAACAATGGCGTGTTCATAGAAACTTCTATGCAGGACAGCCAGGATTGGCATTTCCTGAGGTCTGACAATATTTATGTTTGAATCAGAAATATTAATTTGATCAGCATTATTATTTTTGGCTTAAGAGTAACTGTAAAAGCAATGACCAATGCATTCCTCAGTTGCAACTGAATAGAGTGATATTAAAGCAATGGTAAGCAGGGATGGTGCACAAGTCCACAGCTGTTGCAGTGCATTGTGTGACATTGTATGGCATTGTATGAGAGGTGGAAGTGCTATTTAATGGCAACAATTAAAAATAGATATATGACATTATTTTGCGGGCCATATTTGATTTATATTCTTTGCCAGATTTGGCCCACAGGCCTTGAGATTGACATGTCTGCACTACAGGGCATATACAACAAAAAAAAATCTCAACATGAGCTCTTTAATAACAACATATGACTTAAGAGTTTTTGAAAAAAAAAAAAAAAGCCAAAATCAAGATACTTTTATGATAACTAAAAGAGGGCAGGTTACTAAGAAAGTGCACTTCACCAGTTAAGAATTAGAAAGTGATAAAACAAAACATCTTACAAGTGCAAGTTTCCAAATGATTATTGAATGACTCTTAGATTAAAAGATTACAAGGTCAAACTTTTACCAGAGGATAACAATGAAAATTTTGTCTTGAGAATGTTTTTTGACTACAATATGTCTATAAGTTTAAATGAATGAATGCCATTTTACATCCACTTGTTTGGTCTCCGTAATGACTGTGTTCAAACAGTAAAATCAGAAAATATGTTTGTTTCAGTGTTTACAGTATGTGTGTGGGTTTGGACCATACATCAAAAGCTTTGTCCTTGTTCTCTCGTGGTCCCTTAGAAGTTTTACAAAGCGGGAGTATTTCACTGAGTCTTACAGTTCTGTTCGTGGGCGGCTTCTTGCAGGACAGAAGAAAGAAGTTCAGGCTTTGTTTGAGGAGACTTAATCAGCTTGTGAAGCTCAGCGGAGCCACTTACTGCTGCTCCACTGGGAACACTCAAACATTCACAAACAACAGGGAGTTTGGTAGACAAGCCGTGTTCTGTGGTGTTATTCATTCAGAATCCAGATGCTGAATAGTGCTCTGCTGCTTTACAATATAAAGATGACATTGCAATTTCTAATCTTAGTAATTTATGCTGTCGTTAAGATATACAGACGTGTGCAAAATTGTTGGTACCCTAGTGTTAAATACATAAAAACCCACAATGGTCACTGAAATAACTTGAAAATGACAAAGGTAATAATAAATAAAAATTTACAGAAAATTAACTAATGAAAATCAGACATTGCTTTTGAATTGTGGTTCAATAGAATAATTTTAAAAAACAAAATAATGAAACTGGCCTGGACAAAAATTATGGTACCCCTAGAAAAGATTGAAAATGATTTGACCACAGGGAAATGTTAAACTAAGGTATGTCTGGTAATTAGTACCAGGTGTCTTCAAACTTGTAATCAGTCAGTCTGCCTATTTAAAGGCTGAAAAGTAGTCACTGTGCTGTTCGGTATCATAGTGTGTACCACACTGAACATGGACCACAGAAAGCCAAGGAGAGAGTTGTCTCAGGAGATTAGAAAGAAAATTACAGACAAGCATGTTAAAGGTAAAGGCTATAAGACCATCTCCAAGCAGCTTGATGTTCCTGTGACTACAGTTGCTCATATTATTCAGAAGTTTAAGATCCAAGGGACTGTAGCCAACCTCCCTGGATGTGGCTGCAAGAGGAAAATTGATGACAAATTGAAGATACAGAATACAATACGAATTGTTACCAAAGAGCCCAGAACAACTTCCAAAGAGATTAGAGGTGAACTCCAAGGTCAAAGTACATCAGTATCAGACTGCACCATCCGTCACTGTTTTAGCCAAAGTGGACTTAATGGAGGACATCACTGTTGAAAGCAGTCAAAATGCATATTGACAAGCCACAAAGCTTCTAAGAGAATGCCCTTTGGACAGATGAGACAAAACTGTAGCTTTTTGGCAAGTCACATCAGCTCGATGTTAACAGATGCAAAAATTAAGCAAACAAAGAAAAGAACACTGTACCTACTGTGAAACATGGGGGAGGCTCAGTTATGTTCTGGGGCTGCTTTGCTACATCTGGCACAGGGTGTCTTGAATCTGTGCAGGGTACAATGAAATCTCAAGACGATCAAGGCACTCTGGAGCGAAATGTGCTGCCCAGTGTCAGAAAGCTTGGTCTCAGTCACAGGTCATGGGTCCTCCAACAGGATAATGACCTAAAACACACAGTTAAAAACACCCAAGAATGGCTAAGAACAAAATATTGGACTATTCTGAAGTGGCCTTCTATGACCCTGATCTAAATGCTATTGAACATTTGTGGAAGAAGCTGAAACATGCAGTCTAGAGAAGACACCCTTCAAACCTGAGACAGCTGGAGCAGTTTGCTCATGAGGAGTGGGCCAAAATACCTGTGGACAGGTGCAGAAGTCTCATTGAGAGTTACATACATTGTCTGATTGCAGCGATTGCCTCAAGAGGTTGTGCAACAAAATATTAAGTTAAGGGTACCATCATTTTTGTCCAGTCCATTTTCATTATTTTGTTTTTTAAAATGATTCTATTGAACCACAATTCAAAAGCAATGTCTGATTTTCATTAGTTAATTTTCAGTAAATTTTTATTTATTATAACTTTTGTCATTTTCAAGTTAGTGAACCATTGGGGGTTTTTCTTTCTTTAACGGAAGGGTACCAACAATTTTGCACACATCTGTACATCTAGACTTCAGCCATCAAAACTTTATTTTTCTTGAAGAAAAGGCTAAAACACAAACCATGGATTGTAGCCACTTATGACACCATGGACTGCCCGTTATCTATCATGTTTTATGGTGATGCTCAGCAGTAAACCCAAGGTAACGTTGTCCCTGTTAATTTTAGTGCAACAAAATTAATTTGTACAAAACTGTCATCATGACTTTAAACATCCACATGGTGTAGTTATGCTCACAGATGTCTTTGCATAACAACATATGGCTGGCAGCAGAGGGATCCATTTGGAGTCAAGGTCAATATTCTACTTTTTTCAACAAGTTTGCACTGGTCTCCGATGCCTGTAGACCGGGGTACCCAACAAGGTGCCCATGAGCACCTGGTAGCCAGTGAGGTGCTCTCAGGGACATTTTAAAAAATTAACACAAGCTACCATCACAGACCTTGAAAAATAAATAAATAAATAAATAAATTACACTTAATAAATACAAAAATAACAAATATAACATGTACAGTGGATTTTAAAATTGCCTAATTTTCCTAGTCTTTGACATGCTTGGGGTCAAAGTTTACATTTATGCTGACAAAAAAAAAAAAAAAAAAAAATTAAGATGCATTTAAGTATATAGTTCTCATATAATTAAAAAATCCAAAGTAAAAAATATTCTTAGGAATCAGTAAAAGTAAATAAGTAAACAAAGTTGTCATATTTAGCCTATCAAATGCATAATATTTGTTTTTCGTTAAATTACACCTTTTTTTTTTTACTTAAGAACATTAATTCAAGCAAGGAGAACTTCATAATACTCCTCATCTTTAGGGTGGCTCTCAGGCTCAAAAAGGTTGGTGACCCCTCATGGAGACCCTTCCATCTCTGCTCAGCTCAGAACAGGCTGTTTGGTTGTCTGTCTGTCTGACAACACCCCTCTCAAGATGATAATGTGGCTCAAAGCAGTTATTCTTAACTGGTGGGTAATGACCTGCTTTCAGAGGGTCACAGACCTTTGTCTGGGCAGGATAAAAAAGAAAGTGTACTTTTATTTTGAAGGGGATTTTTATGCAGTGAAGTGCCGTCTATGGCTATAATACCCTGTAGGGTTAACTGACCACCATTTTAATAGTACAGTGTTTTCTATATATTCAATCAGTGGCTGCTCAACTAAAGCTACATATTTTTCAGTAATTTTTTAAAGGCTAAAGTTACTGAAATGTTTTGCATGTTGTAATAGCCTCATGATCGATGGCTTATGTGGTGCTACTGATTGAATATTATCCATACAGGGCCTTCAGTATGCACCCACTGATGCAGGGTTATCACAGCTACAGTTACATCTTAATTCTTAATACCTTGTGTCCCAAGATGCACTTATGGGTAGTGATTAAAATTCAGCGAATTGAGTGTAAAGGGGTTATTTCCCTCTCTAGCATCATCATCTGCTGCTCATTTTAGTTTATCATTAAACTATTATTTGTGTTGGCATACTGTGTTATTCTGTACTATCTATATATGTTCAAAGTGCAGCATCTTTTTTTTTTTAATACATTGGAGAAGTTGGAAATTTTCCTTGATGTGGGTCGTAACTTGGCAGTAAGGTGTGATGATGGGTTCTGAAACCAGACCAACTGAGAACCACCGGCTTAAAGGGATATTTTGGGGTTTTGGAAGTGGAGTTGCTCGAGGCCTATGGCACTAGTAAATATGATCGCCACTAAAGCAACTTGTGAGCCTTGGCTCTTAAGGAAGATATCCTGGGGCAGGCAAGTAACAGAGAAAGAGGGGAGCTTTTGTTCCTCAAGTTTTGGTTGGGGGTAGGGGGATTGGTGGTTGTAGAGGCCAGTTGGCCGAGGGCACATATCTTTGTATAAAAAAACATAAGGAGCAAGTTAGCAAAACATGTTAGCTTTAAATGTCTTTCCAAAGGACACATTTATGTTTCCCATTTCATCTGGACTTGAACTATCAACTTTCAATGTTGGACACTCACATTTACACCAACAGACACTTTGATATCACCAATCAGCTCGATGAGCATGATGATTTACAGGTAGATAGATAGATAGATCCATAGATTAATCGATCGATTGATAGATGTTAAAATTTAGTGCAAATATAGTTTAATATTGTTCCTAACAAGATTATGTACAAACATGGTGACAGAAACCAGTGTGTAGAGCTATAAAAAAGTAAAATAACAAAAACAGGTTGTTTTTAGGATTAGGCAGAAATAATCCCCTGTACTTGTCCTTTTGATGGTGGAGTCGCACCAGTCTGTTGGAAAAGGTGCTCCATGGTCCAGTAGCAGTGTGTTCAGTGTCCTCCTTCCTGCCACCACTAGGAATGGGTCTAACTGGCAGCCTATCACAAAACTGTTTTTTATTGTCCAGCCTTCTCCTATCTCTGGCACCATTGCTGGTCCCTCAAAAGACTACCACAAAGTACAGTGCACTGGCCACAACGGGCTGAAGATCACCATCATCCTGCTGCACACAATGAAGGACCTCAGCTTCTTCATAACATAGAGCCTCTTCTTATACTCAGCCTCAATGTTGTCCTTCCAGTTTAGCCTTCTGTCGATGCTGACTCCTGGGTACCCCCACAGCTTCAGTGAAGCTGTCCCCTTCCTCCTGAAGTTGACCACCACCCCCTCATCTAGGCCACATTCAGCAGCAGATGTTTTTTTCCCCGTCTACTTGACAGAGCTGTCCACTAGCGAACTGTACTGTTTCCTGTCCATCATTTACACACCCCACCACTGCAGAGTCAGTTAAAAAAAAACTTGGCATGATCCATAGTTGTACTGAAAGTCAGAGGTGAACAGGGTGAGCAGAAATGGAGGCAGCACAGTCTCCTGTGGAGCTCCTGTACTCCTCTCCACCATTCTAGACAGAGTGATGCCCAGTTATACAAACTGTTGCTTGTTTGTCAGGTAGTCAGTATTCAAAGTAGGTGATGGATGAGTCCACACCCATCGTCTGAAGCTGCCATCTCAATAGTCCTGCCTGGATAGTGTTGAAAGCACTGGACAAATCAAAGAAGTTGATCCTCACAGTGAATCAACACCCTCAAGAAGAAGAAGAGTGGGCACCCTGCAGCAGGTAGATGATTATATCGTCCACTTCTAAGGACACCTATGCTGTGCTGTTCAGCTAAGTAATGCCTAAACAAAGCAGCTTGCAATTGGAAAAGTAAGCTCTTGTGCTGTTTTCACGGCTTGTTTTCTTGTATGACTCTTTTAGTTACAAGGAGTCGTTGTCACCATATGCAGTAATGTGTTGCCTTCCTTCCATGCCTATCATTTGTGTGCAGATGCAGAGCTGATCTCTGTCACTTTGGCTAATGTTCAGGCTAATGCCACGTACCTAATACAACCCCACTTCAAATATGCTGAAATATCCCTTTAAGTCACAACACTGCAAAAAACTATCATAAGTCTTAATTAGTATTATATACCAAACAGTTCTTGACCTCATTGACACCCTCCCTCTGTCTCACTCAGCTGGGTTTGCTTTACTTTCTGTTTTGCTCACCTTTACAAAGAGGCCATGCAGAGAGGAGGTCATTGGTGTAAAATCTTTAAAGCCGCCTCCTCAGTTCTTACTGCTCCCTCAGCTTTACCTTGTTTGCTTTGCTTGTTAGTTTTCTGCACACAGCGTTCTTCATTCATCCATGCAGTCACCCTGGTTAGCCTTTTACTGGTTGTTCACATAAAAATGCTTTATTCATTCAGAGAGTTCTTTTCATTTATTATTATTTTTTTCAAGCTCATTTTCTCCATCACTTGTGTCTTCATCTTGTGACAGATCATGACACTTTAATGCTTTGTCTGCTACAGATCTGTCAGCCTTGTGTATGAATGGCTAGTTGAATAAAGTATGACCTGGGCATTGTTGGGGGCACACCCCTGTCATGCAGGGTCACTCTGTCAACAAATTTCTTTGTGTAACTGCACATAAATAATGCATATCTTTCTTTCCTGCACCGAATAGCACTCAAGTAAACTCTAGGCTTTTTATTATTTAGCAGTATCATTGACTGCATCATGTAAGCGTGCAAGCGTGAAGCTTTCTGAGGGGTCATCCCTAAGGTGAAGGAGTCATGACAGAGGGCATCAGGGCTGCCAACACTGATCAGAATGAGCTGTGCAGGGAGGGGAGGGAGCGCACTCACTGTTGGGCAAATACAGAGGGCAAAGTTCAATGCAGTTTCACGTGAACACAGAATTTTTACAATGTTTTGTTCACAAGAGAAGTCGGCAAAATGATAAGGCTCACAGCAAGGCCACATTAACTCTTAAAAGAACATCAAGCTCTGAATATCAGACTAAATACTGATACATATAAGACTAATTAGGCACAGAAATGTTTCTTGACATGCTGTGGGAACATATGCATTGACTATTGAGGGCAAAACTGTGTGCAGTGCTGACAAAATGCATCACACATAAGTTAATCAATCAATCAATCAATCAATCAATCCATGGATGTGTATAGCCCATATCTGACATTCTGATGACTGAATCTGGCCCCTTCTATCTTAAAAATAATGAAAACAGCTAAGTGGCAACTCAAATACCTAAATCTTTCAAGAGTCAAGGAAATGATATCCAGAGTCATAATTGAAAGTACTCACAAATAAATGTTTTCCACATTAAACAACATTAACAAAACAAAGCCAACAGAAACCTGTTACGACTTAGAGGAATAGTCTTAAAATGGATTCAAAGCTATTTAAGCAAAAGGCAACAGTTTGTGAAGCTGGGTTTATACAACTCAGCATGTCTGAGCATTGCTTACGGAGTCCCCCAGGGGTCAGTATTGGGAACCGACTTTTTTACCTCTGCCAAGGAGGTTATGTTTTCACCAGGGTCTGTTTGTGTGTTACCAATATACTGCAAAAACTACTGGATGGATTTACATGAAAAATTTACCAGAGGTGTGGTTTGGTTCAAGGAAGAAGCCATTACATTTTAGTGGTGATCTGCATGTTTGTCGGGATGCAAAAAATTCCCAAAATTTGCAAAAAATCCCATAATTCAACTTTGGGCCACATTTTAAAAAAAAAGTCATATCTCTGACATCACTTTATGATTCGCTTCAAAATCCACAGGATAATATAATCTAACTCTATCATCACGGTCAATTTCATCTGGATCCAATCCAAGTTGACATCACAAAAAACACTGAAGTTTATAATGGCAAATCTCATTTATTTCTCCTCGGCTGCTGTAAGGGTTCTGCCCCCTGTACATCATTATGGGAATTGTGGTTTATTTGCAAACTCACGTCAACATTTTTCAAGCCTCTGTCACTACATTACCTTGCAATGCCAGCAGAGGAGTTCTCCACATGGACAGACATAAGCGCAGACTCCTATCCGTCATATCGGAGCGTGTGGTGATCTAGAATCGTATTGGTGGAGGTCGGCGCTCTCTGTGTGCTTTTCTAGTCTTTTATATATCAATGATCTATGTAAGGTGTCTTCTGTTCTTAAGATGTTTTTTTTTTTTTTACTGATGACACCAATATTTTTTACCCAGGAGACACATTACAAGAGGTAATCAAGGTAATGTACCAAGAGTTAAGCAAAATAAAGAACTAGTTCCTTTACCACAACTTATCATTAAAGTTAAGTTAGACAGAAATTATGTAATTTGGTAGATGTAGGGGTGATTCACAGCTGTAGGTCCAGGTAGAAGGGGTAATTGTTGAAAGGGTGCACAAAATTACATTTCTAGGTGTTATAAGAGGTGAAAGGTTCAACTGGAAACCACACGTAAAACATATGCAGAAAAAAAATATCAAGAAGCATCTCAGTATTAAACATAGCAAAACATGTACTTCATGTACTACAAATCACTACATATTCTTAACTGTACACTTGTTCTACCAAATATAAGCTACTGTGTAGAGGTGTGGGGTAACAACTGCAAAAAAAAATACTGCACCCACTCATTCTACAACAACAACAACAAAAAAAGCAATAAGAATAGTCCATAAGGTTGGATACCTAGAACACACCAATTCACTATTTTTAAGGTCAAAACTAGTAAAATTCATGGATATTGTTGCACTGCAAACAGCACAAATAATAATAAAATCATAAAACTCTGACTGTTGTACATAGCAGCGAAGTTTAACGAAAGAAATTAGATAAATACATAATTCAAGATGCAAGAAAGTATAATGTTCTCATACTATTCATAATCTGTAGTAGCAATTTTTGTTAAAAATTCTTCTAAAGTAAACACACAGTGTCACATGTAGCCTATCAAGTGCATAAAATGTAACATTTTAAGTTAAACTATAAATTTTATATAACTTAACATTAAATCAAGCAAAAGCCCTCAATAATACTCTTCATCTTTCGGGTAGCTCTCACGCTCAAAAAGGTTGGGGACCCCTGAACTAGATGATGATCCAGTCCGAAATCAAGACATTCCCCCTCTGTTGATGTATGGATGAAGGTAGACTAAACACCTGTTAATGACCTGTGCCAACAACTGAAAGTGCACAAACATCTGGACACCACAAAATCTTTCTCAACACTATTTCCGTCTGTAAAACAGTGTCTCTGCTGCAGCAAAAGGAGGCAATTGGATTCCCATCTGAGTGAGTCTTACCTGTTGTGCTTTGCATTTAAGTCACACTGATTTGTTGTATGCTTTCCCCCAAAGTCAACATTTAGGCTTGTTTGCATGAATTTTAAATGTTTTATTCTCCCTCTAGTCTCTGATTAATCCAAGGCTCTGACATGAGACAAGATACTGAAAACACAGCAGAGAAGATTTTATGATATTAAGTAATATGTCATATCACCTGCCTTCCTCACGCCTGCATGTGTCAGAATGTGTGTTTTATGTTCCCTTACTTTCATATGAATTTTGATTTTTTGTGTAATATTCAACTCCTTCAGGGCTTTAAACATTCACAGACACACCCCAATCTTAAATTATGCATCAACACTGGATGAATATTTTAGTTCCAGACTCATCATATTTCACCCGTTCTTTTATGTGCGCAGGACCCCTTTGGCATACAGTCGGCAGGCGGAAGTCCTCTGTCTGCTGGACAAATTAAAGTGCAAATGTGGCTTTTGAAAAGTCAGGCTCTATAGACAGTGTGTGTATGGGATATTCTGCTTCTAAAAGAGTTGCTTAAAGCAGAAGAAGAAAAGGTTACGAACTTGTTAACAAGTTTAGTGCGGGCAGGGACGAGAAGTGCGATGCTTTTACCCGATTTAAAGACCTGTTTTGAATATCATTCCAGCGTTTTTCTTGGTTCTTTCTCCTATTTAAGATCTGATTCTGAAAGTTTTGAGCAACAAAGAAAATACCGGCATAGTCACTGTGACTGCGCTCTGTTATATGATAGATGTGTTCGGGTTTGAACAGCACGCCAGCTATCATTCATGTCAAACCCAATGGCAGGTTTCAAAAATATAAGTGACAGTTTGAAGTTCATGAATTGGTAAAGGTCAAATTACGCCATTTAAAGAAGACCAAATACTTCTGTTTTCCCTTTAGGCGAAAAGAAAATTACAAAACTGTTAAGTGGAGGAAACTTAAAGTCTAAATTATGTTAAGGAACGGATCATGCTGAATAAAAGATGTTAAACAGTCCCAGAACACAACAGCTGGTCCTTTGAATCATTCAGAAGTGCTGCTCATCCATCTACTATCTCAAGTTTTAACATTAGTTTTTAAAAGCTCACTTAAATAGTATATAAATTATGCGCTTGAGGATCATTCAATATGGATATAACTCCACAAAAATTGGGACAGCAGAGAGGCTGTGCCAAAAAAGGAAGAGGCTGCTGTACAATGTATCAGCTTCTCAGTGGCATACAGCAAGGGTGTGTTTTTGATTCTGTCTTCCACTTGATGTGGTTGTTTCTTTAACAATTAGATCCAACACTCTTTGGATAGCAAATGAGTATGTGCCACCATTTGCCCTCAGGGGTCTGATTGTCCAAAAGTGAGGCATGGTCAGGCTCAGAGCTGGTGTCTTCAAATCCCAAGGATACTTAAAAAGACTGCATTATAAGCCATCAGACAAGTCCTGCTATTACTTATTTGCAAGATTAAAACAAGCACCCATTGAGCTTGTTGTCAAACCTGTCAATCTTGGCCTTTGGTGAGTCGGTAGTGGCAACCAGGCTTCTGCAGCAGGAAATCAATTGGTCAAAAAGACCACGAAAAACACTCCCAAACATTGTCAAAAGACCCATTTGTTAAGAATGTCAGTCAATTTTTCAATCCTTGATGAAGTCAGCTGAATTACTAGTAAAAAAACAAAGCTATGATAAGCTAAGATACCACATTACAGCTACAAGAGGAGAGGCAGCACACTCACACTCCCATGATGGACTCTTGCTCTTTGTACCTCTGGTGAGAGTAGAGGTGAAAATACACTGCCTGGCCAATAAAAAAGTCGCCACCTGGATTTAACTAAGCAAATAGGTACGAGCCTCCTATTGGATAATTACCGCATGGGCGATTGTCTTTCAGCTGGCAACAAGTTATTAAACCCCAGCTGATGCAATGAGTAGCTTCTCATTTCTTAAACAACCATGTCGAAAGACACATCCTGTGTTCATGGAAAAGATGTTAGCCTGTTTAAAAAGGGTCAAATCACTGGCATGCATCAAGAAGAGAAAACATCTAAGGAGATTGCAGAAACTACTAAAATTGGATTAAAAACTGTCCTGGAGGAAGGTCATGTGGTCTAATGAGTCCAGATTTACCCTGTTCCAGAGTGATGGGCACATCAGGGTAAGAAGAGAGGTAGGTGAAGTGATGCACCCATCATGCCTTGTGTCTACTGTACAAGCCTGTGGGGGCAGTGCTATGATCTGGGGCTGCTGCAGTTGGTCAGGTCTAGGTTCAGCAACATTATGTGCCCAAAGAATGAGGTCAGCTGACTACCTGAATATACTGAATGACCAGGTTATTCCATCAATGGATTTTTTTCTTCCCTATTCCAAGATGACAATGCCAGGATTCATCGGGCTCAAATTGCGAAAGAGTGGTTCAAAGAGCATGAGACATTTTTCACACACGGATCGGCCACCACCTTAACCTCATAGAGAATCTGCTGGAGAAGGCTTTGCATAGTGGTCAGACTCTCCCATCATCAATACAAGCTCTTGATGAAAAAATTAATGCAACACTGGATGGAAATAAATCTTGTGAAATTGCAGAAGCTTACTGAAACAATGCCACAACGAATGCGTGCTGTAATCAAAGCTAAAGTTGGTCCAACAAAATATTAGAGTGTGTGACCTTTTTTTGTGGTGGCGACTTTTTTTTTGGCCAGGCAGTGTAGTTCAGCATTTGCCAGACCTGTAAGTCAATAAAGTCTGTGTTCACTAAAACTGCTATCAAGCCTCATAGCCAGGCACACACAGCATCATCTTATCAAACTGCTGGTGCACAAATGTACAACTGGTTTTGTAGGGGGACATAAAGTCCAAGCACATCAGCATAGTGCATCAAACAAAGTAAGAGAGAGAAAGAGAGACTTTTAATCTCAATTTGTTTTTTTTCTATGTTAAATGAAATAGATAAAAAATATCCATTTTCTCATCGTGGCTTAAAAAAAGAAATTTGTCAACTCCAAACAGACTCCAACAGAAAAATAGATGGAAAAAAAGCCACCAAAAACATCACCTCCTCTGCAGAGATAAACAAGTCTTAATGATTCTTCATGAGCATCAACTAGCAGATGGCAATGGTTTTGTTATGATGCGTCAATACATAAAGTGTCATCTTGATGTGTAAAATGTAATTTCAAGAAAAAGAAAATTAGTTAGTTTATGTTGATAAACTGGAAAACCCATGTTTTGGGGGGTCGTACTTGTTGATTTGTTTGCTTTTTACAGCTTTATAGAAAAAAGAACAGATTTTAGCCAGGGGTAAAATCACCTGAAGGTACTGTTTTTTTTGGTGTGTTACTTCCTCCACCAAGGCTTATGGTTCTGCTATTGTTTGTTAGTTTGTTTGTGAACATGGTAATACCAAAAGTTATTAACAGATTTAGATCATATTGTCAGAGAATGTTGGTCATGCAGAGAGTGACAGGATTTTGGTGTATTTCTAACCCAGATGTAGATCCAGGATTTTTTTAAGGATTTGTTGACAGTGCAGGATCAAGCAGTTGTAGCTCAATATTTTTAAAGATTGGTAACCTGGCAACGTTAGAAATGCCTTGTCACAAGATTGTGACGTGTGTCTTTGCCGGATGTTATGTGTGTTTGTAAGTTTGCGAAAAATGCATTGATGGATTTTGATGATATTTGCAGGGAATGTTGGTCAAGGCACAAGGAAGAAGTGATTAGATATTGATGGTGATCCAAACCTGGATGCAGATCCTGGATTTTTTTTCTATGATTTCTTAACATTACAAGATAGAGCAAAAAGTGACAGAAATGCCTTGGCAGAGGTGTATGCTGTCAAAGCACTTCTAGTTTTTTTACATCTTAATTTGCATCAAGAATGGTTTGGAAATTTTTGTTTGTTTGTTTTGCTAAATAACAATGACTGTTTAAGGAGCCAAAAATGAACCTTTTCTCTTCAATAACCTTTGCTGTTCTATTCAAATTCCCCTTAAATTCCTTATAACGGAAGATATTTTTTTTTTCCTAAAAGTCACCCCACCGGCCACGGCCTTCAAACCAAAACCAGAAACCATGGTATGGACCAAACCGAGATGTACTACAGCATCCGTTGTAAGCACCAAAAATGGCTTAATGTACGAGGGCTGATTGATAAGTTGTGAGCCTCATATTTAAGGGTTTGACTTTTGGCAGACATATTGCATTATTTTTCAACATAATCTACTTCAGTACCTAAACACCAGCGATGTTCAAGGGCCTTAATGCCACTTTTAAAGAAGTCCTTTTCTTGACCGTTCAGAAAGTTGTCCACTGCCTGTATGACGTCATCATCTGACTGAAAGTGGGTACCGGAAATGGCCTTTCTCAATTTTGGAAATAGATGAAAGTCTGATGGAGCGAGATCAGGCGAATAAGGCGGATGCTCAATCAATTCAAAGCCACAATCTTTAATGGCAGCCATGGCAATGACAGACTTGTGAACAGGGGCATTTTGTCCATTTTGCTAAAGTCACTTGCCTTGTTTACTTTAGAGTGCTACCTCTTCGACTTAAACTGACCAAATAACACCAGTCTTCGGGTACACAGCCTTAAATAGTCAGGGAATAGTAGAGCTGAAAAAGGACATCCCTGCTTATCTTCTTCAATACAAGGCTCACAACTTATCAATCAGACCTCGTAATCTACTAAGGGATGGTGAAGTATTTGGATGATATAATCACAAAATATGGTTCATTACACTATCAGAGAAACCATGTAGACTTATGAATGAACTGATGGTTATATTAAATTGTACTGCTGAATAGGTTTTCTACTTTTCTCACTTCATCACAAAGTACAGAGCCGTAGTGTTTATAGAAGCAGAAGTAATGGCCCACCTCGATATTTCAACACCCGATTCACACAGAAAGCCCATTATCTGATTGCTCCGACAAAATGTGATGGAACAGGGTGTGTTCAGCTTGCAAAATGATGTTTGGAACAAACTGGGAGTGTGTTCAACCAGCTTGGAACAGAGTGATAATGCTCCCCTGTTGTGTGGGGCGAACACAGATAGGTGGTACATCTCAGGCCCCATTCATCACACCTAACTCCACGGACGCTGCAAGAATCTGTAAGCAGGTCTGAAAGTTTGTCTCCCAGCCTAACTGACAGTATGGCTGAGGAGAGGTTTTTAGTACTCAGCCGCCGTGAGAGACAGGAAGAGTGGAGACAAGCAAGTTGTGCTCTCAGAAGTGTGAAAACGAAAAATCAATCCACTCTTCCAAACAGTGTACTACAGCATGACAAAACAATTACTATTATATCGAGTTTCTATGGAGACGCAGGGAAAAGTCTGAGAGAGATCACCTGTGTGAGGTGTTTGGAAAAAAAATACTTTGAAATTTATGTCAATAGAGACACATTAGATCAGGCATTACAGACAAACACCTCAATGTAATCTGGTCTGCTTGAGTCTCAGGGATGTGCTTCTCGAGACTACGTACAGAAAAATGATTACCTCATTTTTTTCTATTTTGATTGTTTGTGGACAAGTCAAAAAGCACAAATGGATTTTGGTTGAATTTTCAGCAAATGTTGGTCATGGCACAAGAAAGAGGTCCTAACAGGTCAGTGGTGATCAAAATCCAAATGTGGATCTCGTAATGATCTTGGAACATTTTCAGGAAATGTTGGTCATTGAACAGGGAATAAGTGATTTGATTTTGATGGGGATCCATATCAATATCAGACCCAGGATTTATTCTGAGAATTTGTTAACACTGTGTAATGGGACAGTTTCCAAGTTTTGCCAGTAACTCAATACGTTATGAACAGATTTTTATAACATTTATAGGGATTGTTGGTCATGGCACAAAGGAGTACACACATTAGATTTTGGTGGTGATGTGAATGTGGATGTAACCTTGCATAGCAGCTGGATCCACCTGATTCCATGTCTGTAATCAGGCATATCCATCTTGCCAAGCTCCAATCTACAACAAATTTGAGCGGCCCAAAGCGGGATGGCTCAATCAGAGTCCTGTAGAGCAGGAACAGGAACAAGTCACGAGCGAGAAGACAGCAGGAAGTGACTGCTCATACAGCGATTAGCAAAGATGCTAACAGCTTTAGTGGCAGTTTTATCAGATCTGGAGCATATTTCTTTATTAAATACAAAACAAATACCAATACTACAAACTTCTCTATAGTACGGATATTTTCACTTCACCGCTGACATGTTTTGACGAGAGTTTGTTTTACAAAGTGACTCACGTTCTACAGCACAGTAGCTCCCGCCTACGCTATTATCTGATTGGCCCTTAATTAAAGTTGATTGACGGAACGATTGTCCAATCACCTGCTGGATATGCTTCTGAAAGGTTCTGCCCTCCCCAAACACTTTCTATGGGCTCTTTCCCAGATGGACTGGTGAAATATATTGAATGGTCGAGCTGGTGTGCCAGATTAATCTGGATGTGGATCCAAGATTTTTTAAAGATTTGTTAACATTGTGATATGTGGCAGTCTTTTCTGTTTATGCTAAGTACAAAGTCACATCTCAACAAATTTTAACTACATTTTAGGGAGTGTTGGTCATTGTACAAAAGAAAGAAATGATTTGATTTATGTAGTGATCCAAATCTGAATGTGGATCTGGGTATTTTTTTACAGTTTTGAGGAGTTTTTTTTAACTATATGTTGACATTGCAAAGTAGGGCAGTTTCCCGCATTTTCACATATAACTCAATATCTTTTTAACAGATTCTTATGGCATCTTCAAGATATATAAGTAATTGCACAAGAGAGGACTGAGTAGATTTTGCCAGATGTTATGTTTGTTTGTAAGACTGTGTAAAAGTTATTGATGGATTTTGATGATATCTGCAGGGAATGTTGGTCAAGGCGCAAGGAAGAAGTGATTAGATATTGGTGGTGAACCAAATCTGGATGCAGATCCTGGATGTTTTTTTCTATGATTTCTCAACATTGCAAGATAGAGCAAAAATAGTAAGAAATGTCTTGGCAGAGGTTTATGCTGGCTGAGCACTTCTAGTTTTTTTACATCTTAATCTGCATCGAGAATGGTTGGGGAAGTTTTGTTTGTTTTGCTAAAGAACAAAGATTGTTTAAGGAGCCAAAAACTAACCTTTTCTCTTCAATAACCTTTGCTGTTCTATTCAAATTCCCCTTAAATTCCCTATAAAGGAACAGATTTTTTTTTTTTTTTTTTCATAGAAGGCACCCCAGTGGCCAAGGCCTTCAAACCAAAACCAGAAACTATGGTATGGACCAAACCAAGGTGTACTACAGCATCCCTTGTAAGCACCAAACAATGGTTAAATGTAATCTACTAAGGGATGGTGAAGTATTTGGATGATATTATCACAAAATATGGTTTATTGCACTCAGTGTAGTGTAGTGAGTACACCATGTAGATTTATGAATAAACTGAAGGTTATATTAAAGTGTCCTGTTGAACAGGTTTTCAACTTTTCCCACTTTATCTGAAAGTGAATCTGGTCTTCTGAAAGATATATCTAAGGAAATCCAAAGTTATTTTCCTTGACTTGCACCATTGTTCACCCTGACACAAGGATGTAGTGATTTAATTTTAAAATTTATGAGTCACAGGTCAAGGTCATGGAGCCTGGTAGTTATCTTTTGCTTCATCTCATTAAGAACTTCTTGAAACTGCTCACAAACACCCACACCTTACTTGAGAATGTTCTGAGCAAATTGTCAAAGCAAGCCTATACAGATTTCAGTCGGGACTTGTCATTGAACCTTGCGAAAGACACATGCAGATCCTTTTTTTATTTGGCTTGTACCTCAAAATATTTCAGAAAAAAAAGTTTTCTTATGCCCAAAGATTTCAAATACCTCAAATTCATGAGCTTGTTGCCTTTCTAGACTACCCGAAATATCTGAAATGTGCTACCTTGCAGTTTTAAATATCAGTCATGCTCCTTGGTTTGCTACTGCTCTTTCTAAAACTAAAAAAGTCAGAAAAATTAGTGCCCTGACAAGAAATAATCAGACCAAAATCTTGTTGAGTTTTGATGCTTCTCCAGCTTCTTAAGGTCACACAGGGAATTCTCTCATTTTTCAACCACAGAAGTTGCTGTTCAACCCACAACTGACTTAACAAAACAAAAGAAAAGTTTCATGGGATTTGACATCTGTGTTTTCAGCACTAGACACACAAAGAATTAAATAAATAAAATGACTAGTGAAGGTCAATAATCATGAAAACATGACACCAAATACCTGCCTGCTAGGCAAAAGCTGACAGCCCCAACTCCTAAAGCTTCTGTTATCCGGTGTCAGCTGTGGGCTTTAAACAATGTTCAAAGAACAGGTGTACCTCACTGACAGTCGTCCTCACCTGCAGAGCTATAAAGACAACAGAGGGGGAAAAAGGACAAACAGAGCTTGGTAGATTTAAAGCTTTGCTTGAAGTTCACCACTGATGTGGTTAGCAGAGATGAACACAAATAATTTAAAAACAGTTTTATCAGAACTGAAGAAAAATGAGGAACCAAGAACAACACCAGAAACATTACTTGATGTCAAAGATGCTCCCACGCCTCCTACAGCAAGTTTTGCAAACTGGCTTCAATGAAAGGCATCCATACGTTTGGTGTTTTTCATATGTTACTTGCCTAGCTTGGCTTGGATGTAATCCTTTTTGCATAAAACCCAACTTAAATGAAGTTGGGCCGTTGTGTAAAATGTTAATAAAAACAGAATTAAATGATTTGTAAAAATTTTGTAACCTACATTCAATTGAATACACTACAACGACAAAATATGTAATGTTCAAAATGATGGACTTTATTTTTTTATATCTGTAAACATTCATTTGGAATTTGATGTCTGCAACAAGTTACAAAAAAGAGCTGGGACAGGGCTCTGTGTTACATCACATTTCCTTTTAACAACACTCAATAAGCATTTGAGAACTGAGGACACTAATTGTTGAAGCTTTGTAGGTGTAATTCTTTCCCATTCTTGATTATGCATGAATTGAACTGCTTTAACAGTTCGGGGTCTCCATTGCTGTATTTTGTGCTCCATAATGTGCTGCACATTTTCTATGGGAGACAGGTCTGGACTGCAGGTAGGTCGGTCTAATACATGCACTCTTTTACTCTGAAGCCACGCTGTTGTAACACATGCAGAGTGTGTCTTGGAATTGTCTTGCTGAAATAAGCAGGGAAGTCTCTGAGAAAGATGTCACTTGGATGGCAGCATATGTCGCTCCAAAAACTGTATGTACCTTTCAGTATTAATGGTGCCTCACAGATGTACAAGTTACCCATGCCATGGGCACAAACATACCCGAGAGGCAGGTAGACAGATACAGGCTTTTGAACTTTGCTGTGATAACAGTCTGGATGGTACTTTTCCTTTTTAGCCTGGAGGACACGATGCCCATGATTTCCAGAAAAGTTTTGAAATGTGGACTTGTCAGACCACAGCAGACTTTTCCACTTTGCATCAGTTCATCTCAGATGAGCTTATGCCTGAGAAGCCAGCAGTGTTCTGGGTGTTGATGATATTTAACTTTGGATGGTTGAGTTTTAACTTGCACTTGCAGAAGTTGCAACCAACTGTGGTCACTGATAATGTTTTTTTGAAGTGCTCCTGAGCTCACGTGATAATATCATTTACAGAATAACGTTGGGTTTGATACAGAGAGAGATTGAAGGTCATGGGCATTCATAGTCTGTTTTTGGCCTTGTTGCTCACATGCAGAGATTTCTCCAGATTCTCTGAATCTTCTGATGATTTACGGACTGCATATGATGAAATATGATAAAGTTCTTGTAGTCGTGTTGAGAAACATTCTTCAGCTGTTGGACCAGCTGTTGGACCGTTTGTTCACACTGTTGTCCACAAAGTGGTGCAACTTGCCTCATCCTTGCTGGTGAAGGACTGAGTCTTTCAGAGATGCTCCCTTTATACCCAATCATGACACTCACCTGTTTCCCATTAATCTGGTCACCTGTGGGATGTGGCAGACTAGTGTTTAGTGTTTTGTTGCCCTTGTCCCAGCTTCTTTGGACAGTGCTGGCATCAAATTCAAATGATTGAATATTTTCTGAAAACAAGTTTATCAGTTTGAACATTAAATATCTTTGTTGTTTATTCAATTGAATATAGGTTGAAAAGCATTTGCAAATCATTGTATTATATTCTTTTGCTCTACACAATGTCCCAACTACATTGAAATTTGGGTTTGTACAAAGAGGATTAGATCCAAGCCAAGTTGAGCAAGTAACATACAAAAAACACAAAAGTGTGGTATGTATGTATGTATGTCCATAAATTCTGCTTGAAGTATACAAGGCCATCATCCTGTACTGTGCCAACGACTTGGTAAAAATAAATTAATGTAGCACTTGTGCATGCAGACCAGACTGCTTTGATATCAGGAGACTTTATGACATATCAGAACAAGCCAAAAAGAAAGTATGAAGGTGGAAATAGTATAAGATAGAATGAAGAAGTCAAAGAATAACAATGCAGCCACGCAGACGGCTGCACACTGAGCATATGCTCCAACAGATGGAGGTCCCAAGGTGACTTTGCCTCTGAGATAGTGCAGCTTGCCTCAGGTTCCTCTAGTCTGTCTGATTACCTGTTGAATGGTGGAGATTTGTGCTTGTGCTGCATGATAAAGGAAGTCTCAAATCATGTGCTGCCTCTTGCCTTCCACAGAGAGACACTGCTGCACCCTGAGCCTTTTTCTGCAAAATACCCGACATTCTGCGGCGGTAAATTAAACAGGAGCCATTTAAAATTCATGACGTTGTGTAGAGGAGATGTGAACAAATGCAGCCATTAAGACATTTGTTGCACTGTTTGCAAGTCCACAGGGGGTGAGAGAGGAGAAAAAAAAAGGACTATGTGGCTGCTTGGTGAGATGATGCCAACTGCTTCATGTGAGGCTGGGGTAACTATTTAAGGATGATAGATAAGTGATTTCTGCAGGATGCGTCTGCTTGTGGCTTAAAAAGGAGTTTGTGTGAACGTGTTCCAGGAAGCGGAACAGCTCTCGTTGAAGAGCCCTGCTGTTAGGGCGATGAGTGTGCGGCGCTTTTGTTTTAACTTTGATGATTGAAGGGTCACAGGAAAGCTTAATGTGGAACGTCATTAAGAAATCCCAAAGAAGCTGGAGTGGAGGGAGAAAGAGGCAAGAGGTGAGAGAAAAGTGCACACACCAACCTTAGACGCACACTCTCTTCCTCCTGACAGGAAATCTTTTGCCTCTCTCACCGTGCGGTTTCTGAGTGCAGGCAAAGGGAACAGGCCGTGTTAAAATGTACAGACAGCCACTGTACGTCTCTCCGCCGGGGTGGGAGGGGAGACGTGCACTTTTGCCTGACTTAGTGTTTTCCGTCAGAGCCAAATGTTTTTCTCCGGCCTGTCACCGAGATCAAAGTAGGCCAAGGCCTTCAGTCTGCCTCCGCCGACCTGCCTCACACAGCCACACTGCAGGATGGGAGCACACAGACTCAACTGCTAAAACAAAGACAAGAATGTATAAAATTTGGTGAGCGTATGAAAATACACCAAGCATATGTTTGAGTTAAGAATAAAAAAGATAAGCCATTTGTCGACAATTCACCAATGCAGAATGTTCAGGAGAATTTAAATGAAGAGGATTTGGCAGGTGTCACCAAATGGTCTGAGAACATCCATCTTAAAGGTGAAATACATCACAACCACACACACCCTGAAATATTAAATACATAAATGAAGGTAGTGCTGTAAAGGTTGCTGGTTCGAATCCCAAGGCTGTTTGGGCCTTTCTGTGTGGAGTTTGCATGTTCTCCCCATGCATACGTGGGCTCTCTCCACACACTCCAACTTGTCAATCAACTTATTAATTTATCAACTGGTTTACTGAAATACTGCCAAACGAAATGACTGTTTCTAATATGGCTGGAAAATTGATATTACAAATTAAAAAAAAAAAAAAAAAAACTTCAAATAAAACTGGTTTTGAATGTCTAAAGTGATAAATTGTCTTGAGTTTGATGAAGATTTCAGTGAAGTCTTGATGGAGTATTGCTACAGTGAGACTGGATGTATACAACTGAAGGCCACAGCGGCATTAATGGCTCCTTTCACATTCACTCTCTTTCGACTTATAGTACACTGTAGGAGGTCTTGCAGAGTGGTGCTACAGTAAAATATTCTTCAGAAGTAAAGAACTTTGCATATGATGAAATGTACACACAAAGCTTGAAGAATCAGACACTCTGTTCTCTTTCCTGTTCAGGTTTAACAAAAAGGAGTAAACCTTGGGCCCACACTTCACTGTAAATGCATTTGACTGTGACAGTGATATTTTTTTCTTTAATGTCTTCGTTCAAGGCTGATAATTCTAATGTAACTTCTGCGTGACTGTAGTAAGTGCTTGGTGAAAAAGGATAGAATACATCAATCCTAGAGGTACTTTTATACACTATTCAAAATCTTCAATCCACTTTGCAGTGATATTTCTTTACAGTCTTATGTGTTCCAAAGGTACACAAAATGTAAAGCATATAAACTTTCAAAATGACTTTTCTTTTAATGTACAAGGCCTTTAATCCCACAAATAGTCAAAGGAATGCCTTCAAGGTGCATGACTAATGCATAAGGAGCAGACATTTAACACATATACGAATAGAGTTGCACATTCAATTTAGCCAAAAAAAACATCCAAACATCAAAAGAGGTTTGAGAAGCATGAAATAAAACCATATTTGCACTCTTTTAACCCCTTGTTGAAGTCTGTAGTGAATTTGCCTATGAGAAGAGGGAGTGTAGGCCCAGCAGAGCACATAGATTTTGGTTGCTAATTTCAGGAAATGTTCCTAATGTGAGGTAAACTGGGCTAAAATAAAAATATCTAGAAGCTTATTGGTTGTTTCTAATGACAATAAATCAGAACTGACGAGACATGATGAAAATTGTGAAAGTTGTTGCAGATTGTGATTTGTCTCTTTTCTTCTACATTAGAAGTACATCCATACATCAAGAAGTCAGTGAGTGATGCAGCAGTAATGTCAAGAGATGAATTGGAAAAAGAAAGGAGTCTTAAATATGGCAGTATCAGCTTCAAAGCTCTGCCAGATGACTCTCCACTGACCAAAGTTTTTGTAAGTATTTACTCACATCTACTCCCTGAGACTCAAGTTGCTATTGGACTGTTACGTGCCACCAATTGAACAAGCCAGAACTCCCCTCCCCTCACCCAGATGACGATCCATTTACATGAAGCAGCATCCATCCATACCATGTTCACCTGACGCTTCCAGCTCAAGACAATTTTTTTTGCTATTTTTTTTAGTCTGCCTGAATCTTTTTTGTAATAACACACATGGAACCTGAACTCTTTCAAGCTGATTCATGTTAGAGATGTTATTTTTTCAGGACAACCCAAGCTATTGGAATAGTTATGCTGTGATGATGTCATATTAATGCATTCAAAGTTGTATGAGTATAAAGACAAAACAAAAACTAAAACTCTAATATCTCACTGAACTCTAATGCAAATCACACACAGATCAATGAGCTTTTACACATCTAAATATGGTTCTAACAGGCCTTGGCTATGACGTTTTTTGCTCCATTTCTAATTTGTGCTGCTTTTGGAGGGATTTTTTGTCTCAAATGTTTTAAAGGACCATATAACATCAGTTATTGTTGAGTCTTTTGGGAATTGACAGACAACTGTCTTGTCTTATGTTAGTCTTTGGCTGCTCCTGAATGGACAGTACCGTCAAAAAAAACAAACAAAAAAAACAAAAAAAACAAGAGCAGACATTGTGTGCATTTTATTGGTCAATGTACCGATGGTAAGTTGTCTCTGTGGGTCAAAAAGTACATATATATATAAATTCTATGATATTATTGTGTAAAAAAAAAAAATCACCAATGACTGATTTATCACTGTGGATTCAAAATCATTGCTGAATTAAAAACAGTCTGTGAGGGGTTTGTTTGATCAGAAGAGTGAGTTTCCATACACAGTTGTCCTCACAAGAATCTGCTGTGCAAAAAAGTGAGTGTTACAGCTTGGGGGGGCGCTGATTGTGTGGATTTTTGAGGGTTAAATCACTTTTCTTCTCTGTTTTGACGCTTTGTTTGAACTTCAACAGGATGTCTTTACCATGTCAACCTGCCTGAATGCACTGATTTCCTGCCATGTGATTGGGCGATAAGGCATTTTTGTTGATTAGCAAGTAATGGCCAGTTCTGATTAAGTTTTGGAGCGATTTACAAGTGAAATTCTCTATTAGTGAAACATGTCCCGGGTATTTGGTAACCAATGCAATCAGAGATTAGTTCCATTTTCCAGGTTTTTTTGACTCTTCCTTTCTGCCCTTCTTGGTTGTGATTTGACCACAAGCCAGTGAGGCTTCACCAACAGGTGTTTCATCTCCCAAGCTGTCACAGTTCTTTCTGCACACGCATGCTGAATCCTGTCATCGACCCTGGACGTGCGTACACACATCTGCACAGATGTGGGCACATCTGCTTCATTATTCCAGGAGTGACCACAGACAGTATTTCATTTCTTAGCTCACTGCTTTAGCATGGCATTCATGTATTCAAGCCTCGACAGCAGAGCACAGATTCCATCTCTGTGAACAATAGCACTGATTGTCCATGGAGAGAAGACAGAGAGAGAATAAACATGACAGAGCGACTCGCCTGCATTCACTCACTGATTTGGATTTGCTGGAGTGAAGATAATCAGCGTTCATTCCTCCAATCTCCTCCAGCACACAGAGAGTTAGAGGACGGGAAATTGGGAGGCAACAGGTAGACGCTCTAATTATTTGCCTCACAGTCAAAGACATTAACCATGGCTGAGAAAACAATGCAGCTCCACTATCAGAGCAGAATAGGAAGCGGCGATTTAGTCACACACTCATTCTGCAGTAACAGAAAGCCGCGCTCAGCATCACGTCGCGCTGCTCGGCAACTTCACAGAACTGATTAGAGAGGAATGAGTCAGGAGCAAACAGAGACAACTGCAGCAATAATCATTACCTCTGTGGTTGATCTTTAAAGGCTTTTCTGCGTAAAAGCTGGGAGAACTAAAACTTTTCTTTGTGGCAGCTTAGAATAGATAAATTGGACAGACCACCGCCCATAATCTTCTGTTCTTATGTTTGAAGTGGTCATATGTCCACCAGGGGGCCGGGAGATTGAGGCTCAAACAAATGCTTGATCACTCAACAAACTCCAGTAGGGTCTAGATAAATTCTTTGCTTCTTTCTGCCTTCTGTCATGATCAAGGGCATCCAGAAACCTTAGGTTCAGGGGTCATAAGGGCTGGGTGAAATGGCAAAAAAAACATTTTAACGATATATTATCCCACATTGATTTGATATCGATATTTAGCAAGTTTTTTTCTTTCCACTGTTGATGCCAGGTCAAAGAATATCTTGACTGCAGTATTTAAATATGTGAGGTTTTTATTGAATTTTATAATAAAGTTTATTAATTCAAATTAATATGTTATAAATTAACAATATAAAGCATGAAATGTTTTTGTTTCTCAGTGGAATTTGATGACCTCCACAGGTCAAAGAGAGCAATAGTGACATGACGACTCTGCCTATACTGAGGAGATACTGAGGAGCATTGAAAATATGCAGTCTTCTAATTGAATACAACCAGACCAGGCTTTTACTTTAAAGTCGACTACTGAAGTCTTTTCCAGTATGTTGAAGGATGAATCGACAGACAGCAGCAGCGCAGACAGACAACCCAGGGCTTGAAGTCCTTGGCGTCACTTGAAGCACAAACACTCATTTTCTGTCTTTACAGTAAATCCCACTCACATCTTGTCCATGACTCGAAAATTGAGCTGTTTTATCCACTTTCCAATATAGTTGTGTTTATTCAGCACGCTCAGGCTCATCTGTGAGGAGCAGGAAGAGAAGGAAGAGGTGAGGGCACACATCCACAAGGCAGAGCGATCACCTACTTACGATAACTCATTTTTTGTGAATATGGGCGTCTGTAATCAAAGTCAGTTAATCACCGAGCACTGATACATTGCTTTTTAAAAAAGCAAGATTATTTTAATTGACATACACTGTTGCTTACTTTGCTCAGTCTGGGCCATCAAAGTTGAAACCCTTCACTTAGTTTCCTTCACAAATGGAAAGTTGTGTCATTGTTTGGAGGAAAAATGACAGATGTGTTTTACTGTTTTTATAATGGAAGGAACTTTGGCACAAGTTTATTTTAGCCATTTATGTGTTTTGGCATTTGTTTTTAAATTTAATTAAATAATGGTCAGAGTACAGAGAATAATACCGAGAAGCCACCCTACATCCAAGCTACAGTGTTTGCCTGCACTCTGATCCCAAGAGTGACATTCAGTTTACTATTATGAGAAGCGACATTTGTTTTGTGAAATTTCTGTCATTAGTGTTTTTTTAAATTTTTTGTTTATTTGTTCATTAAAATGGTAAATACAATTTTTTGTGGTAAAGTCTGAGATGTTATTTCAGGTCAAATTGCCTAGCCCTACAACATGAACAAAGTTTAAATCTCGAGAAAACAACCAGATACTCTTGGACATCTTTACTTAAATAATGCAGTCACCAGTCATCGTAACTTGTACCCTGCCTGTAAAGAACCATATCTGCTTATAAAACAGAATTTTGTTACTTTTTTGGAGCATCTAATGATGACTTAAAGTTACTTATAACTACTTTATGATGCATTATAATATTGTTTAAAATGTGTTATAAATGGATTAAAATCTATTCCAGGAAAAAAACAATCTTAACAAACTTTGGTCTTGTCAGTGAACAGCAAATAAGTTTCACCAACACCAAACCAAAGTAATCATGACAGAATGATTTACAGTGTATCAGACTTTTGTTATAAAGCATCATGGATATTTTAATTCATACAACATCGTTATGTTAATAACTTATTATACATGCTGGCATCAAAATGACTTAGGTTTATGATTATAAAGCATTAACCATTACTGCAAGTGCTTTGATTATACAGAATTATAAGCACATTATGATGCTTTATAAACATGCTTATGATGTGTTTGTTATACTTGATCCCAAACCCATTTGGGTGAAATACTGCAGCATCTGATGGATTTACCTTCAGGCTGTGGCAACAAGAGCCACTCACTGCGAAAGACACAGGAGTATGGCACAGTCAGCTCTGAGTGACAAATGGAGTGATTCTGGCTATGAAGGGGATCTTTTTTACATAAAGTTAAATGACCTCCTCCTCGATGTATTAAGAGCGCAAAACAGAGAGGCTCTACTTTACACGTGTGTCTGCATGAGTATGATGGCACACTGGATCCTTTTTTTCCAGTCCATCATAATGAAAGACAGCCTCCAAATCTTTCCTTCATTCATCAAAAAATTCAGTCAATGATGGAAAGTATTCGGTTAATGCTGTTTATAACAGTCCAAACATGTTGACATGCTAATGGAAGATTCTCTCTCTCTGTCCTGTGCCAATTTTCACCTGCCTTTCAAACGTGCTAAATATAGGCACAAAAACGCCGAGCGCAATCAGTTTCGTGTTGATAAATCACATTTGGGTGCTAAATGATCTCATTTGCATCTCCTCCTCCCGGTATTTTGTGTGTTATGATAATCTGCATGTATTCTGCATAGTCATGAAGGCAAACATGCTAAATGGACTGCGCGTGCTATTTTGCTCATTTGACAGACGCTATCCTCAGTGCACCAGTTTAGTAGATCAGCTCATGTTTTTATACATGCAAACCTTAAGTAGATCTGGCCCTTAGCTCTTACGAATATCCACTGTCATAAGAGGGTTTTAGTAATTGTGTTAATGTTTGAAGTACTATTTAATTTTGGCTCCATCTCTTCAATCAATCATGACTCAAGCTGTTCACAGCCTCCAAACCAACGGACTCTCTTCTGACCAATACATGAGACTGGGCTGTCAGTCCGCAGTCTCTCTGGATGTACATGCATTAATTTTTACCCACACTGCTGTCTGCTCTGTCAAGATAAGAGTTCATGTTCCAGTTCTGTCATTTAAGCGTCATTGTCATGTTAGACTTTGTGTTACTCTTCAAGTAAAACTTCAGAACTCTAAATCCATGGACGCATCTTCAATTAACAACATAAATCACTCAGTTGTTGGTGTAAGCACATTCAACTCGTAACGCTGGGGCAGGGGGGCAACAAGAGTGCAATTGGTGTCATTTATGATCATATGGATTCTTTGAAATGTATTCAGGTTTAACAGATCTCATCCACATCTTTTGTTATAATTTGCAGAGCATTAGTTCCTCAGAATTCATCAACTCAAACCAGATCTACTTCCTGACACTTCTGTGTCTCCACATGTGCTGAAAAAGGAAAGAACAGTGACCAGTCAAGAAGGAGCATTGGAGGTTTGTGTGGTGCTGTGACTGGTGGAAATCTCTAACAGTGTAGGTGCATTTTTAAGGACTTATAAGGCTATGGACTTGAATTAAGGCATAAAAAGTATATCAATTATGTCAGGTTGCCATGACCTTCGACCTCCACAATCAAAACAATTCTTCCTAAAGTTAAAATGTGTGCTTGTGCAAGACTGGACAAATATTAGGGGTGGAAATTGCCAGTGGCCCCTCGATATAATGTTATCATGATACTGGAGTCCACATTTGATTTTATTGCTTTTCTTTATATTTTACAAGCTAATTATCGGAAAGCTTAACATTGCTATATATTGTGATTTTTGACATTTCACTGTCTGTATTAAAATCTAAAAAGAAAAAAATGACCGAACTGTAAAATTGAGCAAGAAACATATCTTGGTATATTCATAATTTCATTTCAGTTTTATCAAAAATTAGGGTAAAACTCATAAACTAATCACAGGTGGACAGTTAATGCAGTCCACTTTGCTGTGCACAGCCTCTCTTGCGAATTAGCTTAACTTCGATCATCAAAGTGTTAGCTTATACCAATTGTTTATATTGTAAAGATGGAAGAAATTGGTTTTGATTTCAAGTTTGCTTGAAGAAAACACTGTATGTTCATTTGTTAAGGAGATAAACAGGCTGTGCTGTGCCGTTCTGTGTGCTAAAGAAATGCCAAAATCAACAGCTTGCAAATGGAAAGTAAGTTGTGGTATATTATCTGTGACAACAGTGTGAAGTCACCCTACGGTATTTTTGTGACTTGTTCTCACCTAAAACTCTTTAAATTAAACAGAGTCAGTGGCCCCATCTGCAGCAGCACAAAGGCCTGTCCTCTGCCTATAAAGATGCAGAGCTGATCTCCGTCTCTGTGATTAATGTTCAGACTAATGTCCTGTACCTCATACAACCCTACTTTAAAAATCCTGAACTATCCCTTCAATGTGCTATTGCAAATTAGCATTTAAGTCAACTTGTTAGCTGCCAGACTGTTGTACAATTGTATTGAAAGCTGCATATATTACTCCAATTTGTAAATGTTCAAGCTTTTTCAAGGGTTTGTTGTCATGTTAGTCCTGTAATTTCATTTTGGGTCTCATCTTAAGCCTAAGAAAAATGCTAATGTTGTCATATCAAGCAGAATAATGGCTGTCCACTTTTATTATTGTTACATCATGATTTATTTTGCACCAATTAACCGCCTGTCAGACTCCAGCTGTCATCATCTACAATCTTCATGTTCTTGAAAACCTCCATCTGCAGACTAAAAGCAACAGGTAAGACTTTTGTAAACTTTTTTTTTTTTTTTTTATACTTTTACTGAATATGTTCCCATTGCAGGCCTTGTGGGAGGGCTTGGATCAGTCCTTCAGCCATAATCATGAAGTTAGGGTCAAGTTTCTCACTCCAGAGTAAATTGTTGCTCCGTATTTTAGGTTTAGTGGCAGAGAGAGATAAAAAAGGTTTTAGAGCTGAGGAAAAGTGACCATTATCCCGTCCTATTTACTCCAGAGTTCAGGGCTCAAGTGCATTCATACAACCAAGCATCAGCCTCCCTCCATCTGCAGCCCAAACAAAAGAACCGCCGCAGTTCTTTATCAAAATGAGTACGGATTCTATTTCCCTGAGGGAAAACAACACAATGAGGAGTCAGGAGGGTTAATGATACTTGTGAATAACTCTCCATGTAGGCCATTTGGGGTTGAACTTTTAGAAAGAGAGACCCATGGAGGAAGAAATAAGGAAGAAGAGGGAGAAAGGAGGGTGTTCGGTGACAGTGATCCATTTTGAATATAATCAGGCACTGCTGCTTTAGCTATTAAAAACAAATTAAGCAAAGGCACAATTAGAGGGTATTGTCATGCTAATGCTAGGAGATGTATTGTTCTCTGTCTGAACACATGTTAAATCTAATTAAAGTGAACTCTGGGTTGTCTGCTCTGTTGTTCTCTCAGGAAAGAGGAGCAACACAGGGGACACACACCATAATTCATGTAGGGTTAAGCAAACCAAACAATCAAACCTTGTCCTTGTTGTTCTTTGCACTTAGAGAAATTTTAATTAACTTATGCTGATGAGACAAATAGTCATGAAAAACACTGATTACGTGGGCCAAAGTTCAAATCTGGGTGTGTTTTTTGTCTCTCAGGTGACAGATACACCACTGTCAGGGGAATTAATGATGTCTTTCATTCAGAGATACTATTCTGTGGTGGAAACCAGCCAAGTACACCAATGTGTGCCAACCTACCAATCAGTGAGCTCCCTTCTTTGCTGCTAGCCTACTTCTGGTCAGACAAAATTTCACATGGGCCAAGTCTTTGAAGTGTGCAATGGCGAACACAAGATCTTACAGGTTAGTTTGTACTTTTGCAGTAAAGCTTTGCCATCTTCTTTGCTTGGCCCTGAACTGATGCTCAGGGTTTTGTGATTAGTCTGGCATGCACATCCCATCTCAGACATGATGTTATGTGCTACATTGTGATATAATGACAGCAGAGGATGACCCATCGTGTTAAATGTACTTTCTGATATATCAGAAGTGCATTTCCTCATTCATGTCTCATTCCCTGGCCAACAGAGTGCCAAAAACATCCACAGTCATCTGCCTCAACTGATGCCACCTACCAACCTCTGATGTCAGATCTTTCTAATGTTTAATTTCATTTATTTTTCTGCAAAATAGTGTTGTACTCAACTGCTGTTTGTTATTTTGGACTCTTTAATCAGACATTATTTGCCTTTTCTCTGTAACCATGGTCTCCTCTACACAAACAAGCAGATATTATGTCAGAACCAGAGGAATAATTGCGCTGCCAACTAGTGTTTCGGCAGATTATTTCAGAGCGACATGTGCAAACCAACACACAAGTTTAAATACTCAAGACGACGTGTGACACCAAGTTGTAGTCACAATGTAGCTCTGAAACAGAAGTAAAAACCAGATTTAAGTGTGCACTAACTTTAGCGCCAGTTTTCATGATGTGCTTCGACCATGATTACCTCCCCTCACTCCAGTCTCCCTCTGGCCAGCACTCACACCATCCCTGCTGGATTGCACTTGAGCATGAAAACATAGGACGCATGCCAACTTTAAAACATTCACCCACAGAAGACATTTCATCCATTGTTTTGGATAGCTTTGGCAAAACACAGCCCTCCAACTAGGGGTGAACAATTTTAGGAAAAAAACAAAAAAACAAAAGTTAGTGCAAAATTCCCTCCCGTAGAGAACAGCATATTTCTAAAAATTAAAAATGGTAGAGTTATTTCTCTTGATTATCTCTTCCCTTTAATAGTACCAATTGGCATGTTTTTCAGTGCTACTCACATGTTTAGCTGTGTCGCTCATTCTGCAAATCCATGATCCTTACAAGTTATACCTCATTGTAAAGGTGATAAACATAGACCGTAAAAGAACTGGCTGCAGCCATGTCATACGAGCCTTTGGAATGCTGTTCATGCCCTCTAATGGAACCTGCCATACTGCATGTGCTATCTCAACCAAACTTTAACTCCACTTACTTACACACAGAGAGGCCATGTAGAGCCAGGACTTATGGCTTTCTGACCATAGCGATTCTGAAATCCTCAATAAATCCTCTATAAAAGGCAAACAGAAAAAATCACCCCCCTCAAAGTGAGAGCACATAAATGTGTTGTAGGTTTAGATTGAAGCCGTTATTCTGAACCAGGCTGTGAAGATGTTTAATTAGGCCACATTTTCCTTTCAGCATCTCCGCATGGGCCTCAATTTAAAGCCTGGGGTTGCTACCTGGTGATTAATGCTGTGGAAAATGTATTCTGTTGCATGCTCATACTGCTCATCCTTGTGTTTTTTCATCACTACACACATACATGAACTCTCAATGACTCTCACTTCACTACACCAAGATTTGGCCTTGGTTTAAACACAGATAAGAACCACACTGGTGCCTCATGTTGGCCCTCGCACAGAAAAGAACACAGCTGTGTGACCTTGGACAGACACATATCTCACAACACAGACACGTTTTGCATTGCTATACATGTGTGCCAATTAACTTGGACCTTCAGACTTCTTGGCTTAAGACAGATTACCTGTCTATGTCTCTTTGACTGTCTCCTGTCTTGCAAGATTGTATATTTTTTTATTTTTAATAAAAAACTCACAAAGGCAGCATTTGGTTCAAGATCCTATATTTTTCATGTTATTTCCTTTTTTTGGAAAGATCATCAAATTTGCCATTACATTAATCAGGCTTTCCAAAGATATAAATATGATACAAACTGGTATTATTAAAGGGGAGAAATGACAGACCAAAATAACATTTCCAAACATTTTTTTTAGGAGTATATTGTTATTTCTGAAAAGGAACTTTCAAGATAAATGCTGTGTCTTTTATTAACAAACCCTTAAATTAGATCTTAACTTTGTTTCCAAAGTAGTAATCCACTTATTCTCCTTTACATCAGCCTTACAAATAACCATGCACAGCCAATAGCTGCAATGAACATTATTAGCTTCTCTGTTAAAGGTGTATTCTTTATAAGCAGACTACTGAAAGCTCACATTTTGTGCTGCCAATCATCTGTGGTTGTTGCAGTTCAAATATGTTTTAAAGGATAAGTTCTGTTTTTTGACACCTGGACCTTATTTTTAGGATTAAATACGCTCGTAGACTCACCCAGACAATTTTGGCGGAGCTCGGGGCCGTTTTCGAGCAATTTAGATCTATCCGACGGCGTTTTTCTCTCATGCCGTAGTAGCAGACGGGGCCAGAAATCGTATTTTGGGGGTCATCAATACGTGTTTCCTCTGGTCTCAAGTCCCACTCTGAGCAGCAAAGGCACTCCTCCTCTGTTGTGTTTGCTGTGCAATGTCCACAACAACACCACCAGTTAGCCCCCATTCGTGGACGTGCAGTGGTTGCTTGTTCTCTGGCCAGCTGTTCGGCTCTTTCCCTCTGCATCCTCCTTTCAAATAGCTCCTCGTCGGTATATTCTGGCTCAAAACGATACGGGCATCCATTATACTCAAAGTCGTCGTCAGACACTTCTACATCGGATAAATATTCCGCCATGTTGCACAAAAGTAGCCGTGTAGCCGTGTAGCCTAGCAACAACAGTGGCTCTACTCATGTTCTTGTCTATGACGTCACCAAAAGTTACCCATCCTTGTAAAGCCCCGGATGACCATAACAACAAAGTTGAGCTGACATGGTGATAACACTGGCCATTCATTTATAAAATGTAGCTGAAATGAGCAAGTTTTGCAGCAGATAATGTGTAATTTAGGGGCTTCGATTTCTGGCCCCATCTGCTACTACGGCATGAGGAAAAATGCCTTCGGATGGATCTAAATTGCTCGAAAACGGCTCGGAGCTCCGCCAAAATTGTCTGAGTGAGTCTACCAGCGTATTTAATCCTAAAAATAAGGTCCAGGTGTCAAAAAAACAAACTTATCCTTTAAGGTTGAAAAAGACAAAAGAAATTGAAAATTAAAAAAAAAAGTCGTGTTCGGTGTGAACGCACCTTTACATGTGATGCCTGTGGGATTACAAATTTTATGTGCAGAAACACAAACTTAAAAGGCAGCATTGTCTGGTACCCGAGTTAGCCTGCTGATGTTAATATCAGATGGACTTTTAGGGCTCTAATTTCCTGGCGCAACTCAGGGTGGCGCAGCCTGGTGCACCCCGCGCACCCCTGCGCAGTGGTAACTTTTTCCAGTGCACCGCCGTGCGCAGCCAATTTGGCAATTTGGTAGACCGGCTGCGCCGAGATGGGTGTGATGGCGCACCAGGGGGAGGTGCCGAAAGATTCAGCTTGGCACAGTGACAATTTCGTGCCAAAAAAACGCGCAGAAGGTGTGCTGAAAGCTCGCCAGCTCCAACCTGGTCTATTCTCGGCGCAGGCAAGGCGCACCCGGGGTAGTGGTAATTTGGCTGACAGGCGCACAGTGCGCACACATCACCAAAACCTCACAGGCAGGTGTCCACAGCGTTAGGCACATTTCAATGCAATAAACAATCACAGCAACCACTATTTAATGTAACCGTCTGAACCAGCACATACATTTGTATCTATATTAATTGTCCCGTCATATCTGATGTCAGATCAGAGACGTTTGTCATAACTAACGAGTTCATATCTCTCAAGCCAACCACAAACAGCCACATCATCCAATACGGAGTATCCGGCTTCTCTCATCTCATGAAATTCAAAAGTAAAGAAAAAAAGGGAAAGACGCTTTCTGAATAAATGTAAGTCCCTCTGTGTCTTAAGGATTTACCTGTGATTGCCCATATTTCTCTGTTTTAATCTTTATTCGTAACGTGATCGAAAAAGATGGAGTATATTATTGCAAGAAGGATGAGGAGGAGATATATTTTCACCTAAGGCGCTGCTATTTGGTGATGACAGATCAGGAATGCAGGTGGATCACAAGCATGATGAATGGATTAGCCTGCTGCTGTGTTTAAATGTAATTATCACTTAATTTTGTACTCCTATTTATGACACAGGAACAGATTACATCTGTCCCGTGAGGTGGTCCACACGGTGACACGCATCGTGGCCTCCGGCCCGGTGGCCCCTGCGCTCTCCCAGTTGCTGCAAAAGTGACAACGGCTCTGACCTTCTTCGCCACCGAGGTGAAATTGTCACTGTGCCTGGCCCACGGCACATTAAAGGCGAGGTGAGGCGTTCATTTGATTGGTGAAGATTACACTCGGCTGTGTTAAACCCACTCATGCCTCCTCTCCTCCCTCTCTGCTACTTGCGCCGGTAGGAGGGACGGAGGCATGGGTGCGCCTCCCTGCGCCAGACTCTGCCGCGCAAAAAACTTGCAAAATGCCCTGGACACACTCCGTTGACGCGGCGCAGTCGCTGCGCAGGGCAGGTGCGCTGCGCCTGGTCTACGAAGTTGGAGCCCTTATTGTAGATATTGAGGGAAACAAATAAACTGGCAGATTTGGTTTCTGTAAAACACCACACAAATAGCAGTGTGACATGTTTTGAGTCATGTGACTGACATTGCAATCATGATTTTAAAACTGTGTATTATTTAGACCCACCTCCTTCACTTGCTGTAATTCCAGAATTTTACATGGAGGAGTGGTTGCTTGAGGTAATATCTCACCTGAGGTGCTGCACGCAGAGATCATAAAGAGAAAAGAGTCTTCTGATCTGCTTTTGATCTATTAGAAAGAAGAGATGTGGTGTGTTAAAGAGATCATATTATGCTTTGGAAAAGCTTTTTAGTTGTCCTTTAGTCTGTTTTACATTTCCTTTGCTTGATAGAGTTCTTCTTTGCACAAGACAAACTTATTCTTTTCCCTTTCTGTAGAGCTTCAGTAGCCTGAAATGGCTTGACCCCTAGTCTTTGACAACAATCTACCATACTCTAGCAGCCATAAAACTTTAATATATGAAACTGATTAAGGCAAAATGTAGTTTTTTTAAATATAAACTATTGAACCGGTCATATCTGTTGTTTCCTGAAGCTGATGCACCTCTATTGATTTTATAAACTAAATTACAAGAATACCTGTCACTGAAGTAAATGTCTTTGTCCAGATTTTCAGTTAAAATAGTTCAAGTTAACTATGAAAGTCTGACTGCTGCCTGAATAAAACAAAAACAAACAAACAAACAAAAAAAAAGCTCTGTGATATTTTGCCATCTTGCTTTCTTCCTTACATTGCACAATCTATAAAAGATGAGTCTATACATTTCTTAGTAGGCTACACACAGTGTGGGAACAGGTGAACTAAAGTATCCATTAGGAAAATGTTGCAGAGAGGGTTGAAGAGTTTCATTTCTTACATTATCTTTTAACAGTATTTTTCAGAGCATCTGGGTCACAGAAGGCATAGTGAGTTAAACAAAGCAGGTACCTCTTTGAAAAAGCTCAGGCTTTCAAGGCTATGGGTAGGTTGGATCATAAGAGCCTCAATTAAATTCTCATATCATTAATGGTAAAGTTTCACACATTTTGTGAGAGGGAGAGTTATAGTTTCAGACGTGGTCTTGGATATAGTTTACATCAAACCCTGCAATCTTTCAAATAGAGTTCTGCAGCCTCTTAGGCTGGTTATTTCACCAAGTCTGAAAGTATGAAGTACAGCGTAACGTCAAAAACCACTAAAGTATTTAAACAAAAATTAGGCTTTCACTTCCTGTGACCAACCAGTGTTAATTATGGAGTGGTGCAGGGATGACGTGTTTTTGTAGGCCAACGCAGAAGTTAGCATTGAGCAGGTTCCCTCCACTTCAAACCCACTAAAAGCCTATGGGACTTTTCACTGTGTTTTGGTTCATTGCTGATATAAGCTCTGTGGAGAACCAAAAAAAAAAAAAAACAACTTGTACGTTATGCTAAACAAAACAACTTTTGATGATGTTTTGAGCTTTAATGTAATGGAGGAGAGTAAAAAGCTATTATCCAGCTACTATGGGACTTCAACATGGCGGTTCGACTTAGAAGCAACCAAATATTTCCAGTGTATAAGGTGTTGTTAAGAACTCTTGTTGAAGAGTTACTTCAGAATTGATTGATCTGATCAAGTTGGTTCTCGTGGCTGTGGCAATAGTGTATGAATAAACAATCCAAAATGCTTACCTGCCAGGTCACTTGCCATTTTTGTGGTCTTTGTTGGCAGTTAGTTTGTAACTGTCAGTTTCAACATACAACAGTTTAAGATTCAAAATTAGGCAACATCAGATACATTTTATTATTTCCCATTAAACTTCAGAATCTCATGTGTGTGTGTTCACCTTTTTTCACTTCATTTTTCCAAAACCAATATTTTCAATCCCAGTTACTATGGGTAGTTGGGAAACAGGTGCAAAATGCTAACTGACTTCTGCATTTTTGGTCTCATTCCTGCTGATTCTTTTGCTGCTTCTTGAGTTAAAAGTTACAGTTTGAGAGTTTTTTTAAAGTGCAGTTACATGAGGTACATGGCATTAGCCTGAGCATAAGCCACACTGACAGATATCAGCTCTCCTACTGTACCAAAATAGTTAGCATGAAAGCTAGGGCTACGCACCACTGTAGGAATTTGTGTTATCTTAATTTAAGAATTTTGGGTGAAACAAACCACAAAAACAGTGTAGGATAATCAATGATGAGATGATTTACAACAACTTGGTTTTGCACTACCAATTTACTTTGGTTTGGTATTACTTTGCTACACGGCACAGTCTTCCCTCAAATCCAAATCAGGTATGTGGTGTAAGGGTTAGACTTGTTAGGCCACCTGTCTGCACAATGTCATGACATTTTCTAATCGAGGGGTCCTAGAGCTTTGTGTGACTCTTTTGCCCCTTGTTGCTCTGTGGACTTGGTGATCCTGATCTTTGAACTAACAGGTCTGAATCAGAATCAGAATAGTTTTTTATTGCCAAGTATGTGACACATACAAGGAATTTGACTTCTGTTGTTTTCTCTGGTACAAAGGAAGTAAAGAAATAAAAGTAAATATAAAAATAGAGAATAAAAAAACAACTTCACCCAAACCAACTTGAACTTAAACAGTAAGGCTCAAGAGTGGGAAAAAAACCCTCTTACTAGTGATGTGGATAAAAGCTGGTGAAAATGTGTGGTTGCCTGTACATGTTAACAAAATTCTGGCCAAATCAGTTTGCTACATGTGTCACAGTAACAATGTGTCCAAGCACAGCAAATGCATATCAATAAATCAATGTTGACTGAGTTATAGAGTTATAACTGCAGCTATTAGGCAAAGCAAATGACTGTGAGAGGCACTGATTAAAGGTAATTAGAGTGAATTAGGCAGACACGTCACCTCTGTCCCCTGAATGTTGTCACTTAAGTGAAGATTAAAAGCCGTGGCTCTCTCTCACAGAGACAAAGTGTACAACAACCAAGTGTACAGTCAGCACACGAGCAGTGACACTGTGGTACATTACTATGACCTTTGCAAATGTTTCTGACTGTGCAGAAAATTCTGAAAGCAAATCATATTTCACATGAACTCCCGGGAAGCCACGTGAGAATCACATCAGAGGGATTTCTGTTTATGAGTAAATGGAGTGATTGCCAAATAAACTCATCCCTGACTCCCCCCCTCCCTGCATGAAGGCTTTGCATACAAGCGGCATGAACATCAAAGTGAAGGCAGCCCATGTGATTGGTTGTGGGGCATCGGTTCTGTCAGACTCTGCTCTTTAGAGCGGTTTCCATGTGAATCAGAAACTATTTGTTGCAGTGCTGACTCCATAGTGCTGATAGCATGGTCGTGGTAACTGATGCACTCTGTTTGCTTTAGTTAATTGGATCCTGAAGTAACAATTGTTTACTCTAGAGCCCTTAATGAATTCCCTGCCAGCATGATTATACTGTAATCATAACATACAACCTCACTTAAAAATGACAATGAAGGGAGGGCAAGGATAGGCGCCAGTGAACAATGCCAAACACAAACACAAATTTATCAACACATTTCTAAAAACAATTATGCAGCTTGATTTTAATCAGATATCCATTAGCATGCTACAGAGGGTGAACATGTGATTCCAGTGTAAGTGGTCGTTCCATCCTGGGTTGAAAAAATGCTCTATTCAGCATCTGTCACTGGCATTTTAATGAAAACAGAGTACACCACAACACTAGCAGTCAAGCAAGGGTGTACTTCAAACAAATGCAGGACTTTACAGAGTTTAGATCTGGCCTGAAAAATCCTACCTGAGCCCTTGGACTTTCTGTCCAAGTCTGGCTTTGCCCATCCCCTGTAGACCAGAGCTGGGCGCCTGGCAGCCCCCTTACTCACTCAGTGTGGCTCACATGTTGCAACAATTCGGGTCAGTGTTTCTTGGTTAATAGAGTTGTTTAAAGCAGTGGACACACGGAATTTGGAAAGTACATGATGACATGTTTCAGCAATGCTCTTTGTCAATTAGAAAAAGGATTTTAACTTTACAAAGTCCGTCCAAGAAGGTTCTTTATGTCTATGCTGATAATATGCTTGTACTTTCTTTTTTAACAGACAAGAAGGTTTTTTAGTTCATACCTTGAAATGTTTCGACAGAAATCTTCCGTCTTGTTCAGAAGTGTCTCCTGATCTTACGGAGGTGTGATAATCCTGTCAGATTTTGACGTAAGACCAGCTGAAAAAGGACATGTCACACTTACATCAGGTGACAATTCTGATAAAGACAGAAGATTTTTGTCGAAACATGTCAAGGTACGAACTGAAAAACCTTCTTGTCTTTTACAAAAGAAAGTACAAGCTTACAAGCTTGCCTTTTTGTATGGCTAATTCATCAGTAAACAGTAGTCACACAAACTTTTGCCTTACTGTACTACAGCTGAAAGTCAAAAAGAAAGAAGAAACTTGGCTTCAGGTATATATCAATGACTTTATGACCACAGTGAACTCATCCTCTGATACCTGCTTCTGGCAGGTTAACACGCTGTGAAAACTGAAAGCCTTACAGTTCAGAGCTTTTCAACATGACAGTGAGCTCACAGCAGCCCCCACAGTAACTAGATCTCAATCCAGTAGAGCAAATTTGGGATGTGGGGAAATGTAGGATTTGCATCTCAAATCAGGCCAGTGGTGACCTTCTGCAAACTGATTTTGACATTTTTTTCTGCAACAAAAATGAATCTGGAAATTTCCCAATTGTGAATGTTAACGCATTATCGCATCTCTAAAAGGACATTTGATAACCACCTGCGACCAAGGACTTCAACCTACACCCCTCTAACAGGCATACATGTATAAATATGTTAGAGAAATAATTTAAACATACAGTATTATGATATTCATTTATCAATTCAAAGCCTGTATCTCCTGGGATATGTCGCTTTTCACTTAACTACTTAGTGTTCATGTACTAATTTTTTTTAACAGTTTAACAACAATTAAATGACCAGTTTTATCCATGTTATGCATTATATATTTGACGTTTTCAAAAATTGAACATCAGTTGACATTATATGCTAATTGGACACTTTGTTAGGAACACTAATAATGAGCCAATCATCTTGCCTTCCTGCATGCTTTAATTACCCCTTGTTTAACATTAAAGGTCTCATGTCCTGCAAAATATATATTTTTTGCTATTAATGTTGTTAGAAGGGTCTTTAGGAGCAGAAAAACATCACACCTTTTACTGAACTCTCAGTTTACTGAGAAATACTCTGTGCCTCTTTAGAGAAAATGTCCCTTAAAATGCTCAGTTTTTTACTTCCTTTGGTTCATAATGTAATAGTAATAATATAATATAATCATATATATATATAATATATATAATATATATATATATATATATGTATATATATATATATATATATATATATATATATATATATATATATATATATATATATATATATATATATATATATATATATATATAATTAATATATATAATATATATGTATGTATATATATATATATATATATATATATATATATATATATATATATATTTTTTTTTTTTTTTTTTTTTTCTTTTTTTTTTACTGATTTTACTTTGTTCTTTTCAGGGAGCCTTTTTTTATTCCATTTGGCAAGGGACAGCACCTGTTGGCCTATTTCTGGCATATTTACAGAAATATACATAAATATATGTAAGGTGTGTGAACATGGTCAAAGACAACCTGCTGAAGCTCAAACCTAGAATCAGAATGGGAAAGAAAGGTTATTTAGGTGACCTTCAATGCGGCATAGTTGTTTGTGCCAGACAGGCTGGTCTGAGTATTTTAGTAACTCCTGATCTACTGGGCTTTCCAGGGTCTTTAAGGTTTACAGAGAATGGTCTGAAAAGAGAGAATCTCCAGGGTGTGGCAGCTCCTCAGGTGAAAATGCCTTGTTGATGCCAGAGGTCAGAGAAGAGTGGCCAGAGTGGTTTGAGTGATAGAAAGGTGACAGCATCTTAAATAACCTCTTGTAATGACAAGGAGATCCAGAAGAACATTTCTGAATGCATAAACATGACCATTTTAATGTTCAGTAGGTCATCAAATTTTTGTAGTAAAATATATCAAAGGGCATTGTCATTCCAGAAGTTTTTAAAGTGTCTGACACTGGTATACGCGTATTGGTGTCAGAACGCTGTCTTAAGGGATGCCGCTCATAATGACCAGCTGCAGTCTTTCACTTGAATCTTCTCAGCATTACAAAACTTTTACTGCTGATCTGAACACTCACTGCTCCTTCTAAACATACTTTGGCAGCTTGTTTTGTTTTTCTGTCAGGGGAAGTTCTGACAAAACCAACAGTGTCCTTGACAACCTGACCAACCCAAAATAATTTACAATACATAAGCTCCCTCCCAGAGAGTGAGTGCCGTGTCTAAAGGGAAGTTCCTACTGCAGCAGCCAAGGGTCACTGCTGGCCTTAGTGCAGTTTTGCTTTTCTTGCTTTACTCTCCTTTCCTTTCTTTTTATCCTTGTGCTACACTTCATTCCTTTAACTTCTTTCCCTTTTCATTCAGTCCTTTTTCTTTCCTTTTTTTCTTTGGTTTTCTTTCCTATTCCCTTTCTCTTTCTTTCCTCATCTTTCCTTTATTTCTCTTATTTTAATTTCCTCTGGATTTCTGTCCCGTTTTTTTTTTTTTTTTATATTATCCTTTCCCCAAAAGTTTATCTGTTTTTATTTCCTTTTCTTTCTTCTTGTTTGTGTTGTTCTGTTCTTGTTTTGATTTGTCTTCATTTTTTTCTTTTCCTTTCTAGTTCCTTGTCCTCTCCTTTTGCCAAACCTTTACTTTTCTTATTGTCCCATAGCTCCATTCATTGAATTTTCTTTCTTTTCTTTCTTTCTTTACAGTTTATTAAAATGTTTTCCTTAACCTTTTTCTTTCTTTAGTTTTTTTTCTCATTTTATCAAATTCCTTACCTTTCATTTCCTCTCATTTTGTCTTTTTCTTGCTTTCCATTGATTTTATTTTCCCACTTTTTTCTCTCCTTTCTGCTCTGTGCATTTATTTTTCCGGTCTGTACCTACCTTTCCTTTTCTATCCTTTCCTTCTCTGTCCTTTCTTGTCATTTTTATCTTCTTTTTATTCTCTTTTCTTTCTTACTCTTCATTCAAAAGCAAGTAAACTTTATAATTACAAATAGAAAACTCCCAAGCTCAAACAACTCACACATAACACATATTTGATAACCTAGAAGAGCCCTTTTCTTTCGGAATTTAAATGCCCTGTAGTGTCTTTTACATGTCCCCTCCAGAGTGTTTCTTTCACAAGACAAAAAGTCCACTGCTTCAGGACTTCTCCATCTCTCTTTGTTTACAGAGCCAGTAGCTGCCTGAAACAGCTCATTCCCGGGCCTCTTAATATACCTGCCTGTGTGATGTTTCGTTGGCACTTTAACTCCATTGGTGCAGATCAGTGATGGTAGAATTAATTTAGAGTTTTTGACAATGTGGTACTGAACAGCCCTAAAATAGCTTACCACAAAGTTGTCTGGTCAACCAATCAGAGCAGACTGGGCCCACATGGGGGCCAGGGTGAAGGGGGCCTCAGGTGGCAGAAGCTCATAGGACACAGATGGATTAAAGATCTTCATTTTGTAAACTCTGAGCTGATTCTTCTTTTTGTTTTCTGGTGGATGGCACATAGGTGCTTTACTGCAACCTACTGTTCCAAAGTTTAGATCAGAATGTCTATTTCCACAACATATAAACTCTCTTAACAATTGAGTTTCTTTAAATTACACACACAAAGATGGGCGCTTTCCATCCTCAGTCTTATTATTGAGCTGATGTCTGTTTCTGGTCATGAAATCAGAAGTAAACAGTAGCTCAGCAAACAGTTAGCACATCCATTAACAGGCTGTTAGTCCATTAACGAGTAATTTATTTGTTTTTCCATGATTTTCAGCACTGAACACTGGGGCTGCTCAATTATGGCAAAAAACAAAATCTTGATTATTTTAATAGATGTTGAGATCACAATTATGAAACATCATTACCAACACACACCACATGCTTTCATTCAACATATATGCTTTAGACTGATTTTAACCTTAAAATGGACACATAAAAAAAAACATGGGGTCATGTGGCACAGTAATCTTTTAATCCTGAATACTCAGTCCTAATAATTATGAGAGGCAGTAATTTTAATAACAATCAAAATTTGATTAAATGTCCAGCTCTACTGAACACACACGAGACAAGTAACATCAATGTAATAACAAAAAAAAAACAAACAAAAAAACAAAAAAGCAGAGTTTGCTTTTATTTATGGTCATATAAATGCAGCAGACATCATGCTAATGCTAATGTTGCTAAGGTTTACCATGCATACATGCTCAGAACTGTTGCTGGCACTTTGCATTGTGAGTAACAGTAGACTGGTCCAACGCATACTTCTAATTTCTGAGAGGCAGTTAGACATGCTGCGATAATTTGTTTGATATTTATGGACATTAATTATAAAAATTTATATTTATATAATACTTAAAGTTTCTTTTAGAATTAGGGTTATAATCAGGGCACCACTGAGCAATGACCTCGGAAAAGATTAATGTGATCTATTAACAGATCTATTATTAATTATTAGTCTTTACGTTCGTGAAAGTTAACATTTAAATTGAATCAATCTCATGAACCTGAGTGAAAGTTTTCTTTACAGGGCTGTCAAACCTTCTGAACAGACCCCAACAGACAGAACTGAAAATTAAAGAAGGGTTTATTAAAACTGTATATGACAAAACTTAAGAAAGAATAAATGGCAAAGTCGTAATGATACTTGGAATAATGAAAGAAGTTATGAACACTGAACAAACGTATTTAAGTATATTGAGTGGTTACTGAGAATTAGCTTAACAAATTAAACTAATTTTAGAAAGGTAGAATCAGGGATAGTTGGTTAAAGGTGCAGTGTGTAGAATTTGGCAGCATTTTCGCCGAACAGAAACGGCGAATATAGGATATAATGTTTCTATTTGTATGTAAAGTCCATCAAAATAGGAGTACAATCATCCCCATAAAACGTTTGTTTAATTTTTATTTAGTTAGAAAAAGCTTCAGAAAATTTACATTACCGTGGGCCGCGGTCATGTAAGCTGATATAACGATCTGCCATGTTGTCTACGGGTGGATCTTAGGGACAAAAAGAACGAAACGCGAATCTGTCCGCCGGTTCTGAAATCTACCTGGAATGCAGGCGAAGAAGAGGAGAGAGGACAACAACTGACTTAAATCTATTAAAATAATGGCTACAAACCTTGTCACTTTAGTAAATGATGCCATGTTCACAATCCCTTTTGGTCTTCACAGGCTTCCGTTGCTCAGTGATGTGGCGTTTTAGTTACTGTTGGGCTCATTCTAGAATCTGAACAATAGATGTCGCTCAAATGCCAAATTCTGCACACTGCACCTTAACTGAGAATAAACCAAGACACTCAAAACCTGTCTGAGGAGACTGCAGAGTTTTACTGTGACGTAGAGTTCGAGTCGGGTTCCTCTTGGTCCTGGGCTACAGAGCCAGGTGGACTTCTGGTCCAATGTGGTTTCAAAAGGGCACATGGGCCCGAGTTCAGCTCAGCACTATGGATCCAGAGAGGAGAGGTCCCCACGCGTGATGGTCCCTTAGTTTAATGGGAGATGAGACGTCTTAGGCTGGACTTCTGCAGGTTTGGTCGTGGGATGAAACTGGAGCTTGGAGGTCTTGATCAGCAGGATAAAAAGGATAATAAAAAGGGACTATTCTCTCATCCATCTCAAAAGTAGGCTAAATCGCTGGCCACACAATAACCCCTCAAAAGTAAAATAAACAAGAATAGCGATTTGCTATAAGGTAAAGTCTTGGGAGAGTTACAGCTTGCTGGCTTATGAAGAGAACTTACGGCATGTTACAAAAACTTATAAAAACACGGAAAAGACGCTGAAGACGGGACTGGAGACAGAAACGGACTGAAGAAGACGCAGGACAGGACTAGACTGAGGACAGGTAGGTATTTTCGGCATAGTGCAGATTCTGCACGATTGTTCACATTTTACATACTGTATATTTGCAAAATCAATTCGTCCTGCTAGCAAAGCATGTGTTGCTGAAAACCGCAATACTCTTGCAGTAATCAAAATAGAATATATGACCTTAGTTAAGGAAAAATATGGGCTCTATAAGTTCCCTTCAAATAATCTAAACTTCTCAATATCATTTCTTAAGCTTATTTCAGTTTCAGCTGCTTACTAAAAGTTACTGATGACAGATTATTATATCCCTCTTTTAAAAGTCTGGGTGTCTGAGATGAGCTGATGCTTGCTTTTAAGTTTGATGGTGTTATGCAAAAAGAAAACATCATAGTCAACAGAAAAATGGCCTAACATGTCCATTAGCTGTTGATTTAGAGAAAATTATGGTCTAGAAGGAGTCTTTTAGCTATTACCAAGAAATGTGTAATTTAGCAGTTGGGATCTTGAAGAGAAAGAAAGGGAATAAAAGGGCAGACTCTATAAATCACCGCTCTATCAGCATGTATTGTTGTTGAAATAACAATGATTCTCTGCCTGTTCCTCTGCAGGCTGACCTTTAAAGCTAAAATTCTGACACCATGTTCAGCTGAGTGCGGTACTCCATCTCAACCTTTTCATGCCAAAAGAAACAAAAGCCTTTGTCAGCGAACACTCTGCTTCACAGCAGAAACAATACTGCGCTCTTTAAAAACATCCTTTGGTGCTTTTAAACACTCACACAAGTTATTCAGGACAGAGAGATCCAATATTTGAAGAGGGCAAATCTTCCCCTCTAGATAATATATTCAAATAGCATAGCGAGTGTCATTAAGGCATTTTAAAGGGTGAGGGGAAACAGAGGCTAATCTTTAATGTGGAAATTAATCTTTCCATCTGCTCAGCAGGAGAGAGACTGTGATCAAACACTCCTCAGCCCACTTCATCCGCCTCACAATAATCTGCTGCTGACATGTGTGAACACCAAAGAGGACAAAATGAATACGTTCTTAATAAAGTCATCAGACCAAAAATACACGATAGGCCCCATTTTTCACATGTCTGTATCTTCATTTCATCTCTTTTAGCCTCTTAAATTGGAATAATTTATCTTTCATACACTTGTTACTGAGTTGATCAAGCTGTTGACTATCAGACTGCTTTTAAAGGGATAGTCTGCTGTTTTCAAAGTGGGGTTGTATGAGGTCCCTTGTGGGTGGAAATAATGTATGTAAAGCAGTGCCAGCAGAAGAACATGCAGCCTATGAGATGTGCAACATTTATAAACAAAGGTTTCACTATCAGAAAAGTACAGTGTAGTAGACACTGAAGACCAGCTGTTTCCAACTTTTTTTTTAGTGAGAAACAATATAGGGATGACTGGGCCTCTTTGCTCTCTATGCTGCCTTTAGTGTTTTAAAGTGAGGGAGTTTGGAGTGGCCAATCAGAAATCAAGGGGTCCTGGTTGCTGCTGGTTATCGCTGGATCTACCTTTTGTCAGAATGAAAACAGAACCTCACAGTAAAATCTGCATGCACAAATTTACACATTAGGGTTAAAATATTGCACTTCTTAAGTGTCTATAGAGGTCCACACCACAAAATGTTTTCACTCTTTTTGTAGAGTTGGTACATTCACTCTCATTAAGTGTTATTGTTGGCTCTTTGTGGAGTTAAAACTTGAAACTTTGTCGTCACTTTGTCATGTTTCTTTGTCATTCCATGTCTGTAATCATGCAGATCCATCTTGCCAAGCCCCAAGCCACAATGACTGTGAGTTGCCCAAAGCGCAACAGCCCAGTCAGTGCCCTTCAGAGCAGGAAGAGGTGGGAACAATAAGTGAGATGCAACAGGAAGTGGCTGCTCGTACAGAGATCAGCATAGATGCTGACAGCTTCAGTAGCAGTTTTAACAGATCTAGACCACATTTCTTCATTCAATGAAAAACGAAAAACAACACCACAAACTTCTCTTTAGAAAGAATATTTTCATTCCACTTCTGGCATGTTTTGGAGTGAGTTTGTTTTACAAAGTGGCTCACATTCTTTCCTTTAGACCCTGAGGCCTGCCAGCTACATTCTCTGATTGGCCTGTAATGAATGTGATCGACAGAATTATTGTCCAATTACCTGCTGTCTTTATGCTTGTGAAAGGTTCTTTCCAAACACTTTCTCTAGCTGTTGCCCTGATGGACTTGTGAAATGCATTGAATGGTCCATCTGGTGTGCCAGGATACCTATTTCTTTTTCACCAGTGAATGTTGACATACCCCAGCAGTTACCTGAATTAAGGTAAGATTTGACCTCTATAAGAGTGAAAGCAGGGCAGTTTTCCACATTTTTGACAATAACTCGCCTGACAATGTTGAAAATACCTTGGTGGAGGTTTTTTGCCATTGAAGAACTTCTACTTTAGAGCTCCTACCAATTTTTCTAAAGTTAAATGTCCAGTAAGCCCACATCTGACCAATGTAAGCACTCATTGGCATGTACATCATAGTCAGTCAAAACATTCAACGTGGCGTTCCATTCGACCGTGTTCATGTCAGAGCTCTCCGTTTTATTTGACAAAAGTCTTAACTATGACAGGAATAATGAATTTAAAGATAATGAATGGAAGAAGATAGTGCTGGAGCTGTCTTTACCGTCACACAGACTCAAGAAGACTCTGAGAGAGCCTTACTTTTGACAACCCTGTACCCAATACAGTTAGGTGCTCCATAGGTCTAAAGAGAAGTTAGATGAACAATAATCTATTTTTGGAGATGTTTTAAAGCCTCTACTTTTTGCATGTGGAGGTTAGAAATGTCAAAAATGCAACAAAAAACTGTCAGTAATTTTTACTTCCATCCACTCCCTGAACATTTATGGCTCGTCTTTTAATGAATTTTGAAGCAACAGTCTTACAGTTGCTTAAACCCAGTTTGTAAAATCAGCCACGAGCACTCTTTTCCTGCCACTGTATACATCTCTTCCCCTCTCTCTGTGTTCTCCCTTTGAGGGTTTCTTGACGTTCAGCTGCATTCCTATGCTTGGCTGCATGTCTCAGTGTGCTTCCTCCTTCTGCTCTCTTGTGGACTCTCAGTGTTTCTCACAGCCATACACCACCTGTCTCCCTCTTTGCTCCAACTGCGTCTCCTTGTCAGTGGGCTTCATCTCTTTTTCCCAGAAGACCTCATGTCTGACCCCTGACAGTCTTCTGTCAACTGGCCATACATCTCCACGGTTTCTTTTGAACGTCCTGGCACACTTCAAGACCTCATGGTATACTCTATTTGAATTTGAAAGGTAAATTGAATATGTTTAATATACCTTGACTGATATGAAACAAATCATAATCAGCCTTTCTCATTAAAATATATGATTTTTTTCAACATTATTAGTGCAATATTATTCATCAAACACCAAAAAACAATGTGCAGTGTACAAATCCCATTTCCAGTGAAGTGGGAAAGTTGTGTCAAACATAAATAAAAACACAATACAATGGTATGTGGATCCTTTTTGACCCATATTAAATTAAATACACTACTAAAGCCAAATTATTTAAGGTCAGGGTCATTAAATGTTGGTTTTTGGCATTGAGATTCACAATCATGATGCATACCTGTTTCCAATTAACCTGTTCACCTGTGGGAAGTTCCTGAAGCTGTTTTTTGACCATTCATCAACTTTGCAAGTCGTTTGTTGCCCCTGTCCCAGCTTTTTTGGAACATGTTGCATAGATCAAAATCAAAATTTTTGAGTATTTGGAAAAATAAGAGTTTATCAGTTTAAACATTATATATCCTCTTTGAAGTGTAATCAATTGAATATGGTTAAAACAGGATTTGTAAATCATTGTATTCTGATTTTCTCTATGTTTTATCACAACGTCCCAACTTCATTGGAATTGGGGTTTTAAACACATCAACATTTTTTCCAAATTAAAACAAAATGCAACACTTTCAACTGTCAGCTTGAAAAGAACCTGTCACCTGGTTTGCTCCTCCAGCAGATCAGTCATCTTCTGCCACTAAAAGCAGCCGTGGTAAGATCCTTTAAGCTTTACTTCAGGTCATATTGCTCAAAAATGATTTATTCACTGTTAGATATCTCATCAAACATAAAGTTTCCTTCCACCTCTAATTCACGGTGCTTTCCCACACTCACAGGGTCTTTTTTTAAGTGCCGCACAGCAAAGCTCAGCTCAGAACAGCTTGAGACAAGATCAGGATCACAAAGGACTACAACTTCACACAGGACCTGTTAGATCATGTAAGAACATCTTTGTAAACAGCAGGTAATATTGCTTTTTGGGGGTGATTTGCAGTCTGTACCAATTTCATTCCCTTTTCTTTTTGCTTCTATCATTGGTGAATACAACAGAAAATTAAAAGGCTTGTGTTTGTAAGTTAAAGGGTTAGTTTGGGTTTTTTTAGGTGGGGTTGCTTAAGGCACATGACATTGTTGTGATGTTCATGTCACATCCCTCTCTGTGTCTCCCTGATTGTTTATTCCCTGACCCTGTGTCCCCTCTCGCGTCACCTGTGTCTGATTACCTTGTGTGTATATACCCCACTTCCCTTTGGGCTTGTTGCTGTTCTTCCTGTCTTCACTCTCTAGCATTTTTGCTGTGGGTCCCTTTGTGTTCAGATCTCCTTTAAGTACATTTTGACCTTACTTTTTTGCCTGCCAATTCTGATACCTCTGCCTGTTCTGATTGCCAACTTGTATAATAAACCCCTGACTGCATTAAACATTTTTTTGAGATTTTGGACCTGTCGTGTCATGCCTTTGGGTCCTCCTCAGTTTCAGTATTGTGACAATTTACTAAAATTTAAGCCCTAATACACTTCTTTTAATTCACTTGCTTGGTTTGGTCCTTGCTTGGTTTGGATGGCTTTCACACCCACCACAAACCAAATCAAGACCCTGTTTTCAGGTTGACCAGAGTTTGCGTCTTTGAGTTATTGTGGGCATTCATACCACCTTAAATCAAACAAACTTTGTAAAAACAGCAAGAAGTTTCCTTGTGCGATGGCTGTGGTGTATATGTGTTTTCATTTCAGTGAGCATGTTATCATTTCTAAACTTTCTGAGCTGGCAGCCTGAGCAGTGTTTCATGCACCGAAAATCTCAAGAATATGAAGCTCATCTATTTTAAACAATAAGCTGTGAATGTATCAGCAGATGTGTAAGTCCACAGCCACAGACCATGTCACAGAAAAGACAGGAACAGTTTAGTCCCATCTGTGCCTCTCAAATTTAAAGCTCAGTAGCCACTTTTGCGGAGAAACTCCCTTTGTTCATACAGAATAATTTTATTCTGGAGTTCTCAGGTCAGTCATTCATTACATAATTCACCTGTAGGGAGCAATATTGTGGCTCTTTTTAAACTTTCTATTGAAGCTCTTTAGGAGATTGAATTAATGGAGCTGTGTCATCAGGCATGTGAGGCGAAAATGTTGATCACACACACAGGCCCCTGTATGTTAACCACAGCGTCACAAGCTGGAGCGTGCAGTCGTGTCAGCCTCATACAGGCATAAAACAGTCATAAGGGTCAATTTCTGACAGCTCATTCTCTGAGCCTGCACCTTTTCTCCCTCTTGGTACTCAGCCTCTGTTGCTAACTCTGATGATTTCCTTGCTGATATCACTGTTTTGAGACACCAGGTGTTTTATGATTCCAGACAGATGCTTTAGTTTTATTCCCTGCACTCACATGGCCCCTCACAACAGGATCGATAGAGGAAAGGCTGGCGGGGTCTCACTCTCAAGTGCCACTTTCATCCATGTGTACTCGCCACAAGCTACATCGACCTGATCCACCCTCTTAAGGAAGTCCTTAATGACCCGCCGTTTATCAACTACCCCCCAAAAAAATCACCCTCCTTTCATTTCTTTTATATTTAGTGAGCTTCATGGTTCTTGCAATGATGATAATGTATGAACCCTAAAAGATTTGAAGGCATAAAAGAGAGATTTTCAAATTTTTAAGTGCTTCACAAATGATTGAGAATAAAGTCCCTCTGCACTGATTTGACCAGAGAGATGGTGTTTGTCATAAAAGGAGCCACAGGTGCTCCTCTTCAGTCAGAGAGGATTGACAATGAATCCTCGAGACAAGTGTTTACAACTCCCTTCTGCTCATGGCCAAAGAAACATGACGTATGCTGTATTGTGCTGATGTGGATACGGTCAGGTATGAGGTACAAAAAATAAAATAAATAGATAAAATGCAGATAAGAAGTTGAAATGTTGAAATAAAAAAGCTTAAAAAAAAGTTGGCATTTTGACAATACTGACGCCTGGCCGAACTGTGGAAAAATGCAGGCCCTCTAGCGAGCCAAAACACGTTAGTGCCCTTGAAAACATGCAAAACTTAGTGCCCTCTTCAGTGGCAAGAACACGCTGTATGTGCCCTTTGTTTTCTTTTGACTGCTGCCCTTGAAAAAGTCTGTGCAAGCCATTGTGTACAAATTATGAGTGTAAAATCAGAAACACCTTTTGTCAGAGCAATATCGAAGCACAATGTCAAGAATTGAAATAAAACATTGAAAAAAACAGTTTTTTTTTTCATAGGGTCAGAATTATATCAAGATTAAGCACACAACTCTACATATTTACAAGCTTATTTAACACGACACATGCTCAGTCAAACTACCTGCACAGAAATAAAACAGCATTGCAAGAAAAAAATCAGTAACCACATGCACATTATATGGCACAGAAAACTAGCTCTCTCTGTCTTTGACCGCCCAAAATAAAACTCTGCTTGTGGGGCACAAAACTGTCCATCCATCCATCTTCTTACGCTTATCCATGGCCGGGTCGCGGGGGCAGCAGCCTAAGCAGGGAAGCCCAGACTTCCCTCTCCCCAGCTACTTCGTCCAGCTCTTCCCGGGGGATCCCGAGGCGTTCCCTGGCCAGCTGTGAAACATAGTCCCTCCAGTATGTCCTGGGTCTTCCCCGGGGCCGCTTACCAGTGGGACGTGCCCGGAACACCTCACCAGAAAGGCATCCAGGAGGCATCCTAACCAGATGCACGAGCCACCACATCTGGCTCCTCTCAACGCGTAGGAGCAGCGGCTCTACTCCGACCCCCTCCCGGATGACCGAGCTTCTAACTCTGTCTCTAAGGGAGAGTCCGGACACCCTGCGAAGGAAACTCATTTCGGCCGCTTGTACTTGTGATCGTGTTCTTTCGGGCACAACCCACAGCTCGTGACCACATGTTAGGATAGGAGTGAAGATCGAGTGGTAAATCGAGAGCTTCGCCTTGCAGCTCAGATCCCGAGATACTTGAACTCCTCCACTTGGAGTAGAATCTCATCCCCGACCCGGAGAGGGCACCCCACCCTCCCCCGGGCGAGGACCATGGGCTCGGATTTGGAGGTGCTGATTCTCATCCCAGCCGCTTCACACTCAGCTGTGAACCGATCCAGTTAGAGCTGTAGGTTACGGTCTGACGAAAACCAACAGGACCACATCATCTGCAAAAAGCAGCGACCCAATCCTGAGGTCACCAAACCGGAACCCCTCAACGCCCTGGCTGCCTAGAAATTCTGTCCATAAAAGTTATGAACAGAAGCGGTGACAAAGGGCAGCCCTGGCGGAGTCCAACCCTCACTGGAAACGGCTCTGATGTACTGCCGGAAATGCAGACCAGGCTCTGGCACCGGTCATACAGAGAACGGACAGCCCGTATCAGGGTGTCCGCTACCCCATACTCCCGTAGCACCTCCTACAGGACCCCATGAGGAACACGGTTGAATGCCTTCTCCAGGTCCACAAAACACATGTAGACTGGTTGGGCAAACTCCCATGCACCCTCGAGGACCCTATGGAGGGTATAGAGCTGGTCTATAGTTCCACGGCCAGGACAAAAATGGTAAATGGTAAATGGACTTGAGCTTATATAGCGCTTTTCTAGTCATTGACTCCTCAAAGCTGCTTTACACCGCAGGTCACACTTACCCATCCACACCCATTCGCCCTCACATTCACTCACTGATGGTTCTGAGTTTCTATGTTGTTATCCATCAGTATCGGCTAACACTTTCACGCCCTTTCATGCCCATTTACACACCACTGACGCAGCAGTGGGAGCAACTTGGGGTTAAGTGTCTTGCCCAAGGACACATCGCCATGTGCCGCCCGGAGCTGGGCTTGAACTTACAACCTCCCGATCACTGACCAAGCGCACTATCCAGCTGCGCCACCGACGCCCCACATTGCTCCTCCTGAATCCAAGGTTCGACAACCCGGCGGGCCCTCCTCTCCAGTACCCCTGAATAGACCTTCCCAGGGAGGCTGAGGAGTGTGATCCCCTTGAAGTTGGATCACACCCTCGGGTCCCCCTTCTTGAAAAGAGGGACCACCACCCCAGTCTGCCAATCCAGTGGTACTGTCCCCGATGTCCACGCGATGTTGCAGAGTTGTGTCAGCCATGACAGCCCCACAACATCTCATCCAACCCAATAATTGGGACTGGATGTCAACCCGATTTAGGAAAAAAATCTGCAGTACGCATCAGAGAGGCACATAATCTACATGCTTAGACAATGATCCTTTTATAGCAGGGATCTATGGATGAATAGATCACACAAAGACATGTTCAGACCACTTAAAGATCACTAAGCATGCTGAGCTGAAGTTCTGAAAGTGAGAAAAAAGTGCGAGTTGAGATGGAGTTGCAAAAAAAGGCAAGCAGTAATTTGTGTTGTTGACAGCTGGAGAAGGTGAGAGATAGGCCTGGCTGTGAAAACACATGTGATGATACAGAGGTGATTGTGTTGGACAGCGCAGCGGCGAGACTGGACCTGCAGATGCTGAGAGGAGCTAAGAATAGCCAAGAGTGAAGAAGGAGAGAGGAGGACCGGAGGGAGGGGAACTGCGGGGGCGAAGTGCATTACGTTCAGTACATTTTTTCTGTCCTAAAAGGGTTTTAAAAGTGTTCAAGGACCATTGGTGGTTGATGATTTATGTCAATTATTTGAGAAGGAAGAGAGTTATTTCTGAAAGTGAACAAAAAAAGTAAGAGAAACTTTTTGTTTTTTTACAATGCTTTAACAAAATACTGATGTACTAAAACCAGAGAATCAGTAAAAATTAAATCATACGATGAATTAAAGGACATGTTTCTCATATTAAATGCTAATAAAGCTTTCAATCAGCTTCTCTTTTTCCCCATGTTATCAACCATATACAGTATCTGTACCATGATAGAGTGGAGTTCGATGCTCGGCACAGTTTGTTTAAATATATATGAACACAGCAATCGATCTCTGCTTCAGCACAATAACCCTGCCAAGCTAGTTTGAAAGAAGTGGTCAAGACTTGTTTCCAATCAACCCCTTGAACAGCATGTTTGCAGTGAGGACAGAATAGCCCCTGGAGTCAACCCAAGCAGAGTGATGAGTTAACTCAACACACTGTCACACTAGTATGAGCAGCAGGAGCAGTAATTGTATTACAACAATCAGGCTGATGACAAATTGACTGATTCAAAACTGGGTTTGTTATCTTTTGAAAAGCTGTGTTATGTACTACTACAGGTGTTGCACTGTATTAAGTTACTGTGCTATCTGATGTCCTCTGTTGTCTGCTATGGACACCAGGGAGTGTAAAAATCCCCTCTTCGGCATGCACAGTTTCTTTATACTTGCATCTTAAGGTGTTTCTTACGTTGATTAATATGTTAATCTGTATAATCTTTAATGGGACAATTACTCTCCACTATTAACATTATATTGTTGTTTTCTGGGTAGCTTGGCCTGTTGGCTGTCTTTCCATAATGCACAGCACCAGTCTAAGTCAGAGCGATGCTGGCCTATGTAAGGCCAGCTCTGGCCTTTTGTGCAACTTGGCTTCAGTATACTGCTGTGTTCACGCAATTGAGCTTTAGCTGTGATAAACATCGGAGAAATTATTTCTTCACAGTTGTAAAAAACTGCGTACAATACTTTTTTTTAATGCTCTGATCACCTTCTTTTGTGCACCTAAAAATCATCATTTAAGGGTTAAAAAGCAGAATAAACATTAACATTCTCCTTCTTTCCTTTCCATCTCAATGTCTTGGATCTGTTTCCACCAAGCAGTCCAGATTGGTTCACTATAGATTGTTGTGACATGCAATTATTGATGTTTAAAGTGTCAGATTTTAGGAAAGGTACATTAAGGCCCTGTTTACACAACAACGTTTTCACCAGAAACAGAACGGTTTTTCCTTTGCGTTTAAAAAACAATCCATGTTCACACAGAGACACGAGAACGACTGAAAACACTGTAGTGTGCATGCCAGGTCAGTAGATGTAGGTTTATAAAGAAACAGTGGTGTTACAACATGTGTATGCTTTCCGGTGAAGACAAACTTTTCACAAACAACAACTGTTGAGTGGACACACAAAGACACAAGAGTTTCTAGTCTGGACAACAAATTTGTCTGGATATTTTTGTCTGGATAACAAACCGAGCACAGTAAGCATGTTGCTAGGTAGACAACTGAAGCTGTTGTTGTTGTTGTTGTTCCTGGAATGCGTGCGCAGCCTTCATGTGAAAGAGTACTGCGCAAGCAGTGACGTCAGCGTTTCAGGGTGAAATGCTAAATCTCGTCTACATGGAGACGAAAACGGATACATTTTCAAAACTTTCCACTCTGGATCTTGGTTTCAAAAGGCAATGAAATCTCTACGTTTTTAGCCGTTTTCATGTAAATAGGGCCTAATATGTGATCCATCTCAATTGTTTTGCACCCTTCTGTTGGGTTAGCAGTTGTACTGTTCCAAACCTGGAGCATGGAGTAAAACATTCTAAAGTTTGTTGATTGGTCAAGAGAACCATCTCAACTTGACCTTTAGTCTGTCTTAAGTGGCTTTCACACCTACAACTCTCATGCTTTGTTCCGATTCAGTTAAGAAAAAAAAAATTGAATCTACAACTTTCCCTCTGATGGTTTAATCTTCATATGGCAGTATGAAGATAACTGGATAGATACCAGCACAAAAGGCCAGAGCAGGCCTTATGAAGCTACATGACAGCCAGCATTGCTTAAACATGATTAGGGTCATGTTGTGTATTATGGGTAGGAAGCCAGCAGACTAAGCTCCCGCAGACCGTTAAAATAATAACACTGATAGAGGGGATTAAAAGTCCTATGTTTTTTGGAGCTTCTTTGAAGCATTTTGAACTTAAACAAGAAAGGCACCTGCTAAAACTCACATCTCAGCTGATATTTTAGTGGTTTATATGAAGGTATAACGGCTGCAGCCCTGGATCAAATCAGTCCACATTGATATAATTTTCACATAGGGTAGTCTGTGTCAAAGTCAAAGACAGACAACACTTAGAACACGGATACGTTCATTCATGATGCGTGCATGTCTGCTTTACTCTCCTGTCTGTGTCAGAGAAATCCCTCCTTTGTGCTTATGTTAACTGCCTGTTTTCATAGCTGGACACTGATATGGTGCTCCAATTATGAAGCTAACAGCCACATGGTCTTAGAATATACCTATTTTTGGCTCAATATGATCATTTTTAATAAAAACAGTTATTGTCCATACTGGTATATTGCGACAGCCTCAATTGTCACTTAGTTCCTTTTTTAGAATCCCTCTTTTTTCATGATTTGTTATCATTGTTATTTGTTTAGATGGGCGAGCAACATCAACTTTTAAAGAGAGAGAGAGAGAGCAGTACTTTTTCCTGTTAGATATTGGTTTGTATCAACATAATCTGTTTTTCTTTTTCATGTATGGCAATCTCAAGTCAATTAACCCAGCCTGAATCATTCCGCAGCCCCCGTTCTCTCTTTGTAGTGTCATTCTTGATTAAAAGTAGATGTGAATTTCAGCAGCAGTGTGAGTCAGTGTGGATGAGGGGAAAGGTGATCATAAATCCTTGAATAATTGTCTTATTATTTCTTTTGTTGGTTTGCCTTGTTCTTCACCCACAGCTCTCTTATTCTCTTTGTTTATGATGGTTTTCTTGCTCCTCTTATGTGACACATGATGTCCCCCACACTCACCCACTCCCTCACTAGTTTCTTCAGCCTTGGCAGCATAACTTTGCTTGATTTAATTGGTCAAAACTCCACATGACAACAGAACATGAAATGTCCTTGCATAATTTCCAGAAAAGAAACTGCATTTCAGGTGTTGAGTGACGTTGGCCAACCAAAATATTGTCTGTAATATTGGCACAAAGTACAAATGTACAATAATGGTTTACCTCATCATCACTGAATGTCATTGATTCATTCATTCATTTTCTATACCACTTATCCCTTTCGGGGTGGAGCCCATCCCAGCTATCATTGGGCAAGAGGCGAGGTACATCCTGAACCGGTCGCCAACCGATCACAGGGCCACATAGAGAGTCAGACAACCATTCACTTCCACACTCATACCTAAGGGCAATTTAGAATCACCAATCAACATGAGCATGTTTTTGGTCTGTGTGAGGAAGCTGGAGTGCCGGAGAGAACCCATGCATGCATGGGAAGAACATGCAAATTTCATGCAGAAAGGCCCTGCCTGACCCTCTTGCTGTGAGGCACGTGCACAACCTGCTGTGCCACTGTGCTGCCCATCACTGAATGTCCACTTTCATAGATTAAAAGAACCATTTATTGAAGGAAAAAAAATGCTTTTTCTTGTTTCACATCTGATTTTAACACAAATAGACTGTCATGAAAAGAATAGGCTGACTTCAGTAGAGAGGAGGCATTAAGCCCCTTCCAAACAAACAAAAAATATGCATTGGTAATAATGAATCCAGAAATATCAGCAGATCTGACATCAGTAAAAACTCAAAATTGTACATCCATCATTATGAGTCATTAAAAGTATGACCAAGGAAAGGCTTGGTCCCAGTCTTTTGGGGTGGGCCAGCTGCACAAGTGGTAGAGCCCTGGCCCTTAGGCCCACCCATAACCCTGCACCTGGTTTTGTCCTACCATTGTTTTGTCAGCAGTTTAACCCTTTAGGCGCCAAAGTCGCAAACATGCGACAAACATTGCTGAATAAAACAGGCCATAGCTGCAAATATAATGCTGGATATTGTTACCAGTTTTCACCAGGAGATGGCGGACATCTGTAACTTTAATCCGAGCAGCATTTGTGGGCATGTTTCTATTCAAAGTTTTGGTGTATTTTTATTTTGAAACACACACACCAGATCAAGGAGAGTGCCAGAGTAGCTGTCATAGTTGTAGAGCGGAGCAGAGAGAGACACACACACAGAAATAGAGAGCAAGTTAGAGTACTCACGATGCCAAGAGGTCTGTTCACGATGGACGAAGTACTTCGTCAAGTACTGGCCGACTCTGACTCTGAAGAGGAGTATTTACCCTCTAAGGATGATGTACAATCGTCCAGTGAGGACGAAACTGGCAGGGTGTATGCGTGCAGTGGCAGCGGGTCCGTGCACCATGACAGTCCCCAAGCAGCACATACTGAGGCTGATGCTTTGCCTCTCCGTGGCCGGGGGGGAAGTAATCGGCGGGTGCCGAGGAGGGGCTGTGGTCTGGGAAGCAGGGGAGCTCGAAACACCGCGAAAAATGACGGTGGTAGCGGGAATGAAATAACCCGCGGAGCTCCCAGCAGACGAGGGAGAAGCCGGGGGAGAAAACGCACCGCTAATAGTGGTGGTGGCAGCAGAGGCGTTCATGCTTGCCCCGTAAATTACAATGATGATGATGGCTGGGTTTACTTGAGGGATGAGGAAGAGTACCACTGGTGGATCAGATTTTTTGATGAGCCTGTTGATTATTGTGGAGACAGGGATCTGACAAATTTTGAGCCCAATGATTTCCTGCCTCTGTTTTTGGATGCTGAATTCTGGAGCCTCATAACAAATGAGACAAACGGATATGCCCACCAGTTCGGAGAGAGGGAAAACCCCAAACCAAACTCCAGATTTCATGACTGGTATGATGTTACAGTCCCTGAGATGAAAGCTTTCATGTCACTTCATTTGTGCAAGGGGCTTGTGGAAAAATCTGAAATTGAGGATTATTGGGCAGGGTTTTGGCCAACCCACACACCTGGCTTTGGCAAAGTGATGTCTAGAAACAGATTTGAGATCATCCTTTCTTTTCTCCACTTTGTGAATAATGATGACCGTGTTGAGAGGGGTCAGCCAGGTTATGATAGACTGTTCAAAGTGCGCCCCATAATTGACTTGATTATTCCTCGTTTTTCAGCTGTCTATGGTCCACACAAGGAACTTTCCTTGGATGAAATGACCATTGCATTCAAGGGAAGGTCAACCTTGAAGCTCTACAACCCAAAAAAAACTGACAAATATGGCTATAAAGCATTTGTCTTGAGTGGGGCCAGCTCAGGCTATGTTTTACAGTGGTCCATCTACACTGAAAAAAATGCAGGTGATGATGATAATTTAGGTGCGACACATCATATTGTTCGTCAGCTGCTGGCCCCACACACAGGGAAAGGGCATGAGATGTTTATGGACAGCTACTATACATCACTAGCCTTAGCTCGTGAGTGAGAAGCTCAGGACACCGGAATGTGTGGGACAGTGAACTGCAACAGGAGAGGGATGCCAAGGGGCCTGACACCAGCCCAGTTGCCTCTGAGAAGGGGAGTTGATACAGTGTTCATGCGGCATGATAAACTGCTGGCTTGTGCTTGGCACGACACGAAACGTCTCACTCTGCTGTCCACCATTCATGGCAACACATGCACTCAGAAACGTATGTGCACCAAGGAAAATGTGACTGGGTTTCATCAAATAGAGAAACCAGTGTGCATTGACAGTTACAACTCCTTCAAGGGAGGAGTGGATACAGCTGATCAATGAATGAAAACCTACCTCTTTCCTCACAGATTGAGGAAATGGTACAACCGCATTTTCAATGCAGTTCAGTGGACCACAGAGGACATCAGATAGCATGGTAACTTATTACAACATAACACCTGTTGTGGCGTCTGCCGACAGGCCATCAGCAATGTGGGAAAGGCAGGGAGCAGCTTTATAAAACATACATTCTCCTGCTTGAATGAGCTGGACTATGGTCTGGGAAATAAACAACTTTTTGAACCAGTCCATGTTATTCAGTCCTGTGATGGTCTGCAGAGCAATAGACTAATGTTAACCTGCTGGTAATTTCATGGTGTGTTGTGTCTAAGTACAGACAATGACTGTGGGATTCAAAGCATTATTATTAAGTAGTGATTTGTTATCAGTCTGGTTGCCTGGCAGCAATAATACAGTGACTGTTACTATTAATACAGCTGCCTATACAACTATAGCAGTGTGTTGAATAACTTATTAGGTTCTCCTTTTTCATCAGACAAAGAATATAGGAGGTGTTTTTAACTACCTCGACATGTCTTTCTACAGATGGCAGTCGAACCATGTCAAGGTAAAGAAAAAAAAAAGTATATTCTTTGTCTGATGAAAACGGAGAACTGAATAAGTAATCAATATACTATATGAAGAGAAAATGAACTTTTTTGATCTATCTAGTGTGCTGAATTTACAAGTAACTGTTTGCTGGGTCAATTGTACCCTTACTGCAATGGACCGCTCAAGGGAAAGATTGAAATTAAAGCAGAAAACACCTCTTTGCGAGAGGTTTGATTCTGAGCTTTGCACCGTTGTTTGTACCAAAACAGGGATTGATTGCTGCTGAACTGAAACAATCAATCAAACAAACAATCAAAGTGTGAATACAACCTGAGAATACAGCTGAATTTAGGGTACCCACGATGTGGAAAAAATATGTTTTTATTACATTAGCAGTTGTGAAGATACTTAAGCAGCCATCAAAATTCAAAATGTTACCAACGTTTGACAAAATAGGGTCTCTTTAAACTCATGATAAAAAAGCTATTTCACAAGGAACGTTTAGAAATTACTTTATGTCCATCATTGTTGCTCCCTGTTTGCTGTTTTTTCTGCTCCTAAATGCTGCTCTGTGTCGCACTGCGTTGAGCCACCAGTTTCCCACCCCTGACTTAGTAGAAAAGCACCAATAGTGAAGTAAAAAGCCCATAAATCAGCCAACCATTAAAAAGTAGGAGTATAACCTGAAGTTATTGAGCCGAAGAAAGAGGAAGAGATTTTATACACTCCTAAATCATGGCTTTATTATAATATACCTTTCAATGGAGCTGGAGACAAAAAGCAATTTTCTTATTCTCATAATTGGCAGAGATAACATGTTATCAGGAAGCGTTCCAATTGGCTTAAAGAAGTATTATTTTTCACTGCAGACATGCCTGTGACTGAATGTAAACTCCTCTGCTGCATATTCATCACTGTCTGAGAGGAGTCCAGACTGCTGTTGCCTCTTTACACTGTGGGTCCAAAAAAAGCCATTTGATTTTACAGAAGCACTTTTTTAAAGCATTTCCTCTTGAAAACAGTGAAGCAAGAAAATTTGGGCAACATCAGACTGCATCATGTTTATAGATGTGTCTTTTGGTAGCACGCAACACGCATATTTGAAGTCCTAATTCCTCTTCTGCTGCAAACTTGTGGCTCACCAGAGAGCCAAGTGCCTCTTTGGAAGCAGTTCAATTTTTAACAGGCTAGAAAGGCCTAAACCCAGCAGACTAAACCCAGGGAGGGAGGGAGAGAGAGAGAGAGATTAAGGAACAGAAAGAGCAAAAAGAGAGTCATTGGAGAGCACAAATGAATAAAGTAAAAGCAAACTCCCACGTTAAATACCAGACCTCCTTTTTGTATCTTCAAGTTACATAATCTAAAAATAGACAAAATTAGACTACATGCAGGGAAACTGTACAACTGAATATAAACTGCTGTAAAAAAAGCTTCAGTCAAAAGGTTTTGCAATTTCACAAAGAACAGTGCTGAATCTAAAAATCAATACACCTCCACTTAAATAATCCAAAACTGCGTCACAGCCCTGGTATCTCAGCACCTCTCAACCCCTTGCTCCTCCTTGAATTCTTGTAACCTTTTCAAGCTGCCTGTCATAGCAGAATATAGTTTAGTCCACCAGGGTCCCTGGATCCAAGGAGCTTCACCTTCAGAGACAGTGATATACTGTATGTGTACGGAGGGGTTATTAAAGATCAAAGTATCCTGCTGATCTCATAGGCCGGCCCTGCCTCAGCGTGTACCCTGACCCACTTATTATGTGAACGGGAGACATTAAGTCATATTAGGAACATCAAACATCAGAGGAACTGCAGCTCATATTAAATTGGAGGGCTGTGTCAGTGGAGCAGTTACCACATCTAGATCGTTCCATCTGAAAGGTCTGCAAATAAAAAAAAAGACTCTTCTGCTATAGTTAGAAATAAGTACAATAATTTATCAGGTTGGTCTGGCTTCACGCAATCATTTTTAGAGCTAAGAGATCTTAAAAAAAAAAAAAAAAGACCACAGACATTAGATCATTTTCACCAATTTTTAGCATCATGGTCTAAGAAGCACACACTAGTTGGTGTGTAACTAAAGGTGGGCAGCTGGCAGCCCAAGAGCAATGTGCAGTCATTGGAAAATCACCAGCAAGTTATTTTTAAATTTTTAAAAACTGAAGCCATGAAGAATGCAAAATCAGCCATGTACAAACCTCAATGAAGTTGGGAAATTGTCTTAAACTTTAGTAAAAACAGAATAAAATCAACTGCAAATACTTTTCACCGTATTTTCAATTGACTACACCACAAGGACACAATATTTGATGCTCAAACTAATAAACTTTGTTTCTGGCAAATATTCATTCATTTCAAATTTAAAAAAAGGTGGAATTCTCTCCCATACTGATGCAGGACTTCAGTTTGGGGTCTCCGCTGTTGTATTTTGCACTTCATAATGCACCACACATTTTTAAGGAGAGACAGTTCTAGATGTCAGGCAGGTCTAGCACTCACACTCTTTTGCTACAAAGCCACTGTTATAACATGTGCACAATGCGTCCGTCCCTGAAAAAGATGTCAGTTCGATTGCAGCATATGCAAACCTGTATGTACCTTTCAGCTCAGTGATGCCTTCACAGATATGCAAGTTACCCATGCCATAGGCACTAACAGATGCTGGCTTTTGAACTTTGCTCTGATAACAGCCTAGACAGGGGTTGGCAACTTGTGGCCCCAGGGCCAAACATGGTCCACCAGTTATAATTTCTGGTCCTTGCCATGATCTGGAAAATAACTTTTGTACATGTATTTACTCATTTTACTTAACAAACAAAAATATGACAATCAGAAACAGACAAACATAAACGCCTTAGACAGCTGACACCTCCTCCTGCTGCAGCCTCCACACCAGAGTAATGTCACCGAGCCAGACAGAGACTTTTATTTCTGCAGATTCAGGCTAATTTGTTTTTTAAGTTACGAGTCTGATCAAGTGCACATCTGATTACCCAAAGTGGTTCTGTGGTGAGAGAGTTTTAAGGCAGACGTGCTGAGGGGCAAAAACATGAATAAACCAAAAATGTGCTGCACAGCGCTGGAGATGTTGGTTCCCATAACGCAGAACCTGATGCTACAGATGCTGCAGCAGCTCGCCTTCAGTGATCCCTGATTAAAACTAGAATCAAATGCTACGGTCATTTTTCTAGTACATACGTTGGACTGTTTGAGGAAGAATAGCTCTCTGAAGATCCTGATCTACGGGAAGCCATTTCATGCTCTTTGAATTCCAGTGCATGTAAAAAAACATTTCTTCTCATTGTTTTTTAATGAATTATTGTCTTGTCATGGGCCGAGAAAGAGGTTAGTCAGATTACATTTATGGGTGATCTACATGTTGCCACTACATCTGTTTGTAATGAGTTTTTGTTTTGTTTTAGTGATTCGAAGATGGATCAAGAGAGCATAATAGAGCAGATTGATCCTCGGGTGAATAATGACTGCACTGTACACTTTAATATCATAAGAAGAAATGTGTGGGATGGAGCAGGTCTAATTTAAACCTGAGAAGAAGGTAGATGTCAAGTTTACTGATGACTGTGGAACCTCTGAGGATGCTGTGAACAATGGAGGGCCTACAAGGGAGTTTTTCCATCTCTGTTTACATGAAATAAAGCATAACACTGACATCTTTCAGGGTCCATCCAATACTTAGGTTCTAACATGCAGCTCAAAAGGTATTTATGTTATAATAATTTGCGTTGTTGTTATTTTTGCTTCTTTCATTATTACAGATCTGTAGCTTGTACCTGAAAAAAGACAACATTTAAGTGTACTGAATTGTAGTATTTATGGTGATATCTATGATCTCTAATTGGTCTCCTTCTTTCCATTTTTAACAGCACTAAGCTAAAAAAAGCTTTCAGTAGCCTGTTGTCTCAGCCAACATTGATTTTTACATAAATCCCATCTCTGATATGGCAAGTAGCTAATCACAGTGTAGAATTTTGGACGGGCACATGAGGTGGAAAATCAAAGTTCCAGGGGGCATACCCTTTGTATGCCCTTTAGTGCAGACAGGTCAACCAATCAGGGCAGACCGGCCCTACATGGGGAAGGTAGCCTTAAAATGACAGGAGCTTCAACAGAGCATCCTGGACAGACTGAGAAAGCAGGTGTATCAGGGTACTCAGTGTGTGAAAAATAGGTTTTTTGAACACAGTGTACACACACTATGACAGACATCAAAACTGTTCACATGATACCAAGTTAAAGGGACTGTTCAGCATTTTTGGAGTTGAGTTGTGTCAGATTCTTTGCAACAGTCAGTGCATTTGCTGAAAGGGCTCCCAACAGCGTTGCCCTTTCAAGAAGAACAACCTGAGACCACCGGTAAGATAAAGTGCTGTCAGTGGGTGCAGTTATTTACATAATTGTGAGAGTTAATGTTATGAATGTATCCAGAAGAAGATATTCTACAGAACAAGATTCAGGAGGCAGAATCAGTACAACCCAACTTCAAAAATAGTGAAATTCTTCTTTCAAAGCAAAATATTGGCTCTTAAAGAACCCTGATACTGTTTTCATCAGTGCTGACATTTTGGCATTCTCTTTGTCCAACAAGTCACTAGAATCTATCATATCAAACTCTTAATGCAAACAAAAGTATGAAAGATATCCCACAGTGTTCGACAGAAATCACATCATTCAAAATATATCTGCTTGTTTTATTTGATTATTTTATGTGGGAGGAGGGCAGAAAGGTGGTCACAGTCCATGGCAGAGAGATCTTCTCACATCGTCCCTGTCAGACTTCTTCCAGGTCCTTTCAAAGGTCATTAGTTTGGGTCCATGATCGCTGCTTTGACACTGGGACAGTTCCCACTTCCTGTGGCAGAGCAGAACAGATCTCCTCTTGGTCCTCCAAGTCAGGAGATAGCTGATGGCTGCTGCTGTTTTTTTCTTTCAGCGAGTTCTTGATCATCTCAAGCTGCTCAGTGACCACTCTCTCTCTGTTTATGATCTATTTAACCTATTTATTTAACCCCTTGTCTCTCCCTGTCTCATTGCCAGTTTGTTGTACCTCACCATCAAGTTCCAGCACTTTTTTCCTAGCCTTTCATGTCTGTTCTGATCTTGCTTTCTTTTTTGACCTTGACTTTTTGCCTCACGATTTGGATACCTCTGCCTTGCCTGACTAACATTGTGTGTACCAAATCTGACCTGTCAAATAAACTCATTTTGGAACTGTCTTCACCTGGAGTCTTGTGTTGCGGTCCCTTTACCTGGTTCAGCTCATGACAGCGGGCCCTAAATAGTCTGTATTGAAGGGAAATTAATGAAGGGAAACAGGCAGTAGGAAGACACAGCAGCAATGTGCAGACACATGCACCTGTTCTGAAAGCCACAGTGCTGCGAGCCGGAACTGGCGTGCACTTTAGCCACAAGGATCCAGTGTGTTTGAGCTGTTAAGACCTTGTACAACAGGCAAAAAAAAAAAAAAAAAAAAGGCCACGAGACAAATGAACTGCCAAGTCCACAACTGCTGCCAACAGCCAATTACTGCTAAGCAAAGTTCCTCCCAGAATGAAAGCAGGCTAAATGTTCAATGTGACAAGTCATTCCTATATGAAAAATTCATAAATATGAATGAAGTTCATCTGGCTGTGCAGGACAAACCCTCTAATGGAGTCATTTATGGATGTTCCTGTTAGTGTCTCATGTTTAAACAGTGCTGATAAGACAATCTGACATAAAACCAGCTCAAAGGATATCATCATCCGTGAAGGTCATTTTGTGATATTGAAAAAAAGGAGAAGACCAAAACACATGTATAAGACACCTACAATAGATCATCTACAGGAGACGGACTGAAGGTTATGACACTGGAGGAAAAACTGCAAAAGGCAAACTGATTATGAGTTATATAAAGAAAGAAACAGCCTCATTATCTCCCCTTGTTCTTTGATGCATTCACAGGGGAGCTTATTAGTCTCTTTACATGTGTCAATTACAAATGCAGCCCCCCCTTCATTTTACTAAAGGGGGATTATTTGATTCATTTTACCGTATCAAGCCATCAGGTGAAGCGCTCTGACTCGTTTTTTACAGGTGAAAAAAAACCTCTGATTATAACGTGTCAACATTCCTGGAGGTGTGTGTGTTTCGGAAGGCCACCCACGGACGAGTGTGGGTGAGTGGGAGCGCAGGCAGGGAGAAGCAGACTAATTGACTGTCACTGAAGTATGTAACTGAGCTCACAGCCTGCTGAACAGACAGCTTCCTATCTATTACAGAGGTTACATGGTGCAGTGGTTGGACTGCTCTTTGAAAAAAAGTGTCATGGCAAAGTCTCCCGTGAATAAGAAGTTAACTCAGATATATCGGAGCTGGAGTTGCTGAAATTGGGTCTGTGTCAATTGGTGACATTGTTTTGTGCTGGCAGTGCCTATTTTCAGGGCAAACCAGGGCTTTAGGAGTCATTTTCCAAAAATACTCCTTTTTGTGACTACTTTTGAACTGCTGTGGTACAAGTAAAAGGAAGTCTGATTTTTATGTGTGGTAGATTTAAGTGAAGGTGGAAACACAGACAAGATCAGGGCTTAGTTCTCGAAACTGTACCAAACTGTACTGATTGAAACCAGACCACTCAGTGGAAACAGGGCATTAGCTGAACAAGCAGCGGCAAACCTCTAACCCTTCTGGGTGACAAAAGACAAGTCTACTCTCATTTAAAGAGGGCTTAAGTTAGAAGAGCTTTTCCCCAGCGGGAAGCCAAGAGTTAAGGACCAGTTTTATTTTAAGTCATCATATTGCTTTTCGTGGGCAGCACGGTGGAAAGAAGGTCATCGGTTCAAACCCTTTCTGTGTAACGTTTGCATGGTCTCCCTGTTCATGCATGGGTTCTCTCTAGGTACTCTGGCTTCCTCCCACAGACCAAAAACATGCTCATTGGGTTAACTCCAAATTTCCCTTTGGCATTAGTGTGAGCATGAATGGTTGTCTGTCTCTCTATGTGGCCCTGTGAATGGTTGGCGGGCGTTTCAGGGTGTACCCCACCTCTCACCCTATGACAGCTAGGATAGGCTCCAGCCCCCCACAACCCCAAAAGGGATAAGAATGATAGATAATGGATGGATGGATTGTTGTCCTTTGTGACTAAATCATGCAATACGAGAGCCCACACTTAACCAACACCAGCGCTGCATTTTGACCAAGGGTTAAAAACATAAAGTCTGGTCTTCAGTGAATTGAAATGATCTGAAGGTTTTATGTGTGAAAACTCTGATGTTAATGAAGATAAGTGTGTTGAGTCAAACGTGCCCTTGCATACTTGTAGTTACATTAGTTACAAATCTAAGAGAAAGGTAATTCATTGTATTCAAACGTGCAATAATGGTGCTTTTTGCAGCAGAGATGGGGAAGGTGAAAGAAAAAAAGAGAGCAGAGAGGAACAAAGAACCTGTCTTTACATGTTCAGCAATCGAACCAGCAGAAGGTGACGTCTGACCACACATGATAAAGCTGGAGCTGTGGGTATGATATCTTAAAATAAAGTGAAGTTCTACAGGTGTCATGGGTGACATCCGATGATCTCCTTTTAACTCCACAAGCTTAAGCCTTTGACTTTTTTATCGAGGCCAAGACTGCCAAGCCTTGGAGGTTTGCCATATATTGTTTTTATACATGCCAACAAGGCCTCCTCTCCTGGATCCAAGCCTGAAAATACAACCTCCCTTTTTTGCAACTTAGAAGCATCACCCTGAAAAGAATGATATTGATCTCTACATTAGCAGACAAAAATTACCAGAGGCCTCTCTGCTAGAAAAAAAGACTTTAAGTTATAACTTCATTATATTTTAATGCTTATCTGTAACAGTTAAAATTTCACAGTCCATATTCTTTAGATTAAATCTCTAATCAAGAAATTAACTGAACTAGCAATAATGTGGTCATGTCCCAATTACACTGGATTGTTCAGGTCATTTGGACTTTTATTTTCCAATAAATCATCACTATTGCAGAGGCAGCTTGTGTGAAGCATTGTAAAGAGATTGTAAATTTATGATTGGTAAGATGTGAACAAGAAGGAGCAGAATGTATTTTTATGCCTCTGAGTTAATGAAGACAGGCCTGAGGACATAAGGCTCCCTGGTTGTCCTCAAGAGTCCTCGGGGGATACACTTTAAAATGATCACAACTGTCTTATCTGATGCTGGGACAAACTGGATAAAGATGCCTCTTGTGCCCCATGTATTCCTTACTTGAGAATGTGACACCTCTAGCCTGCTTAAAAGGGGCCTTGTTCATTCTGACTTAAAAAGTCCTTTTGGGATTTTAAAGCAGGAGACATACTTGCTGTATCAATTCACTGCTTTGGTTGTGCACGTCATCCAGAGTTAACCAAACACAAACAGATGCTGCACTCTAAACATAACCAGTAGGATCAGTATAGATTCAGAGGAGATGTGACAGATTGACCACAGCAGCAGAAACAACTTCAACAGAAAGTTTGAAAGACAAACTGGTAAATTAAGACCACGATCATAAACATCTAAATACTTAAGACTGTACAGACACAAACACATCTGTTTATCTGATCACAGATACATTTTATTTAAGAGGTTGAAACATAAAGGGTTTAAGACTTGACTTGACTTTGTGTTGGCACCATGTTTGACTGTCATTGTTTATGTTAGCTTAGCTTCCTCACATATAAACTACTTATAGTTTATATACATACTGTATAGACTCCTCAAAACAGGTTTGGGAATGTTATTTTGGTCAGTTATTTCTGCCTTTTAATAATACCATGATTCTGATTCATGATGATCATCTCTGTTGCCATGGTGCTGGATGTACAAGGCTGCCTCTCCAATAGCTCTCCAGTTTTTAGCTTTTTTTTTTTTCAGTTTTCGCTCCAATTTTTAAACAATTTTGTCCAGTTTCTAGCCTTTTCCTATCTTTTGACCTTTCTGCTCTTCTTATGAAGACATTTCTTGTGTTTTATAAATTTCCCATGGATATTTTATTTTATTTTTTTTTAACTATCAACGCTACCAGGAGGCAGTTTTAAAGCTACTGACAGACTGTTTTTTTCTCTCAAAAAATGCTACCAAGAGCCAGTTTCATCAGCTTTTCAAGGGAGGAACTGCTGGCTCTAAAACCAAAAAGACAAGCTAGGATTTGACACCACATCCCAGCGGCAGTGAGGAGGAGACCAGGATCTGTGGTGAGGCTGGACTCTCTGGTGACGGTGGCAGAGGAAGGAGCTCTGGACAGGCCGCTGGACATTTTGGATGATGCCTGTCGCCCTCTACACGCAGTCATCGGCGACCAGAGGAGCCTGTTCGGTCCAGGACTGCTGTTTCCCAGGTGTTGGGCTGGCAGGCTGGGGGACTCTTTTGTCCCTCGGGCTGTCGGGCTATGCGGCTCCTCGCTCTGGGGGAGGAGGAGTGGCAGGGAGACGGAGGACGGGAAGGAGCAGTGGTTGGTAGCAAGCAGCCAGCCAGTAACAATTTTTTAAATTTTTATTTCATTTTATTTTATTTCATTTTATTTTATTATTAATGCTTTTTAGTTATTTATTTTATTGTGTTTTGTTTACATTTGTTTTTATTTATATTTTTGTTTATATCTATCTTTTTTATGTATCTTTTTATCTACATTTGTAACTGCTATTGGAATTCTAATTTCCCTGAGGAGTTTTTTCCAAAGGGATTAATAAAGTACTATCTAATTTAATCTAATCTAATCTAATCTAATCTAATACCAACCGGTATTGTATTTTATATCATTGGAAAGCCTGATCAGTCATTTTTACAACAGGGTACAACTTGTAAAGGTCATTCATTCTTGGAATGAGCAACACAGCTAAATGTGTGGGTGCAACTGGAAGCTGGTGTTCTGGTATGCAGAGTGGCAGCATTATTTGGTGTCAGCTCTGTTACCATTTCCAAACTTAGAGCCAAGTCCTATAAGACAGTAAGACAACACCCTTCCTTTCCCTTGCCTTACTAAGGAGCTGTAGGGTTTCTTCCAGGGGTAACTGGGATTTTGGCACTTTGTTTTTACTATATACTATTAGGACTCAACAAATGGGCCTGAAGATTTGTTGTGGATGCAGAGTAGGCCAGCTGCTTTGCACATTATCTTCTCACAGACTTGTCTTGCTTTTCCCTAGAGGTGACCTCTGCTGGATCAGTTGGTTTTCTGTTCCAGGCACCTTAATAAGCTGCAGAAGTGTATATTTTGAATTCAAGCTAATTTTAGTTTGGTCCCCCCCCTCCCCCTCAAAACAAATCATCTGGTGTGACAGGATAGATGTTTCTAAGAGTTTGAGGAAATTCTCAAAATGAAACTCAAACATCAACTCCTACTAAGGGATGAATGAACTGTTGAGATTTGGGGCCAGGGGTCAAAATCTAAGTTAATTTTATTGGTTAATTTTATTAAAAGAAATATCTTAAACTATAGACAACTACTTTGACTCGAAGATAAAACAATTTGGTTTGAGGGGCTAAAAGTCAATGTTAATGTGTGCCATTTTTACCTCTCATTTGTGAATGTGACATCTGCAGAATTCTTAAGGGATTTTTAATTTTTTTAAATTTTGCATAAATGTCCCTTATGACCAACCGATAGTTTAAATATATTTAAGGTCAATGATGTTGTGACCTTATTTCTTTTGGAAACTCATGCACCTACTCTGTAAATAGATGCAATATCTACCATCATAAAAGCAAAATAAATTCTCCTTGACCCACTGCTGTACTTTGCTGTCCAATAATGTAAACATTAAAGAGGCAGATGAACACACCTTTGCTAGTCTCCTATATCTTTCACAGGAGAAGGAAATGAACACCAATGGTGCTGTGTAAGCTATTTGCATTAGTGTGCACACACTCTCCTGCATTAATGGGTGCTAAAGTGTTTGTTATACTCAATTCTGTATGATTAAACACACTGAATATGTTTACGCTTTTTAAAATATTGTATTGCCAACAAAAATTTGTCTCAGCTTCAGAGCCTGAATAAAATTAGTCCCTTCTCCATTACAGGAACTGCAAGCAAATCAAATTTCAGCTATACATATTGCAGACAAGAACATTACCATTGATTATAAATGCAGCGTTTGTTGTTTTTGTGCATTTATGAATGATATGTGCTCATGATTAGTCCTAACATGGTAATTTGTAATAATCGTCCCCAGACAAAAAACAATTACTCATATGGAATAATGCATTATTGCCTGACTCATAAACACAATTATTGTGAGCTGCTGCTTTAATTTATACAAAACACAGAGAAACAGCACAGCAGAAGAGGCTGTACTTGTACTTTCAAAATATTTTCCTGAGAATAAAGCAGGGACCGTCCCCTCCTGCTTCCACAAGTGTCAACGGGACCAGTGCACTTTAGACATCTATTACTGCTCTGAAAAAGGGCTTCAGACAGGTTTGATGGATGGATGACCAATAGCTGTTTTGCTGCTGTGGTGGTAAAAGCTTGAAACATCACAAGAATTGTGTCCACTCAGTTTTACAGTTAACACATAACTGGGAGAGTTTTGACTTTCCAAAACTATGGAAACTTAGTAACAATGTTATGATGGCTTTTTTGCAGACCACAACAACTGAACTCTGATGATGACCATCATAAGATAATACCAAAAATATCAAACATTAGGGGGACATGCTTCAGAATGCTTCATTTTGGTTCATACTGACATGATAGCTTCACACAGTCGCTGCAGGATTGATGGCTGCACATCCATGATGCAAATATCCAACTCCACCACACTCCAAATAACCTTGCTGAGCAGCTGGATCAGTCTGATTCATTGTCTGTTATCAGGTAGATCCAGCTTGCCATTTTTACAAGTGAGATGACTGCAGGAGGTGACTGCTTGTGCAAAAATTAGCATAGATGCGAAAAGCTTCAGTAGCAGTTTTGTCAGATCTGGATCACATTTTTTTTAAATGAAAAACAAAAACAACACAGGCAGCATTTCAGGATAGAAAATATACTTTTGCTCCATTTCTGACATGTTTTGATGAGACTTTGTTCTCCGAGGTGGCTCACATTTTGTTTTTCACTCTGAAGCAGTAGCGTCTGCCTACTAGATTATCTGATTGGCCCATGATGAATGTAATTGTCCAATCACCGACCTGATATGCTTTTGAAAAGTTCTGCTCTACCCAAACACTTTCTATGGGCTGCTGAAATACACTGCCTGGCCAAAAAAAAAAGTCGCCACCACAAAAAAGGTCACACACTCTAATATTTTGTTGGACCAAATTTAGCTTTGATTACAGCATGCATTTGTTGTGGCATTGTTTCAGTAAGCTTCTGCAATGTCACAAAATTTATTTCCATCCAGTGTTGCATTAATTTTTTCATCAAGAGCTTGTATTGATGATGGGAGGGTCTGACCACTATGCAAAGCCTTCTCCAGCACATCCCAAAGATTCTTTATGAGGTTAAGGTCTGGACTCTGTGCTGACCAATCCATGTGTGAAAATGTCTCATGCTCCCTGAACCACTCTTTCACAATTTGAGCCCCATGAATCCTGGCATTGTCATCTTGGAATAGGGAAGAAAAAAATCCATTGATGGAATAACCTGGTCATTCAGTACATTCAGGTAGTCAGCTGACCTCATTCTTTGGGCCATAATGTTGCTGAACCTAGACCTGACCAACTGCAGCAACCCCAGATCATAGCACTGCCCCCACAGGCTTGTACAGTAGACACAAGGCATGATGGGTGCATCACTTCACCTGCCTCTCTTCTTACCCTGATGCACCCATCACTCTGGAACAGGGTAAATCTGGACTCATTAGACCACATGACCTTCCTCCAGGACAGTTCTTAATCCAATTTTAGTAGTTTCTGCAATCTCCTTAGATTTTTTCTCTTCTTGATGCATGTCAATGATTTGACCCTTCTTAAACACACTTACATCTTTTCCATGAACACAGGATGTGTCTTTCGACATGGTTGTTTAGGAAATGAGAAGCTACTCATTGCATCAGCTGGAGTTAAATAAGTTGTTGCCAGCTGAAAGATAATCACCCATGCAGTAATTATCCAATAGGAGGCTCGTACCTATTTGCTTAGTTAAATCCAGGTGGCGACTTTTTTTTTGGCCAGGCAGTGTATATTCTGTATAATATATATTAAATGGTCCATCTGGTAAGTCAGGTTATATTCCAAAGTGTGCCAAGAAAATATCTCCACCATCAGCAGCCTGAACCATTGATATAAGGCCATGGATTCATGCTTTTCATGTTGTTTATGCCAAATTCTGACCCTGCTATCTGGAAGTGGCAGTAGAAGTTGAGACTTAGGCCAGGCAACATTTTACCAATCTTCTGTTGTCCAATTTTTGTGAGACTGTGCAAACTGTGGCCTCATTTCTGCTTCAAGGTGTGTTCAGAAATGGTATGCTGCATACTTTGGCTGCAATTAGTGGATATTTGAGCTACTGTTACTTTTTGTATCATCCAGTTCTGGTCATTCTCCACTGACCTCTCAAATCAACAGGGCATTTTTGTCTCTTTTCATACCATTTTTTGTAAACCGTAGGCATAGTTTTGTTTAAATATTCCAACAGATCGTCAGTTTCTTAAATACTAAGATCACCCTTTATTGCATTAACAACCATGCCACATTCAAAGTTACTTAGGTCATTTGTTTCCTCATTCTGATGCTCAGTTTGAACTTCAGCCAGTCATCTTGACCATGTTTGCATGCTTTAGTGCAATGAGTTACTGCTAAGTGATTGGCTGGTTTACTGCATTAATGAGCAGTTGAACAGATGTATCATTATCATTCCTATCCAGTGTAAAATCATTGTATATTAATGTTAATATTAGAATGACCTCTCTATTTGTGGTGGTTATTGATTATACCTCCATATTAAATACATTTACGGCCATATAAACAAGAGTAGCCTCTTGAAAATGAGATGCAACATCTGAAGGGGCTAACCTTGAAAACATTTATATTCAGAAGAGAAAAATATAATGAGGACAGATTTAATATCTGGGAGCTCATAAGTTTGCCTCAATTATAAATTCTTATTTTTAGTCCCTTTGTCTCTGCCTAGATGGAAACATCTCTGGATGTGTGTATGTGTAAATATGTGTATGTTATATGTATATGTGTATAAATGCATGTGTGTGTATCTATAAAATGAAGAGTATAATTTCAGCCTGTTCATTGTAAAGTGCCTTGAGATAGCACCTGTTATAAATTGGTGCAATTAAAATAAATATTGATTGATTGATTGATATCTAATTCAGTGGCCAGTGTGTGCACACTTGCAACCCTTTCTTACTCTTAAACTAGAATTTTAGACTTGCAGCTATTGTTTATTGGGAAAAAAAAAAAACAGATTTTGCATATTTTTCACTTGTGCAATAAACAGTGTGTATGTATTGCAGTAATAATATTTAGAAATATTGTGTTCTGGAATAGTTTGGGTGCATATTTTGAAATAAAAATTGAAGTCACAACGAACTTGACTTCGCACCTTCAAAATGGATTAAGTCCTTCCTTTATTCAGAGATGTCTTTTCTGTGCAAAATCCTTTAAAATGATTCTGAAATATGTTGATCACAGGCAAGGGATTAACAATGATGGCTTAAGACCTTGCCCCTGAATGCCCAAATTCTCAAAAATTGTAATAATTGTTAATATTTCTTTCCAAAAATAATCAGCATGGCTGGACAGATGGACAAGGAGAATGTTAGGCCTTAGGCTTCAGCTTTGGCTAACTCTCTTGAATTCATACATTTTTGCTTGGCTGTTGTGTTCTTTTTTTTGTTAATGGCATATTTATCTGCAAAATCCAGTCAGTTTTTTTAATGCAGTTCACTAAGCAACAAACTTCAGGGAAATGGTGTGCTGTATTTTTTTGTGAGGCACTCTCTCCAAAAGTACATCAAAACACATCACTGTGCTGCATCAACAGGAAGCAATTTAGCATCACTTACAAGAAATTTCCTCTTGTATAAATAAACTGCTGATGATATGTTCTCAGTGGAGGAGACTATTAGCCAGTGTTTCTCTGTTCAGCCTCTTTCTTTGTAAGTCAAGTAAGCTGGCAATTTACTCTCCATTTCCTGTCATGTTAGATTTCAGTCATCATCTATTGTATGCTCCCACCACAGCTGAGCACAATTGGTGTCACTGCGCTGGTACACAAAGGGAGACACTGTGGTGATTTGTCACATGTGTCAGATTCTGCAGATAGCTTTTAATTTGAGAAGAAAAGCTTAAAGTTGGAGCATCAGTGGGAGTACTGTGTTCTTTGTATGAAGACGGCAGCTTTGTCTCACTGACAACATAAACCAAGACCGCTGACACATCGAGAGTAAAAGCTGCATAACACTGAGTCTCTAAACAGACATTAAAGCCTGAACACACATGTAGTTTTCAAATTTTAACCAATTATGAAACTGTGAGAGACCTCACACACTTGGACAACAGTTCTGCTCCTTTAGTGTATGATGTGCTACAACATGAGCTGCATAGAACCACTGCCAGAAATGTTGGGCCTCATAGAAATGTATCAGATTGGGCCCTGTCCAAAACCAGCTCTTCTCAAAGAAAGCATCAGTTAAGTAAATGATCATTAAACATGATGAAATATATATATTTTTACTGTACCACTAATGATTATTGTTGCCAAACTATTTTGTCTAAGGTCGCAATAAGGTTCAAATGGTGGTAAAAACACATTTAGGCTGAAACTATAGTTTAAATTGTGAATTAAACTATTAATTACAGAACTTTCTGGCATTGGGGCCATTTTAAACATTCAGAATGTTTTAATGTATCATATAATGAGTCTCTGATCTGAAAACTTTGGCATATTATGCAGTTGGCCCACTCTTAAACATTTTATCTGAAGATTGAAATCATTTAAAATGCTGTTTGGTGCAACAAAAGCATAAACCAAACCAAAATTTTCTGATACATGTATAAAAGAGTCTCTTTACTGTAAATGTTATTTCATGGGATTTTCAATAAGATGAAAACTGATCCAAAAATGACTGAATATTCCTTTTTTGCAGTTAAAAAACAGTCAGCTATTTTTTTCTTCTAAAGAGGAAAGAGAGCTTTCAAGATCTGTGACAAGAAAAGTTAATGAATTGATGTGTTAAAAATACTGATAACAAAAATGTTACATTTTTGATTGGACGATCGTTCGGCTCGTCACACTCATCACAGACCAATCCACATCAAGCCACGGTATGACAGCTCGTGCTGTTCTTATCTATTAGCTTAAACTACGTTTCAGTCCTTAGAGACTATCATCTTGCATTAAATTATACAACACAGATGTATCATTTATCATCTATATGTGACATGAACCTAGTCAAAGATAATCCCCACCAAGTTCTCCCAGTAAACTTCTGAAGAGAGCATATTTCGCCAAGTATCACTGAGTTACCATGATGATCATAGACTAACCGGCATGTCCATGGAGGACTTCCACGTTCTCTCCCAGTTTCCCAGAAGTGATCCCCGGTCGGGAGAAGAGCAAAAGCATGATTTCCTGTAAGAAAAGATTTAAGTGACATTCGTTGCTCCTCTTTTAAAGAAAAAAATGAGTGAATTTCTGATTAAAACCGCAGATATTGCCGCATCCACGGAGACCGCTTCAGAAGCCACCATTGTTTTCAAACATGCAGTCACTTCCTGTTGCAATTAGCCGGTGACAATGGATGTTGGCAAGACGGACATGCAGGATTTGAGACAATGAATCAGGCTTGTCTGTCTGCTCTGCAAGGCTGCTTTTTGTCAGTCTGGTTTTGACATGTTTAACAGCAGGGCTCCCCAACCAGGGGACCGGTACCATGCTGTAGAGCATATGGCTCCGGGCCAAAGAGAAACAAAAATAAGTAATTCAGTTATAGTTCATTGAATAATAGAGACCAAAAGGTGATTTATTTTGAGAGGATGGCTGGATCTTCAGAATCAACTGATTAAAAAAAAAAAGAAAAAAAAGAAAAGAAATTAAATAAGTTGGTTCATAGAAGTTCATTCCATTAAAAATTTAATTTATTGGGGTTCGTACTTTCCGGGTTTGGCCCTTTAAATGAACCTTTACTTTCTGGTTTTGAGCTGGAGGATATACCATAATTTTGTGATTTTAACATGCATTTTTGGCTCTTAAATAAGGTATAATTTTTTTTTTTACACGAGTACAAGCAAAATACTTACCATATTTTGGCTCGCGAACATCGCAATAGCAACAAATCTGATATAAGAAGCCGAAATATTCTTTTTCCCCGCAAAAACACATGTACACACAGGGTGCTGCCATCTTGAGAGCAAGGGGAAGCAAAATAGCTGCGCTGTGATTGGTCGACGACATCGGCATATTAATGAAGTAGCTGCTCTCTGATTGGTTGGTACCCTACAACTGAGCATGCTAGGGCAGAAATCGAGTAATTGGTATTTGTTGTGAAAATACTGAAATTTCATTGAATAAAACTTTGAATAAATGTAAATTTTGAGTTGTCTGAGGAAGTAAGGTTTGGGTACAGTGTTTTTCCATGAAAAAAATTGTGAATATATGGGGTGTGTGTTATAATTGAGAAATTACACTAAATATAAATTCTGATAAATGATAGATATTCAGCTCTTTCATAGATTGGTTCTTTTTATCATGTTCTTGATAGCACTCTTTCATTTGTAAGAATTTGACCCTCTCAAACCAAGGATAACATTAACATGGCCCTCGTGGTAAACAAAGTTGCCCATTCCTAATGTCAAGAGTGATGATGACCCGAAATGACGAAATGACCCTAAGCTGCCTGTGTCCTTAAAACATAAACCAGCAAAAGCACCAAAGGACACTACTGATAAGGAAAAATTGGGATATAACGGATATGTCCATCAACAAATCACAGCATCTGAAGAGGCATCAGAGGCTATGGCAGGCTATGCTTTAGCATCTCATGAGAAAACAAAACTGATAGTGGGTGTCAACACGGCCTTAAAATATGGCAGAAAAATCTGTACACCAGTGTAATCTCAAAGTGCACAGTTGTGTCTGCCTCCGTTTTGGCCTCAGGCAATGTTAGATGAAAAAGATATCTGCTTTTGAAAAGGATAAATAACACAAAGATACTGTAGCCACTGGTACTTTCCTAGCCCTGCATATTTATAAGATACAATAAGTTACATTTACCACATTTTAATGGGCTTTGCTGCTCTTTTTGCATTTTATGACCTGATTGTACTAAATCTCGCCCCAGGCTCATGTTTTCCCATCTTTTCTTGTAACACCATGTGAAAAGTTGTAACACCCCATGTTTCTTTTGTATCTTATTCCCACACTGCCTCCAACCCTGAGTATAAATTGCCTTATCTTTAACCTCAGGGCTGCTATCTCACACTGCCTGGCTTTGTGGCAGCAGCGGGTCAAACTGCAGACCTCTGCTGCTGGCCTCTATCTTTCCTCTTGCCAATTTCTAACAAAGCGGTCCAAGAGCACAGCAGGATAGCACTGCTGACAATGGCCTAGTCAGCAGCTACACCATGGGATGTTGTCATTTGGAATGGTGACACTGACCTGGTTTGATAGATGGATGCAATTATTACCACCACCCCCCCACCGGCACCTCAGTCACCGCAGTCGAGCTTGTTGTAGGTCAGCACTGGAGGTTAGCCATGTGTGCCAAGAGGAGCAAAAGCTATCATATCTGTGTGATACTGACATGGTTAAAGTGGTAAGGTGTAAAATCTGTTCTTTTGATTGTAATATTAGGAACACTCCTCATCATCATGGACAAAGCTTCATTAGGAATGGCATTTTGGCTGTGAGGCAATAAAGCTACCTCTAAATTGGGTAATTTGGGTTTTTGGGGAAAGAAGAACTATTTACACTTTGTAGAATACCATCATCAAGAACAATTTTAACATGAAAAACAAAAGGAGAACGTTCATGTACAAGTTAGTATGACAATATTCACTACCTTTGTCCTTCACATGCAGTATACGCCTGCCTTTTAATTGGTGTGTAAATCAGGCAAACAGGTGTCAACCTTTGGTGTTGGAAATAAGTGAAACCGCATCAAACATTGTTTATTTTTCACAGCATATATGTGTGTTTATGTTTTAGTGGAAATGGATTCATCAATTATGTTTCTCATTCAGGCCATTTGGGCCTGTGGACTGTAATACATTAATCCATTTCTTCTCTGCTGCTCATCTCTGGACACAGGGGTCCAGTCCCTGTTGCTTTCAAGCTTTGCACATTGTGTTGGCCATGGAGTTTAAAATGAGCGTATAGGACAGTTGTGTCATTACTACTACAGATTTAATAAAAGTGTTGATTGATCATTGTTTTTATATCATATCTGTTCTCCACCATGTAGAGGTTATGGCAGCCCTTGCATCTTATCACATACACCTGTTTTTTTTTTTTTTTTTTCTAAATGTGGGGGATAGATAAAACCAACTGCTGAGCTTTAATGTGCTTCCTTCCTCTACATGCTCCTACTTAGGTTTAAGTGGACCAGGAGTAACCTTGCAGGGCAGATGGACCTAGCTGATTCATTGTCTGAAATCACACAGATCCATCTTGCCAAGCTCCAACCTCCTATGACTTCACGGCCAAAATGTGGACGGCCCAGTCAGGGTAACTGAGGTCGTGACAACAGCAGGACTGCATGTTTAAAAACAATGGCGGATCTGAAGCGGTCTCCATGTATGCGGTAATGTCTGCAGTTTTATCAGAAACAGACTCAATTTCTTCTTTAAAAGAGAAGCAAAGAACATCACCTAAAGCTTTTCTTACAGGAAATCACGTCTTTTTTTTGTTTTAGATGATCAAATCAGAGAAGCTGGGGATCACTGCTGGGAAACTGGGAGAGACTGTGAAAATCCTCCACGGACGATGCCAGTTACTTTATGGTAGTCATGGTTACTCAGCAATAGCTAGTGAAATATGTTCCCCTCAGAAGTTTACTGTGAGAACTTGGTGGGGATTGTCGTTGATGAGGTTCATGTCACATGTAAGTGGTAAATGATGCATCTGTGTGGTATAATTTAATGTAAGACGATAGCCTAAGGACTGAAACGTAGTTTAAGCTAATGATTAACATAAGGCTTGAGCTGCTATGTCATACTGTGGCTTGATATGGATTGGTCTGTGATGAGTGTGACTGGCAGAACGATCATCCAATCCCCAGCTGCAGTTGTTTTTGAAGGTTCTGCCCCTGACAACATTTTCTATGGGCTCTTCTCCAGATGGACTAGTGAAATATTTCCATGGTGGATATATGGAACTGTCCATCTGGCATGTCAGGTTAGATCAGGAGATCTAAGTTTTTATTTCTTCTGTAAACGGAGATCAGCCGTCATTCCCTCCACACGTCACAGTCCAACCTCGCCCCCTCAAAGTTTGTCCTCATCGTAGATAAAAATGTTTTAAGATTTTTAGAATAAGTGAAATCCAAACCACAGCTGGATGGCTGGGTGGCCATGTTTTTGTCCTGTTGGTAAATTTTCAGTTAGCCTTTGCTTTGATACTCTTAAGGAAGCACTTACGTCCTGCTCTGGCTGTAGGTGTCATTCACTCCTACCTGCCCCGACAACATGTATGTCAGTGCCAAACCATACCTACAGAATTCGGCTCATCTACATAAAACGCTGAAAAGTTCTGCCTTTAAACAATCTTAAACTTGTTTACACAATGCAGATAACTTTTGTTTTTTTAAGGCCTAGAAGTTAATAAATTAAACAGAAAAAAACTATTAAATAACAAATACAAGGGAATATCTTTTTCTACATTATTCATTGACTCCATGTTGTTTGCAAAATCTAATTCCAGGATTTGCAGAGATCTTTTTCCCAACAGCTGCTCCTACCGGCTGCAAAGTTAAGACCCATAAGATTCCTGCAGGACCCTGGGGATCCTGCTCCCAACACAGTCCTCTATTTTGGATCTCTATTTTAAAAAGAAGTGATTCTGAGATAATAATACTCGCACAGAATTACTTTGTGATTACTTGCTTATAATAGGGGCTCGACCTTCCAGCTAAAGCGATCAGTATATAAAAGCAGCATGAAAGAGAAGTTGCAAAACAGCAAAGGGGACACATCCTCACAGCCCTGTGTGTTAACAGAGGTGTAAAAAAAATTGCAGCAGGTTTTTTATGGTCTGTCTTGCTTTGAGGTTTGATGTCCTCAAGTAAAAGCAACAAAACAAGAGTGTTTTCAATGGCAGACTGTCATTGTCTGTCAATCTGCTCATTAATAAAGTAGCAAGTACCTGTCCTATACTATTCCATGTAACTGTTCGTGGCATCTCTCTGAGATAGTATTGCATGATTGTCTGATTCCTTATTTGGAGAACTAACCATCAAGAGATGCATTATTTCTTTGGGTGTACATAGTATGAACACAATCTCACTGTAATGAATGTGTGATATGTGTACTGATAAAAGATTGCATGAAATTATGCTTGCAAAATTACTGTATATGTGTGTATATATACATTGTATATTGTACATACTGGTATGTTTTTCCACTGACATCTTTCATAGTTGTTTCAGGGTCATGCATGGGACTATTTTGACAGAAAGTCTTCTCTTTACAAACACAAAACACACTTTGCTCTTCTACTGTGTGTCTTATTGTATCTGTGCTTCTCATTGGAGGTTACTGAACAACAAAGCTTTAAATGATCATATACATATTTTAAATCAAATTAATATGGGGTGATTCTCTATCAAATAGATTTCGATATGTACATTTTTTTCTCTTGCTTTTATTTTTCTCTTGTTTTTGGGACCTTATCATCGTGTGATGGGTTTTAGCTGGATCTAACTGGCTCAAATGTATATCCATGAATATTTGAAACAGTGGTTCAATAACATTTTTGGAAGTCTGAGGGAGCTTTGCAGCTTGAAATGTCAATTGCTGCTGAATAAAATCCTTCACAAGGAGCTTTTTGGTGTGCAGGTCTTTCGTTCTCTCCATGTTACCCATATACAATTATTTTGGTCTCCCTTTGCCAAGGCCAAGCACAAGTTTCCTAATGTTTTTAAATCATATTATTCACAGTTTAAAAAGTATCCGTGAACTGCAAATCCATGTCAAATTGAATGAATATCTACAGAGTTAAATGTCTGCCCTGATAATGCCTCTATAGTTTCAGTTCATAAATAAAGGCATAGAGGTCAAAATTTTGTGACATACACTACATGAGCAAACCCTGTCCTCATATTTTTTACATGCTCACTTGCTAACTACCTCCTGTGTATCATATCCTGAGCTCCTGAAATCACTTGCCCTTCCTATCAAGGAAAAGTAAAACTAGAAATCTCACAGTGCCAACACATTTAACCCCTGCTGTCTCCACACTGAACTAAAGAAAAGTTATCTCACATGAGATGCACTCAGCCTGGCCTACATGTTTGACCTTTACCCCTTGAACAGTTCACTTGTTATCCTGAGGTCTGCTGGCCTGAGGTTCTTACTCATCCTTAGGCTCAGTTAAGGGCACAGTGAGAGTGGAGAAGACTCAGGGATACAAAGACGGAGCAGCTTTCTGCTGGAGAACAGGCAAGTGACCTCAGTGTCCTCTCTGGAGCTTTCAAAATGTATCACATTGAGATGGTTATTCTCAATCTGACATGGGACGGATGTGAATGAGTTGGTTTGACAGTTAAGTGAGCTGGTTTAAAATAAAATGTGCCATGAAACTGCATCATAACAGCAAAGCTACATTGTTTTCAATGTTATACAGAATTCAGAGAAAAATACACTGAAAATTATGGATTTAAGTAAAGCTCTGTGGCACAGGCTTGAAGAAAAAAAAACTAAATATTTTATCAAGGTAGAGAGATCTTTGCAAGAATTAAGAAGCACATACAGTGCCATGAAAAAGTATTTGCCCCCTTCCTGATTTCTTACTTTTTTGCATATTTGTCACACTTAAATGTTTCAGATCATCACTCAAATTTTAACATTAGACAAAGATAACCTGAGTAAATACAAAATACAGTTTTTTAAATTTATTAAAGGAAAAAGCTCTCCAAACCTACATAACCCTATGTGAGAAAGTAATTGCCCCCTGAACCTAATAACTGGTTGTGTCACCCTTGGCAGCAATAACTGCAATCAAGCGTTTGCGATAACTGGTGATGAGTCTTTCACATTGCTGTGGAGGAATTTTGGCCCACTCTTCTGCGCAGAATTGTTTTAAACCCACATTGGAGGGTTTCCAAGCATGAACTGCCTGTTTAAGGTCACACCACAGCATCTCAATTGGATTTAAGTCCGGACTTTGACTCGGCCACTCCAAAACTGTAATTTTGTTTGTTTTAAGCCATTCAGAGGTGGACTTGCTTGTGTGTTTCAGGCCGTTGTCCTGTTGCATAACCCGAGTGAGCTTGAGCTTGAGGTCACGAACTGATGGCCGAACGTTGTCCTTCAGGATTTTCTGGTAGACAGCAGAATTCATGGTTTCATCAATCACAGCAAGTCATCCAGGTCCTGGAGCAGCAAAGCAGCCCCAGACCATCACACTACCACCAGCATGTTTGACTGTTGCTATGATGTTCTTTTTATCAAAAACTGTGTTGTTTTTACGCCGGATGTAACAAAAAGTTCAACTTTTTCTCGTCAGTCCACAGAATATTTTTCCAAAAGTCTTGGGGATCATCAAGATGTTTTTTTGCAAATGTGAGACGAGCCTTTGTGTTCTTTTTGGTCAGAAGTAGTTTTGGCCTTGGGACTCTCCCATGGATGCCATTTTTGCTCAGTCTCTTTCTTATTGTTGAGTCATGAACTCTAACCTTAACTAAGGCCAGTGAGGCCTGCAGTTCTTTAGATGTTCTGGGTTCTTTTGTGACCTCCTGGATGAATCGTCGTTGTGCTTTTGGTGTAATTTTGGTAGACTGACCACTCCTGGGAAGGTTTGCCACTGTTCCCAGTTTTCTCCATTTGTGGATAATGGCTCTGACTGTGGTTCGCTGGAGTCCTGAAGCCTTAGAAATGGCTTTGTAACCCTTTCCAGACTGATAGATTTCAATCACTTTGTTTCTCATTTGTTTTTGAATTTCTTTGGATCGTGGCATAATGTGTTTCTTTTTGATTGCAGCCTACTTCACTTTGTCAGACAGGTTCTATTTAAGTGATTTCTTAATTCAGCAGGTCTGGCAGTAATCAGGTCTGGGTGTGGTCAGTGAAACTGAACTCAGCTTTTAAAAAAATGTGGTTAATCACAGTTAACTTATGATTTAAGAAGGGGGGGCAAATACTCTTTCACTTAGGGTCATGTAGGTTTGGAGGGCTTTTTTCCCTTAATAAATAAAATCATCATTTAAAAACTGCATTTTGTATTTACTCAGGTTATCTTTGTCTAATGTTAAATTTTGTGCGATGATCTGAAACATTTAAGTGTGACAAATGTGCAAAAAGTAAGAAATCAGGAAGGGGGCAAATACTTTTTCATGGCACTGTATGTTGAAAATAATCACAGAAAATGGAAATTAAGGGTACACAGGAAAATGAGGAGAGTTAAAAGAATTAATTATTCTCTTGATGGAGTTCAATACTCTCAATAGAAAAAGAGTTGGAGTTATAAATATAGGGTACAAATTATGTGTCAAATCAAATATGTATAGATGCTGCCACTACAATTTTCCCCTCCCAGTCAAATGCCGAGTGTCACCAACAGGCAGTACACAATGCCATGTATAATCGACAGAAGTCAGCGTTCATAATATAAGAGTGGAGGAATAATTTATATCCAGTCAAGAAAAAATACATATTTCTGAAGTAAAAGCAAAGTCACAACCTTGACCTCTTTACAAATTGCTCAGTACAAAGTGTGAAAGACAGCAATTCTTTAATCACAATCTAAAGGTATTTATAAGAAGAGGATATCTATGAGAAGAAATTCAGCACAATTTTCTTCTCATAGATATAGCACAAACAAACAAAAAACAACAAAAACCATACTGTCTCTTTAAAAAACAACTTCTCTTAAGATCTTGCTGCAAACAAAAGGCATATCGGGACAGGTAGCTGACATTAATTGTCCTGCATTTTTGTTTTTCTTCTGGGGACAGATTTGATCATACATATTTCTGAGGAATCAGTTGTCTGTAGAATCTCCACTGTGACACTGTTACCATATAATATCTTAAATCCCCTTCCCGCCCTTTTCTTTTGCTCAGTTTGCTTAAGCAGGTATCTAGACCATGTCTTTTTCCCTTTATGCACTGAGTTGCTGCCATGTGATTGGTAGTTAGCATTTTGCATTATGTGGCAGTTGAACAGGTTTTCTAAATAGTGGCTGGTGAGTGTAGATCAGGTACCTTCACTACAGAACACAGTCAGCAGGAGACTTTCTTTTATTACCCATGAGTTATGTCACCCAGCCCATTTTTAAGACTGCACGGCCATCAATCTTAACCCGTACTCTGCCTGTGCAGCCTCTTTATAACCTTAAAGGCAAAACCCAGGGGGAAAGCAGCTCAAGCTTCTGCTACTTTCATTTACCGTATAGCTGTAAGAGCAAATCTGTGGTGGCAGGGCTATAAAATAACTGTGTTAGAAAGAAGTTATTAAAAAGAAAATCAACTTGTTACAGTAAAAGTCTGGGAAGAAAATATCTGATATATAAGAGTATCTGAAGTGACAACTCTGGGCATTAAATGGCACAAATATCTGTGAGAGGAATCAATTAATGCATAAGTTTATTTTAAAATCATAACGTAGTCAAAGTTATCAGTATAACATTTTAAATAAGCTGCTAAAGTTAAATCTATAAACCTACACTATTCACCAGACCTCCACACAGCACATTAAGCTTTTAAAAAGAAATAATTCTCCCCATTGGTATCCGTTGGAACATAAAATAGTAATTTAAAAGTGTGAAAAAGAATTGGCCCCACACAACACATCCCCCACACTTTAATGAACAAAGTTCCAAACTTGGAGCACGAAACACAAATTAAATTATTCCATCTGTGACTCTTTAATGTGCTAAAAAGCTTCTAAAACTGAGGTGCTCTTGCCAGTAGGTTTGGCCAATGATTGGGGAGCTTCACATGGTATCTATCTACAGTCTATAATAATCCTTTGACATTACACAGATTGCTGCAAAACCTCAAACCTGAAAATACCAGCGCAGTAGGAAGTGCTCTGATGACTTCTGACGCCCACATAACACTGAGTGATATAGGAGGAAGGTAGATTCACAGAGGAAATGACTGACTTGATGAAAGGCTCTGAATATGTCCACAATATTTGGTTAAAGTGATGGTCAAGTGGCAAATAAACCATTAGTGAAACATGGGTGCCGTGTCCCTTTATTTGAGCTGACCTTTAGAAGGGCATCCTGCTGTTTTTTACTCAGCAGGGATAGAAACATACTCCTAAAATCAGATTAAAAAAAAAACTAAATAAAGTGAAAAATAAATAACTAGCTGCAGGATTTAGTGGCAGTAACATTTAAATAACTGATCTAATACAGAGATGATCTGCTGTGAGCCATTGTACCACCATGAATGGGAATAGAAAGAGCATCTCATGAAGGTCGAGTATCAGAAGCTCACGTTGCAGTGCAGAGGCTGGACAGCCATTATCAAAATGTCTCCCTGCTGTCACAATGATGGGAATCATAAATTCTGTTTATAATGCCTTAGCAATCTGGTATGAAGTATGATACAATAAATAAATAAATAAATAAACAGTGGAAGAAGAATCAAAACTTTTCCAACTATGGCTATTTTTCAAAAGTGGCTACTACATACCACCAACAAAGACACTACATACTGCAGACTGTATTTAATAATAGTATATATTCATATATATATGTTCTTTTTGTTTTACTTGCAGGTGGCAATTATACTTAAAGGTGCATTACTGACACCTACTGGGCTAAAGTTTGAATCAGAGAAACTATTTCTGAATACAAAAACTACAATAAAAAACATATATATGTGGAGTTTCTTTTGATTGCACAAACAGAGCTGTGAGCTTTTTCCAATCCAATAATTAAGCAGATTTCAGTTTCTGGTCATGAAATCAAAATTAAACAATTGCTCAGGTAACAGCCAGTGCCACTAAATTAACATTTCATGATTTTTGCAAATAAAAACATGAATCAGCAATGTGCAACATCCATACAACTGGAAAATGTAAATTTACTGAGTTTGATTCATTTTACTGTTATATAAATGTAAGAATTAATTTTAATGCTAATATTGCTAAGGCTGTGGCTATGGCTACATGCTGTGCCTGACGTTGGCACTTTGCATTGTGGGTAAGAGTACGCGAGATTGGATGCATGATGCTATTTTTTTTCAAAGACGTACGATATCTGGGAATTTTTAGCTTACTGCAGTTTTTGCAAATGTTCACATGCTGAACACTTCATATACATTTGGGCAACATTAGTTCATACTGCTCAAATGGTACTCAATTTTCAAAAAGGGTTTATGTTTCTGTTGTTAATTTCCCTGATTATGTTCCCTATATTTACCCCACTTATATCTTTTTAAAAAGGACAATGCCAGGTCCAAGGAGCTGACAGAAAACAGAGTGAGGAAAGAGGAAACATTTGGAGTGCAAGAGCCTTTTTTTTTTACAACTGAAATGACCACAGTGTAAGTCTGTTTTTCTACTTTGCCTTTTAAGTCTTAGTTTAGTTATGTACAGTATCTTTGCATATTTTGAAAAAAAACATTATATGAATAAAATGTATATTATTAATACAATGTTAGATATTAGAATGATCTCTCTATCAAATTGGTTGTTGTTGATTATACCTCCATAATAAATAACTTTACAACCATATAGGCATGAGGACCCTCTTGAACATGAGATGCCACATTTCAAGGTGGTTACCTCTAATAAATGCATATTCAGCAGAGACAAATATGACAAGGACAAATGTATGAATGGCCCATGGATCTGCCACTACCTTCAGTTCTTACTTCAGTCCACTTGTCCCTGCCCACCTAACTTCCTTCGCCCACACACCCAACAGGTAGATGGCTGTTCAACATGAGACTGGGTCCACCCAAGACTCACAGCTGCTAAACAAAGTTTTTTTTCTTGCCACTGTTACTGTAGGCCTGCTATAGACGCACTGCACTGTAGGTTGGCCCAGTGCTGTGCTCATGATGGATTCATGTACAGTGCATATGTGAATTTTATATATGTATATATACATCTACGTGTATCTACAAAATAAAGAGTTTTGCTTCAGGCTGATATTGTAAAGTGTCTTGAGATAACACTTGTTATGAATTGGCACTATACAAATAAAGATTGATTGGTTAATTGATTGATATCCTTTACGAGTATTTCAGCTAAAATCACATCTTTAAATCCACAAGGTCTATCTGTCTTTCACAATTAAAGCAGGTTTTTATCCATTCCGGAGGTAAAGTGCTCTCAGCTTAAGGCAGCATAAATAACAAGTGAATAGATAAAGAAAAGACAACAATAATAGAACAGTTTCTTTTTTCTTTTTTCAGTTTCTTTTTTTTGCAGCTTCATGGTTAGCCTTGACTGAGCTAATTACCCAGACAAAAGAAACTTAACTGGATCCCTGGGTATCACTAACCTTTTATACATGTACTCTTACATAAAGCTTAATGAAAAACATGGTTAAATTGCATTTTATCTGAAAAATCTCTTTATGTTTGTCTCCTTTCACCTCTGACACAGTGTCCAAAGCGAATGTGAATGTCATGCCCTGCATCTTGCAGCATTGCACACCTGCAGCCCACACTGCATCCCTTAAATGTTAAATTCTATACCTTATATATCCCCTTGTACACAGAACATCATGTGCTCTGATGGTACAGTCAGAGAAATGGATGTGTAGAGCCTCTTATTTGATGAGAAGTGGGCTCAGTGGCAGCTCTCTGTGAGCTAGTTCAATTTTCTCCCTCATCTCTGCAATGAAATTACAACTTTTCTTTACTCAAGGAAATAGATGAATGCTCCACCACATTGCACGGATTAACAAAAGGCAAAGAAAACCAAAAAACCCTCCTGCATCTTATAAATGTCCCTCTTTTCTTGCTCCTCATAAGTGTTGACGGTAGGGGGGGAAGGGAAAATAGACTAAGATCCCAAATAATGAGCGCTAAATTGTGCGTTCAAACTAAAAAATTGCGCGTGCTAATAGTGGTGTGCTGTAGGTGATCTACTATGTGGCGTGTGCAATTGATAACAGGCGCAAAAGTGGTGCAGACCGCCCTCTTTAAAGGAGGATTGTGCATGTGCTACCGGCTGTCACCATGGAGAGTTTGGGAGAGCAGAGTGGCCATAAACGAAAAATGAAGTTTGAAGCCATGGAGTTGGAGGCAAATAAACATACCAGTGAACTCTTGCAGAGACATCTCAGCATTGCCAGAAGAAGCACGATTTGGGAGGCCATCTGTGAAAAGTGTATAGCTCAAAACTGGCATTGCTGGATAGATGATATATCTCTATTTTTACTTCTGACCAGAGGTTTCGGTAACCTTTTTTGCTCTCCATCATTTGATAGACAAGGTTGTCACTTTTCCCTCATGCCATATTTTTATCCATCAATTTTAATTTTCCTTTTCTGATTCCAAGAAAAGATAATCTAAATGACAGCATTCACATAGTTAGACACTTTCATCACCAATAACCTCTCATGTGTAGAGCAGTCTATATGCACACACAGACTGAGCGTTTATCTTGACGTACTTTTCCGCACTGACAGCAGAGCACTCTCCATGCATTGACAGCTCCTAAACCTGCTGTCAGTGAGTGGAGAATGTGATGCAGTCAGCTCTGACTGACAAACGCGATTGAGAATCTTTTTGACATAGGTTAAATGACCTCCTTCATGCTTTATTAACAGCATAAAACAAAGAGGATTGTATGAGTATGATGGCACACTGGAAAGCCTCCAAATCTTCCTGTCATTCATCAAAAAATTTCATCAATGACAGAAAATATTAGGTTAATGCAACCTCTGTTTCTCACCACAATGACCGCAGCCATTTGTCCGTAACACTGTGCCAGTTTGCATCTGCCTTTGAAACTTGCTAAATATACATGCAAAAACACTGCGGCAATCAATTTAAGGTTTGATAAATCACATTGCAGGTTCTAAATGATTAAATTTGCATCTCCTTCTCCCAGTATTTTGCACGTTCTGATAATCTTCATGTATTCTGCCTTTTCATGAAGGCAAACACTCTTAATGGACTGCACGTGCTATTTTGTTCATTTGACAGACACAATCCTCGGTGCACCCGCTTAATAGATCAGCTGTGCACGTGCTATCAAGTTTGCACGTGTTTTTATACACACAAACCTTTAGTAGATCAGGCTCTTAGTCTTAAAGTCAGGCATATATATATATGTATATATGCATATATGTGTATTTATAAAAAAGACAAGTACGACTTCAGCCTGCTCTGTTGTAAAATGCTCTGAGATAACACTTGTTATGAACTGGCACTATACAAAAGAAGATTGTTTGATTGATTGATTGTTTGATTGATTGATTGATATAAACTTCATCTCTCTGATCAGTAAAGCTCTGGAATAGATTGCATAACTTTGACAATTTGAACTCAGAAATGCAGAATTGAATTTCAAACACGTATTGTGTTAATCACATTAAAGAAGACATTTACCCCACCTTTAAACTCTGTGACCTGCTGTGCCGTGCTTTGGTCACTAAATGCGTCATGTCTTAAACTCTCTCTCTCAGGCAGCACTTTACAACCTCTCCCAGTACACTCGGTCTTGTGATGAGTCACATCTACTGAAATACGATCTTTCTCATGATGCCCGTCTCTTCCTGAGGCCAGCACACATTCAGCTGTGTGCTCCAATGGTTGTGGGAGGTGATGCCAGGTGAGGGGTGAGTTTTACTGCCCTGGCCTAGTTATTGGTGCTCTATTATCTTTGTGGAGGCTTTTTCCTGTGTTGTGCACGTGCGTGTGTGTATGTGTGTGGAGTGGGTGGTCTGGCTGTGTGAAGATCTTTGGTGTTACACTGTCACTGGCTGGGGAAGCAGGTCTGGTGGACGGAGGACTGGCCCCCAACTGACTTGTGAGCCAAATGATGAGCCTTCAAAGGTCATTTGATAAATAATAAGGTTAAAGTTCACTGAGACTTTATTTTTTTTTAACATAACACACTATAAAGCACTTTTATAATCCATTATAGTAAGATTATAAGTCACAAGAAGTGGTCATTAGATTCTCTAAGTAAAGTAATATAACTCTATTTTACAAGGAGATGTGTTTTTTTTTTTTTTTTTACTGACAGGTTATAAGTCAGCATATGTGATTATTGTATGCTATCAAAAAAATGGATTCACTAAATGTGGGAAAATGCCGTAAACTTTATTTTTTTTCTATCCTATTGAAACTTTTCCATTATCAACATTTTAAACCTTCAGGTGCTCAGATTTTCAAGAGTATTTTTTCTGTTCACATTAAATACTTTAAAAAGTATCCGCATATAAATTGTCTACTTTAATCTTTAAAAATAAAGATTGACACGAATAAAGAGACATTTTGATTACACATATTATAACATGTTTTACATATACATATAATGTGTTTATTATGCATAAAAAGAGGGGCTTCATATAAAGTATTACCCAAGCTTTAGCTGTCTTTTATTTTTGTACCTGTTTGTTTTAAAGTGTTTGTGGTGACAAGTTCCTTACCATTGTAATTAATATTATTAAATTAGAACAGTTGGTCCAGTGTTTGGTTAGGAGATCAAGCAGTCAGCCTTATAAATATATATATATATATATATATGTATATATATATATACACACACACACACACACACATATGTATGTATATATATATATACACACACACACACACATATATATATAGATATAGATCTATCTATCTACCTATCTGTCTATCTATATATGTATATATGTATATATATATATATATATATATATATATATATATTTTTTTTTTTTTTTAATGATGTTATACACCTACCCTGTAGACAGGTGAGTAACAGTGTTATTTAAAGGTCTCAGTGGGATGACACAGTGAGCCCAGGTCCTGAGCAGGCTGTTAAATTTCATCTTTTCAGGCAAGAGTTGTTTAGCAGCTACACAAGGTCCCAAATTATATAAGCAGAACTACTAAAAAGTCCGTTTTTTTATGTTTCTGCTCTAAATTTTGCAATTATTTACTATATTTTAAAAATGATATTAATTGTTTGGCTTGTTTTGATTGATTATTAAGAATCTGAGTATATATTCTCTACAATAAATTTAGAAAAAAAAAATGATTTTGAGAATCAGAATAGCTTTCAGTGTGTAGGAGACAAAATTAAAAATACATTATAAGGAGGCTGTGACCCTCAGGCCCTAAATTTCCACTGCCTTTAACACAGACATAATTCAGTAATAACAGAACTGCAGGAGCACAGGAGCTGTTTAAAAACTCAAACACATTATCAACTGTTTGTGCTGACTGTAATTGCACTTTTACCTTTGGTGTTTATCGGTCCTACTTGTCAGTTCTGTGCCGTACAATCAAAAAATGGTTTAGCTTCCTCCAGGGCATCATTTACACTGTTTAGCTAAAGGGACCCAAACCAACATTAACCTGTGTGCAAACAAAAGAATTGAAAACAATCAGAGTTTTTCAAGAGCATCCATTTGACTTAAAATGTGACCACACGGTCAAGCCTTGTATTCCACCCACAGCACTCCTACAGTTAACCATAAATGCTCAGTGCAAAGCACTCATGAATATTTATACATATTGTTCAATTTGGAGGACAGCAGCAGGGTTCCAAACAAAAGACCAAAAGGCCTGATGGCTTCAGAGGCTGTTAATGCACTCAGTTTATCAAACAGGACCTTTCCTAAAATTAAACGAAGTGGGAAACACAGAGGTAGATGCCAAGTCCTGTTTATCTGCAGGTTGTTTAAAGTATGAACCGTGTAGGCATCAAAACCGGGAGTTCAAATCTTTGTACTCTGTTTGTAAAGGCCTCACCACCAATAATGCCTGAAACACTCACTCTTTGGCTGCAATTACTACTTAATTTTAAATCTGAATGCGCTGCACAAACTTTCCTCTCTGAGTCAAAGTTAATATAGAAGTGTAGGAAGTAGGATAAAGCAAGTAAAGAGGACATGGTTCGAAGCATTATCCACATTGTTGGCAGCAGAGCTTAAGTGTTGCTGACCTTGGAAGAGCAGGCATGTTTTCACTCAACAAAAACCATTAATTTGAAAACCATTTAAAGCCACAGTGGGCAAAATGCATCAAATCTCTTTGAAGTTTTCCAATTGCCTGAACAGGCAGTTCTAAGAATGTTTTGTGAAAGTGCTCAATGAAAAGGTTCATTGAAAGCAGTAGTTATGAAAACAGAAAAGTTCATTTATGAAGTCATGACTGAGGATGAGGAGACACTGCCTGACTGTAGACGCTCATAGAGTAACAAAAAGGGATGAGTAATGTTTACCAAAGTCTTAGGGTGCTTTCACACCTGCCACTCTGGTTCACTTTCGTGGAAAGTAAGGCTAGTTTGGGCTGGTGGAAAAGCTCACACAAATTCTGGTGTGGGCCAAAGAACCAAACTCTGGTCCACCAAAAAACGGGGGTCTTGGTTCGCTCCCAAGCAGACCAGAGTTTGGGGTGTGTGTGAAAGCTGTCTGAACCAAACAAGGACTAACAAGGCAAGTGAACAAAAAGGGAGAGAATTGTGGCTTGGATTTAGCGGAATATCACAACAGAAAAGCTAACGCTAACATTAGCATTGCTAACACTGCCAGGGTCTGGTCCTCTTAATAGGTAAAGGTCTACAAATCCACATGCAATATAATGACACATTGCTCCAGTCAATATGCAAGTGCCATCCAAAGCAGCCTAGATGCAGATATATCTTTATTTCATGGCAAAGAATACTTCCTTTTGCTAAACAATGTTATTACATGATGCGGATTGCATATTTCCTGCTCATAATGCATTCATGGACTAGATGGCAGGAACTAACACCACAACTACAGCCTCAACTAGTGGCAGGAGGCTAGATTACACAACATTTGACAGGCTTTGGTCTGCCTGACTAGGTGCAGCTTAAAAGCAAACCAAACCAAAAGAAAAATCAAATAATGTCTGCTGAATTTTAGGTGTGAAAGTGACTTTACTCTCTTCACTCTTTCGGCCTCTTGCCCATCAGTACTGTCAGGGAGTGACAAGTACAGTTCTGAACACTCCTTGTTGTCTTTACAGAGTAAAAGCCTGACAGCTGCTTCACAGCAGATGTGTGTGACTTGAAAATGCTATGGCTTTCACGCCAGCCGCTTGTGTTTGCATCTTCCTGCTGTCACAGCTCTATTTCTCCATATGTATCATCACAATAATTCATTTCTGTTGAAAGTTAAGGAAGAACTATAATAAGTCTCCCAGCAAGGAACCTGACTCATTCAATAACAGACTAGGGAAACCTGCAGAATGAAAGCATTCTCAAAAGATAGAGGGAAGTTTCTCCACAGAGGAGGCAAACTAAGCTTTAAGTTTGAAAGGCACAGACAGGAAGTGTAACTGAACAGTTTACATATTCTATGGCTGAAGACATACATTCTTGCTGGATTAAGGTAAATATGGCTGTTATGTTCCTGTTATTTTAGGCTGAGGAATGCACATGGAAAAAACAGATGAGCCTCTTATTCTGGATTTTCTTTACAGACCACAGGACTTGAAAGACAAGCACCTAATGCTGGTAGTCTTAAAGCTCTGTCTTGATCACATGCTCGTCGAAAAGAAAACACCTGTGCATCACTGCCATGACCGTGTAAAAGGCATCCAGAGAGAGACAGCCCTGATTATTTATTCAACCCCTTGCAAAGTTATTCAATGCAATAACCCAGTTCCTGTCATTGTGATTAAAGACATATTACCAATGCACCTAATGTATAAGACCCTTGGTCCAGCTTGTACTAAATAAGCAAGCAATACAGCAGTAACATTGTGAAAGACAAGAACAGGTAGCAAGATCCTTCAGAGCTCTTCAATATGGTCCTCTCAACAAGGCAAAAGTTATTTACATTTGCTGATCATGTGAAAGGAGTAACCTCATGAGGAGTTTGACATATCGCAGAATGGTGTAAAAAGAAGTATGCAGCTGGGCAGAGAGCCCCCTCTCCCTCTTGTAAGGCAGGTCATATTGGTATTAATTAATAAAGACAGTACCAATCTTTTAAATTATTAATTTAAATTTACAAAACTGATATACAGTTCAGAGAACAAACCAAATCTGCACACAGTGAAGTCAAAAGTCACATTTTACAATTCCATTCATATTTTGCATTTACTTTTTGTTATGTAAAAGTGTTTTTTCTCCCCTGATTAAGCTATCAGAGGTTTATCATCCTTCAAAATAAAAGCAGGTTTTTATCTGGACAGGAGGTAAAGCACTATGATGTGTTACAAATTACACAGAAAAAAACAAAGTTTGTTGAGAAGATCTTTAATCGTGAACACTGTTCTTGATAAGGTCACTTGCACAGAGAAATCAACTGAAGTTTATGATAACTGTGAACACTGTTTTAAACCGGAGACCACTGGACTTAAGTGAGTCATTTAAGCACATTAAACCAGAGACCACTGGACTTAAGTGAGTCATTTATGCACATTTGCTTATTTCTGTCTATTTCTGACTGTTAATAACTGATCATGACAGCATATGGTAAATGGACTTGAGCTTATATTTCTGACTCCTTAAAGCACTTCCACACCGCAGGTCCCATTTACCCATTCACTCCTATTGACTCTCACTTTCACCCATTGATGGTTGAAATTGCTATGACACCAAATATGAAATTTCCATCAGCATTTGCCAACACATCCTTGCTTTTTCATACCAAATTACATGCCACCGACACAGCAGTGGTAGTTTTAACTTTTACTTGTAGATGTAGTGACGAACTGTGTTAACTGAGAATAGTTTTTTGAAGTGTTCCTGAACCCACATTGTTAAATTCTTTACAGGATGTATTGGTTTTTAACGCAGTGCAGCCTGAGTGATTAAAGGTCACAGGCAGTCAATGTTTGTTTTCATCCTTGCTGGTTATGTTCAGAGGTTTACCCAGATTCTCAGAATCTTTTAATGAGATTATGGACTGGAGATGATTTAAATTACTTAAGAAATGTTCCTAGACTATTGGCTCATATAGTTGTTTACAAAGGGGTGAAGCTGGCCTCATCCTTGCATGTGAAGGACTGAGCCTCTCAGGGATGCTCCTTTGTAGATCCAATTATATAACACTTCCCTGTTTCCAATTAACCTGCTCACCTGCATGATGTTCCAATTAGGTGCTTTTTGAGCATTCCTCAACTTTTCTGGTCTGTGTGGCTCCTGTCCCAACATTTTTGGGATGTGTTGCAGGTATCAAATTTAAAATAAGTGAACAGTAAAGTTTATCAGTTTGAACATTAATTATCTTGTTTTTGTAGTGCATTCAATTAAATTAACGATTTGCCAATCATTGTATTATATTTGTATTTATGTTTACACAGTGTCCCAACTTCATTGGAATTGGGGTTTCTGCATGTTACACCAAAGCAGCCCCAGCACTCTAAACATACTCTCTGTGTATGTGTTTCTTATGGTTGTGAGGATTCAGACAGCACTCAGATTACTGAATTCCAGCAGAAATCATAACTCTAAATATGCATGTCCATCAAAAATCTGAATCAATACTTCTAACTTAAAGTCTGCAAGTTTGTGTGATGGTGGTGTGTTTACTGCTGCTTCTTGTCAGTTCTCTAAGTGTAGCTCCCACATCTTATTCCTATTCTGCTCCTTATCCCTGTTTTGCTGCTGCAATGATCCAATTTCCCCACAGGGATCAATAAAGTTTCATCTCTCTTATCGAGGTATCAAGACGTTTCAGTCATCTTAGCCGCTCTTATAGTGAAGGACACAAGTTCTAAAAAGGGAACTGCAATATATGTTCGATCGCTTCAGGTGGGAAGGACAAATGAGATGCACCTCTGTCCACATGCGAGTCAATCACTGTGATTCCTGAAGATCCATTATTCCCCTGTTTGAGGAGATTAGTCCAGCAGACTCGGTGAATTAGAGCTCAATGCTTTGGCTTTCCTTGAGATTAAGTTTTTTTCACTGAGGACGAGATGTACTGAAATTCAGCTCTTGTACAAGGCTCAAACTCAGCAGGACATAACACTGGTCTTTTTAAGCTCGCCCACCCTGTGACATAACATGCTGTAACTCATCTATAACTGAACATGCTGACCCTTTGCTAAATCTTCAGAACAAAATTGTTTCAGTTCCGGCAAAAAAAAAAAAAATCCTTAGGAACAGGATGAGACAAATTTGGTGCTGCCTTGTATGCCGTCAGCGTGTATTAAGTGTTCAGCCTCTTGTTATTACAAATTGCTAATCAGCCATCCACATGGCAGCAACTCAAAGCATTCAGGCATTTAGACATGATCAAAACAACCTGCTGAGCCTGCTTGTGCCCAGCAGTCAGGGCCGCCTCTGGCCAAATTGGGCCCTAGGCAGAATTTTATTTTGAGGTCCTCCCACGCCATCGATGAGTGGAGGTATGTTTACCCTTTAAATTTCTCCATTGTGGTCATATTATCTTAATCAATCTTTTTTTTTTTTTTAATCTTATATGACTGTCATGAACTAATTTCACCTAGAGATTTCGACAATTTAACTCCAAAAAAATACCCCAAAATTTCCAGTGATAGGCTATAAACTGGGCTTTACACAATCAAGATTTTGGGGCTGATCACCGATTAATGAATTTAAAAAAACGATCACTGATCCAATCACAAGAGGGAGCAATATGTCTACTTAAATAATTCAGTCGATCCAATATAGCCGATCAGATCAATAGAGAGCCTGCTAAAAACCTGGCCCAACATACGATCACCAACTGGTCAAATATTAATCACTCCTTTTTCAACAGAAATGAATGTATATGCAGTTAACTAGACTTTCAATAAATGATAATCAGGGCCGTAGGAAAATTTAATCTCCAGTCCACATCTAGGTTTACTCTGATGGATGTTTGTCCTCTTAGGGCCTCCATACACTGAAGACATGTTTGCCACAGTTTTACCAGATTTATACACCGTCCACTGAAAACAGCTCTGAGCTCAAAGATTATTCTTGTATCATGGAGAATAAGTGATGGAGGATCCCTCCGGTTGAATTTATCATTTAGTAAACAGTGAGTGAGTGAAAACAGCAGCTCAGAGCTGGACTGCTGCAGCTGAAGAATATAGAGTTTTGATTCATCAAAAGGCTGACTTTTTTAAGTCTTTGTGTTCACTTAAACTGGGCACATGAGCTGTCAAGACACCACTTGAATCATAAAATCACACAAAGTGACTGATGATCCCTCACTGTCCCTGTGATACGCGTCTATCTGCGTCTTTACGCTCACTGGCAGATGGAAAAGCGTGCGCACAGAGACGCTGCGCAGTTTAGGCGGTATTTAGATCAAATGTTCACATGTACATCGACTGCACTGCAAAATGACATAACTGACAGACAACAACGGTAACAGCCACACTTTAAATGGAAAATATCAGGCCTGTAGTCCACAGAGCGGATCGTGGCTGCATCAGACAGAGGAGAATGCGTCCCCTTGCGCAAAATCGGCCCCCCCAATGGATCGCGGGGCCCTACCCACAGCGCGTGTTTTGCGTTTAGGGAGGGGCGGCACTGCCAGCAGTGATGACAACATGTGCTTTCCTCACAATGCAGGCTGATGTAGACAATCAATCATCTAAAAAAAAAAAAAGTAGCCCAATCCGCTGCAACTAGAGGCTGGTGTTCTGGTATACAGAGTGGCAGCGTTTTTTGGTGTCAGGTCTTGTACTATTTCCAAACTTAAGAATAAGTTCTGTGAGACTGACAGAGTCAAAGACAGACCACAAATTGGGCATCCCAGGAAGACAACACCCCAAGAAGACTGGTTCCTCACCCATGCTTCATTGAGGAGGCCTCAACTGTAGGCTTTCTTCCAGGGGATCCATACAAGTACCTTGTTGTAAAGGTGACCAATCAGGCTTTCCAACTATGGAAAATGCAATACCAATAGTATTATTAAAAGGGACAAATAATTAACTGAAATAACATTTCCAAACTTTTTTTCAGGAGAATATCTCTAAACTTTAAAATTTTATTTAGCACTGGTTATGTGAACCACCTTTTTAATTAGTTGTGATGCTTTCTTCTTCTTTTTTGTAACCATTTATACATAAAATATGCTTTAAATTGTGTGTTGAACATGTGATTTAAACATAAAGCTGCAGTTTTTCCTGATCCCACTATATCTTAATAAAAAAGACCCTGAAGACTGCACACACAGCACCTCTCCAGGGTTGATCTATCCCTCCTCAGTTTCACTCCATGCCAGTATAGGTGTTAATCGAAGTCTGAATAAATCTCATATGCAGCTGGTTGACCCTGAGCCTCAGACCCCCACCCCAATCTCTTGACACACAACAGCTCAGCTGCAGGAGCAGATCCCAGTTGATCACAGCTGGATAATCATCTACAAAAGTGGCACTTCATTCGCTTCACTGTGAAATCATGGCTTCACTAAACAATCCTGGTCCTGTCTAGTTAGAAGAGACACAATGGGTGTTAGCGAGACAGTCAAGCATCAATTATCAGCGTTGGCATTTGCAGATTTGCGCAAATATCAGAGGGAACTTTTGACTTTTGAGGGCTATTTTCACCCTTGGAGGTAACGTGCATTTTCTTCCCCGGAGGCAGGGATGCAGAAATAGAGCGTAGATGAATAGACGAGAGTGGACAACCAGGGGGGAACAGTGATAAATGAGCTGACAAATGTTGTTTGTGTAAGATCATGATAGCCATGAGAGAGCTATAATCCACACTGGCGAGCTGAGCCAGGGGGCCGCATACGCTGGGAAGAAGGCAGGCAGAAAACAGAGGTGTGTGTGTGTGTGTATGTTTGTATTAGCAAGAAGGATGTGAGGAGAGAGAGAGCTGGGCACAGAGAGAGGGACAGCTAATCCATATCATCAGCAGTCTGGCTTAAAGACAACAGGCCCTCATGGTGCCATGTTGAAACTGGCTCCATCACAAACATGTCCAAACAAACATCTGTCTGTCTTTTTTTTTGGCAGAAACATGTTTATCGAGCATCATCTGTGCACCTCATCATGTTTTGCTAAAATATCATGGTGAGAAGCCGATGATTTCTTCCAGGTATTGTTGTCATGTCTATTTTTTGAAGGCTTTTTACTGTTTTTTTCATTACTAGCTGCAGCTGGGTAGCAGGAGGAGTGAAAGATCCAGCATCACTATTGATGCGGCAGTCTGGAGGCTGAAGAGATCTGAATCTTTCCCCTTAGCCCATCCAACTGATTTTAACTCTCCTGTTGACTCAACATTCTGTAAACTCCCCCTATACTGGGGTCAAAAATGCCCCCCCCCCTTTACTAAACTCCAGAAATAAAGCAGCTGAACAGAATAAGAAACTAAAGAAATTAAATCACCAAAGACCACGTTTTTTATTATTACACTGATGTTCAAATTGTTTTCTTCACTAAATTAAAGATTTTTTCATCATTACAGTTCTCATTATTATTGCTGAAAGTACTGCAGATCTGACTTTTTTTTTTTTTTTTTTTGCAAAATATCAGTATGGCCTGAAAAAGTATAGAACATATGTGTGTAAAAGTTTGGAAGGTACTACATATTAAGAATACTTCACAATCTAGCCATGAAATATCAGTTGCCTCCCATTTATCAACCATTACACCCACTTACAAAAAGTACAAACAAAGTCAACAACGTGAGAAAGAAATGTAAGAACTTAATATATGGGCTAAAGTAAGTGTGATCAAATGTGTGCCAACCTAACACACCAGATGGACAGTTCAGTATATTTCAGTTGTCCATCAGGGAAAAAGCCCATGGAACTGGTGACTGAATGCTGGTTTCGTCAACCACAGTCATTACAGGCCAATTCGATAATGTAGCAGGAGGGCATGACCACGGTGGTATAAAGGACAGAATGTGCGCCATTTTCTAAAACAAACTCTTGGCCAAACGTGTTGGAGTTGCAGAGAAAATAACCTTTATATTTAGAAGTTTTTATTATCGTAATTTGTTTTTTGTTTCACTCAGTAAAGTGGTCCAGATCTGATAAACTGCTACTCAAGCTGTTAGCATCAGTGCTAATCTCTGTGTGAGCGGACACTTGCTGTTGTCCCACTCGTAAACTCCCACCCCTTCATGGTTGGGCTGTCCTACTTCGGACCGCTCACCATTAATGCACTTTGGAGCTTGGCAAGATGGATCTGTCTGGCTGCAGACATTAAATCAGGCTGATCCAGCATGGACTGTGTGAATGGACTTTGCAAATGTATTTCTTGCATGTAGAGCACACAGTGTTGGCTACATGGTCCTTCTTTGGGGTTCAGTGATGACATGTCCTTCTCTTTAGCTCTCTAGCAAGGGTATCTAGAACCCATCATTCAGTGTTATTAAACTGGTGCCCTGGGGGCACATCAGGCCCCCTAAAGTTTACATTTGGTCCCCTGATTATGATCAAATTCAGAATTGTGCAGGGTGGATATATGTTTTGGTTTAAGGTAAAGCTGAAGTAACTGAATACCTATGCCATTTATAACACAGCCACCCAGTTTTGAGCAATACAATGTTATCAGGCATGACTTCATGTGTGACCTGTTTAATATAAATCCACCTGACGGCCAACATGAGCCAAAACGCAACCATGAGAACATGTTTATTGAAGTCATTGAAGTTAACTAGACCAAAATATGCCTTATTGTTACTGATTTTTTGTTATTACGATACATGACAACATTTCGATGTACAAGGTCTTCCTCAAGCAAACAGAACAAAGACAAACAGGAAGTCATCACAATCTCCACAAAATGGTGACATCTACCTTAGGAGGCAAAAAAGACATACAGATGAAGAAAAAAAAATCATCGCACAAAAGAGCAAATACACCATAGAATAGAGTTCATGTAACATCTAGCCTATCCAAATAATAATAATAAAAAAAAAACTAGTGAATTGAGTGAGAAACTTCTACACTGAAGCACACAAACAGTCTACACTTACAGGAAAGGTAGACTTATAAAGACGCATATCATTAAACTCAAATTTGAGCTTTGAGAATACAAGCCCGTTTTCTTATTATCATACAAATATTTCAAATCCGGCCCGGAAGGTAAAGAAAAAAACTGGTCCTTGTACAGATGTAGCCAATGATCCCTGCAATAGTGGATCAGGACAAGATTCAGACCCCTGAACAGCTTTTTACAGGCCCTGCAGAGGATGTGGTCAAGGTGTGGGGCACTGCTTAAACCTCTGGATGTATCACACACTTGTGATCATTGTTTTCTAGAAATTTGGTTTTGAAGTAGTAGAAGCTTCAAACTTAACCCTGATAATCTCTGTCTTATCCATCCATCCATCCATCCATCCTTTCATCATTTATGCTGCTTATCCCCTCAAGAGGTCGCAGGGGTCTGGAGCCTGTCCCGACTTACATTGGGCAAGACGTGGGTACACCCTGAACCAGCCTATCACAGGGCCACATCGAGAGACAGACAACCATTTATGCTCACACTCATAGCTAAGGGCAATTTAGAGTCACCAATCAACCTAATGAGCATGTTTTTGGTCTGTGGGAGAAAGCGCGAGTGCATTGAGAGAACCCACACACGCACAAGGAGAACATGCAAACTCCACACAGAAAGGCCCCAACTGACATGGGGATTGAGCCAGCAACCTTTTCGCTGTGAGGCACACACATTATCTGCTGTGCCACTGTGCTGCCTAATCTTTGTATTCTATAGTCTTATATAAAAAAAAAGGCTGAAGAATCAATTGTACTGTAGTTGAAGCAATAGTCTGAGACTGTGATGGCAGTTTTTGACTTTAGAACATCAGACTTGGACATAATTACAGTATAAAATACAGCAGAAAATTGACAAACTTGTGATCAGACATTTGAATTTGTGAAGTAATATGCAAATGATGATGATGTGTAATCTGAACTGTATTTTTAAACCTTGGGTCTTCAATGACCCTGAGGAAATAAGAGCACACTGGTCGTGAACAAAATCCACTGATTGATTGATGTTTTTATCTTTAACACGTAAATTACAAATAGAAGCATTAAGAGAAAGAAACAAAACCAATGCACTAATGAAAACAAAAGACAGAACTTACATCTGTGACACTCAAGCATCTCATGTCACATGTGGAAGGTAGTACAGACTTGTTTAACCCCCCTCCCCCCCCTTTTTATAAATATTAAATATTTCTTAGCAACTTTCTTACTAAAATCCCAATATTGCCTAAGTTTTAGCAGCAGCATTCCTAAATAGAATAGAACTACTATATTTTAAATCAAATATACCAAGGTGTGCTTACAAAATTTGAAATTAATCAACTTAGGCATGATTATATTTCGATTCTCATATACATTTAAACCTAATAAACTTACAAAGTGATCAATATAAACAGTCTAGCTCCTAAGAATCATTTATGTATACCTCTTTTTAAACCCAGTAATGTGAAAAATATATTTCATCTCTCCACAGTTTTATTCCACAAATGCTAATTAAAAATATTTTCATTCTTGTTGGACACTAAGAATCTTAAAAATTAAATTCCCCTTGAAACATAACCTCCCTCCCTCCTCCCCTCCTGTGGAGTTATGAATTCTACAGGGTCAAATCATTTTAAAGTTTTAGCTCTTAAGAATAATGGATTGATGGGTCCCTTGAAAATCAGCATTTTAAACTATTCTTATCCCTCTTTGTGCAGTTTAGGGTGATTTTTAGGAGCTTTAATACATGTTTCCCAAAGCATCTGCACAATAGTTGAAATAGGGTACAACCAGAGAACTATAAAGCGATTTCTAATCAAGCACATGAGTCATTGTTGCTCGGACAGAAATGCTTATTTACTTTACTTTAGACATATTTGATGCAAGGTTTCCAGCAAATTTTTGTTATCAGTTGTGTATATTCATGCACTCTTTCGATATTTTCACCATTTTTCTGTGACTGTAATTCATTGAATAATTAACATTTTCCAAATGTCATGATTTTTGTTTTGCTTAAATTCAAACATAACTTGTTTTTGTCAAACAATTGTTTTTATTTTACTAAATTCAGAGGTAACTGATCCCAAAAGCTGTTGTAAAATTCAGGTGTAAATTCTCACCTGAAGCAAAAATGTTTTGTCATCAGCAAATAATATAAATTTCAAACAAATCTGACACTTTATATACATTATTGATGTAAAGAAAGGATAACTTTTTTTTCCCAAAACAGACCCCTGAGGGACCCAATTCAGGACAATCCCCTTTCCAAACCTTCATTTGAATATAAACAAAGGCAATTGGTCACTTTTTCAAAGTCGGGGTTACTTTAGGGAAAGTCATTAAATTTAAAGATGGAAAAAGATCATCTGAGTGGTTCTGCCACCGTTGCAAAGGTTCATTTTTGATCCTAAGACATTAAGAGGGTTACCTCATCCTTCACTCTGTCATTCAGCATTGACAAAAGAGTTGAGAGAAGCACTGTAACATGCAGAAGTGAATATAAAGTTAAGTCACTATGTGTACAATGATTACTGCAGAGAATGAAAGCTGCAGAGTTTTAGCTCTCCATCCAACAGCAGCGGGAGACAGCTCTTTGAATGCGCTTTTTGTAACTCTCCTTGCACTCAAATTAACTTCTGCTGCAACAGCAGTTGTTTTTCTCCGTCCTGTCAATTCTCCCTTTTTTCGATTTCACACTGGTTGAACAGGATGATTTCATCACCCCTCCCCACTCGCCGTCAGTTAATTACCCGTGCTATTCACACCTGCGTTCATGCATTGGCTCATTCTGACTTTAGTGTGTGAAACACTGGGGGGAGCGCAGGGAAATTACCCAGGTAAATCCAGGTGAAAAACTTGGCAGGAAAGTCCAGATAATTTCAGGAATTTTCTGCAAGCATAAATGGTATTATTACAATATCATACTGAAGCAAGGAATGAATATGAGGCTCCCTGACCCTGAACTTTTACCCCAGAACCTATAGATCACCTCTTTTCATCCTGAAGTATGCGGGGATATTTGTTTGAATTTAAAATAAAATCTCCAATAAGCGTGAAGCGTCAAGAAGGACAGACCGGCAGACATATGAATGGATAATGCAAAGACATCATTTGTCCAAGTTTAGGCTGTTACCAGTGAGGGGGCAAAATATATCCTGACAGAAAAAATGCGCAATTCTATTATGCTGAGTACTTATCATTATCTCTTGCAGCCTTTTGTTGTTATCAAAATTATGCTCGTCTAGTGTTAACAGCTCAAATAAAAAATATCAGAGTGACTGAATATCCACATCAAAGATTTATGGTTCTTCATTTTAAACAATTTCAGACAGGTAAACACTGCACAGCCTCTTTACCTCATGTAATGTCACACTCTCTCCCCAGCTTTCGATGCAATCCACTGTCCTGTCACGCAATTTAAGCATAACAAAGTGCATTAATGACCTGAAAGCTTTATGTCTTAGCATGGCTTGACACATCAATGATATGCTATTACTATTTAGCACTATTAAATTCAATGGTTCCATCTTTATCACAAAAATATTATTGCACCATTTCAGGAAGATGGGGTTTACACTTTAAAGCAGGCTGCAACAAATAACTGAATTTTTTTTTAGCTTTAATAAGAAATGGCGAGTATTTAGATGTAAGATAATGGGCCTTCTTTTAGGGTGGACCATATCACAGACCTTCATGGGCCTCTGTATGATTTGGGGCCCTAGAAAGTTTCTCCTTTACCCCCCTTATGGACGGCCTTGCTTTATGGGATGTAGAGAAATTCTCCAATAATTCTCCAATAACTGAGCATGCTCCATAAACATCTGAGTTCATCTGAGAGTTTATTTGATCTTTGTGGATTTTACGAGCCCTGCGAGAGGTCGTGTTTGAGCAATAACTGAACAGAAAAACGCATCATCAGGATCTTAATAGGGTTTCCTTGTAATTATAGCAGGAGTAAATCTGTATAGAAATTACTAATTTTGTCTGTTTGCTGGGAGACAAAAGCAGAGAGAAGTGGTTGCCTCGTTGCAGAAATGGCTCAAGGCACACATGCACATACACACCACACCACAGCATTGGTATTGTGGATTTCTTCCCAGCATTCCTTTTGAGCCTTATCTACTTTGTCAGCTGAAACGGTTTTAGCAGTTCAACCTATCAGCTGCCTCCTTTTAACTCTAAATTGCGAGTTCTTGATAATCCCAAATCCTTTGATCAAAGGTTCGGTTTTATAATTCTGATAGAAACTCTGCTTCTCTGGACAGGCTAAGTGGTAGCTGTGGGCTTTACAGGAGGAACATCAGACAGCGCAGAGTGCAGAGAGATGCTGCGGAGAACATACACGCTGATTTGACAAGATGCTTATATAAAGAAAAAAGCCATGGATGCAGTTTGTGGCTGAACTGCCATCATTGTATCAGCCTTGAAATAACAAAAACACATGTCGGCTTTGGAGCAAGAGGGCTTTAAACATAACATTTGTGGGACTGAAATGTCATCTCCCTCTGAGCTTATGCTTTTAAGGTTATTTGGGGGCTAAATATATAATTTAGAGGATTTGTTAGAGGGAGATTTCAAAGGAATCAGGGCTGAGACCATCTTATAGTCCCTCACATGGGCTGAGCCCTTTAAACCCTCTAACTTTCTCTACAAAACAAATATATGCTCCCAATTCTAATGCTTTTAAAGACAAAAACTGAACTGTTACACAACAACAGCAATTTATAAAGAGGCCAGCATTGAGTGGATCAGTGGTCTTCAACCTATAAGCACCAATGACATCACAAGGTTTTGGGTGTCTGACCTTCACGAGGTGTTTAGTATTTATTATTTATTATTTTTGTTGGTTATATATTGTCTTTAAGATTTCTCAAGGATCAAAAATTAGTTTGTATTTTGACACAAACTAATATTGCAGGATGAAATAAGTATGTTTTGAAATAGGTTTGTTTATTGGAATTTAGAATTTACAAATATGAATATTGTTGCAATTGTTATATTTTGTAAGAAGGTAAAGATGGTTGTTGATTAGTTTCTATAAGATGAACGGATTGTATACTTATATATCAATGAGGAAGCAGAAATATTGACTTTTGGTACTTAACAGAGACGGAGTGTGATTCAATAAGTTTATACTTCGTCAAACTGCTCTTAAGGCATGTAAATGGAATCGATAAGGTTGATTCATTTTTAAGGTGGTCTTTGTTAGTTCACTTTTGTATTGTTATTTTGCTATGCATCTATACATGTGCATAGAATCTTTATTTTCTACATGTTTGCCATAAACTACTAGTTACTAACATACTACTTTATCTTACATGAAAAGTTTCCAGTGTTGTCTGGCAAGCAACTGTTAAAAATATGGAAAAAACTGCCCAAACCTGCACTGTTAACAAATCCTTGAATAAATTCCTGAATCCACATCCTGATTCAGATCACCACCAAAATGCAATCACATCTTCAATTTGCCATACCCACATTCCCTAAAAATGTCATCAAAATCCACTGAGAGCTTGGTATGTTGCCCGCAAAAATGTGGAAAATTGCCCTGGCATGCAATGTTAACAAAACTTTATACATCTGGATGCTGCTCAACACCAAAATCTTATCACTTGAATCTTGTTTCATGACTAATATTCAATGAAAATTTCATCAAAATTCCATTAAGATGTTATCAAGTTATTACTAAAAATATGGAAAACTGCTGTACCTCATGTCAACAAGTGTCACGTCAACTTTCCCTGAAAATGTGATCTGAAGCAGAGAACTTATTGTGTTATTATTAAAAATGTGGAAAACTTTTATATCTCACAATTTTAACAATCATTGAAAAAAAAATCCTGGATTTGCTTTCAGACCATCACCAAAATCTAATCACTTCTTTTTTGTTCCATGAAAATAATACTCAACAAAATATGAGTTATTTAGACTCAGGTAACGATGGTGTTCCTTTGAATGTGGATGTGAGAAATCACTATTATGAACAGAATAATAAAGAAGCATTGTGAAATAGTGCCAAATACAGACTTCCTGAAAGAAAAATAAAACTCTCTGTTACACCGTACATTCAACTTAACATAGGCTCGTTGTTATGTAAAACTTGCACAATTAAACAAAATATTTGTATCCGCCAACAACAATGTACCTAAAGAGTAGTCTCAGATTGTTTTCTTGCTTCTGGGAGCCAATTCACTGACTGTTGTAACCTGATACAACCAAACTTCAAAAACACTGAAATATCCCTTTAATGATCAGAGTGGTGTTACCTATGGACTTAGAACTTAACACCAACAGTGCCTTATATTTGAAGATGCAGCTGGTCTTGTTTTATTTGGACAAATTGCTGCTTCAAAGATAATTAATCCCTTGGATTTTAATAACCTCCGGACCTTCCCTCTAACAACATCATTAGGAGAAACTTTAACATTTAATTATGTGTTTGTTGATTCATTATCAGTCTAATGTAAATCCATTTCCTCTTTCCTAATGTGACAGCATACTCATGTCCTTTGTCTTCAGCCACTGCTGCTCTTATTTTATCATATTAGCTTTATTTTGACAGGATGCAAAATGACTCTGTCCCAGGGTGATACACGTGGCAGCATAATGAGCTGCCCAAGTGTTTAGCAGCCGCGACTGAGCATAAGCAGGTAGAAATTAATTCATCAGCTGACAGGAAGGAGCAGAGTACAATTAGTGTGTAGCCTGGACTGCTCCCCTCCGAGGCTGCATGCTGAGGGTTTACAGCACAGTCCAAACAGTCTGTGTGCAATTTATGCCCCAGTGCTGACTCCTATCAGCACTGTGACACTCACTTACCTCCTGGCAAGAACCACAAGCTAATTCAAATAGATAAACTGCATATTTGCTACCTGCAAATAAATGGGTTTAGAGCCATTTAAAAAAGAGTCAAGCAATTACTTTGGTTTAAATCACCGGTTCCTTTACTTTATTATTAGGGTTTTGGTTGAGCAGTGCTGTAAGAAAAACAATATACAATAGATTTTCTGTTATGGAACGAAGCCACCATTAGCAGGTTTACATTCTGTTAAGACTAAAAGCAGCATTTAAAACAAACAGCTCCCTTCATTTATTTGAACTAATGATGAGTACTGAGGAGAGATAGGGATTGGGTTGGAGACTCAGACTTGAGTCACAGTGAAGTTGCACCCAAAGGTGACTTCAGACTTGACTTGGACTCACCCCTTAAAGAGATGTGCATGCGCCCTGTGGTTTAGTTTTGTATGTATTACTTTCCAAAATTACATAAAATGCTGATCTTAGTCTAAAACAGAAAACATAACATAATGCAGTAAAAGATTGAGTCACAGCAAGCACACAGGACTGTTTAGAGCTGCTGAAGAGTTTATCTGATGACTGTAGGTAGAGGCAGGCTTACGTTACCTATAGACTCCCAGTGTTTGAGCTAAGCTAACTCGCGGTGGGTAAGCTCTGCCTGTCTCTTTTTTGTCACTGCATGCACAAGAATGGTGTTTATCTGCTTGTCATGGACTCAGGAGTAAGGCAATACACACAAATAAATAAATAAATAAAAAATGTTGGTATATGCTTTTAAAACTTCAAGCTCAACTGGGACTAGGTTTGAGACTCATGCCCAATCATTTTTTTTGTAGGTCTAGCTCACTGTCAATCATAGCTGCCTATAATTCCCACACATCGCTCATCACACACCTGATGTGTGATCGGCAAACCTTAAGACAGATGGGCACAGCACCTGCAACTGCCACAGGCTCAAGACTGATACTGGGTACCAATTGGGGTGCTGCTTTCAAGAGGAAAGCTGCTTCAAAGCCAGACTGTTTACTCAAATGTTTTAAGGAAACTGCTTTTACAGTGTTAAAGACAGGAAAATACGCAAGTGTTAGTAGTAAAAGCATAAAGTCTGTGTTTAGCTGAGAGCAATTAAAGACCGGTCTTTGGTATTCAAGTGTACAAACTGCATAGGTTGTGATTTTATTGTTCATTTGTCTACCTTCTTTTTGTAAAAGAACTGGCTATTCTAACTGTATTATGAAACACGACATGTGACTTACCTTACACCAGTCAACCTGAGAAATGTCTTAATTCCTTTATTCTTTCCATTTTTAAGATTAAAAATGTTGCCTCCAAACTGCCATTTACCTTCATTTTTCTACATTTATGAGTCAACTATTGAGGAACGGAAGCAAAATCATACTTACATATACATATACAAGTATGTGTTAGTGCTGTCAAAATTGTCACAATGAATCTTCAATCTACTTTTAATGCCACTCATTTTTTGGAGCACAACTAAAGTGCACAGGTTGAACTTTTGACCCTTGGCTTCATCCCTCCCTCAGTAGTAATGTCTTTTATGTGACAGTATCGGCCTCAAAGATCTGCCAGATGACCCTCTACAGACCAGAGATACTGTGTCATTACTCCATGTGATTCAAGCTACAACCAGTATGTATTTGTCTCACATACTAATTAATGGAGATGAGGAGAACTCCTTTCCCTTCACCCAGATGAGGACAAACATGAAGCAGGATCTTTAAACAACTGACGTAAAGTAAGGACACCTTTTTATATGATTGTGGAGACATTCAACCAGCTGACTGACCAGCTCCCTCCCCCCCAGAGAGGAGTTTTTCTTACAAACATGAAGCACAGAGTACTCACCCAGAGAGACAACACTTTTAATCCCTCAGGTGAGAAACTTCACAGAAAGTTCAGTGGACGAGTCAGGAGTAATCCAGATCCTGTTAAATGAATTATTTCATCCTTTTGTTCTCCTTTTCACAGCTGTCATTCATTGTCTGTTTTTGCAATTCAGTTTAGCTATAGCCTCTATCACAACTACTTACTTCCTTCTGTTGCCCTCCAAAATAAAAGCAGGTTTGTTTAAACAGGAAGTACAGTTGCCTTCGCTAAAGTCAAAAGTGGGTAAGTAAAAACACATTTCATAATAAAATCTGATATCCAAAAAGATAACCTTCACTTGGTTACTCACATGAATAAATCAACTAAAGATGAACTCCTGAAAAGTGTGAATATGTCACATCAACAGATAATCATCAGACATCACTGATCAGCTTACAAATGGTTGGAAAATTTCTTGTAAATTTCTGGAAGTTTTCCAGAGACTTTCCATGGGAAATTAGGGTAGGGGCTTTAGTCCAAATAGTCCAAATTTGAAACTTTCAATGTGAATTTTGGGAATTTCATGTGAATTTAACTGGAAATTGGGGGTAATCATTAAGAACTGTATCATATCCAAACATAAATATATACATTTTGCTTTGCCATAGGCAGACATCCATGCAGAATCATACAATTAAAAATATTTCATTTCAACAGGTTTATTGTAGGTATAACTTTCTTAAAGTTTAACTATTTTATTTGACAACCAATATCAACTTGACTTCAATTAGTCAGCACACTCAAATGTGTAACTTCAATTATCCAGAGTTTGAGAGACCATCTGCACATATTACTAAAAAAACAATATATGGTTGTTTTAGTCAAGATTATGCTCAAAAAAATTTTCCCCAACTATGTTCAAAATTCCTCTTAAGGGCCAACCTCCAATTTGCTAAATTACAGGTTTACCCCAGTTTATTCCCATAATTCCTATTAATTTTCAGGGACAGTTTTCAACTTTGAAAAATCCCAGAATATTCCTGAATCACTCAGTCATTTTAAAAATTAACTTTATCACGCTTTTAAATGAACAGCAGGATCAGAGGAGTCTGAAGCTGCCTCCTACTTCTAAAGTCAGTGTTTCCAATTTATTTTTCTTTGGAGCATTAATTCAAATAAAAATAAATCTATAAATGAACAACAACAACAATTTTTATGTGCACTCACCTGAATTATGTGTCAGAAAACTGAGAATAATTGTTGTAACTCACCAAATGCAATCAATCATGAAACAAAACAGAAAAAAACAAATACAACAACCAAGTGCAACAACCACCTCGATTTCTATTTTCGATTGCTGTATTGGCATGACATTTTTGAATCAAAGCATGTTGCCAAAGCATGACGTTACATTTACAAAATATGGTAAATTAAATATAAAGTAAATAATACAAGCCCTGCAATCGACTGGCGACCGGTTCAGGGTGTACCCCGCCTCTCGCCCAATGACAGCTGGGATAGGCTCCAGCCCCCCGCAACCCCGAAAGGGATAGTCGGTATAGAAAATGAATGAATGAATGAATAAATAATACAAATCATGCTCAAGAAAAAGAAAAGGAAAAAGGAATAATACAACTATCCTACATTGAAACATCTTTCTTTGTGACATGCAGGAACATATTCTCCTGTCAGGTCTACTGTACTATTTTCTTCTCCCAGAAGGATTTGCAAGAGTTTTCTTTGGGGAGAGAGAGAAAGTCTGGGATTTTCTGACTAAATTTTGGGAAGAAATGTTCTCTAATTTCTTTGTATTTGGGGGAACTGGTGAAAAATTCTGTGTCATCATCTCTGGTTCCACAGAGCCCACAGACTCTCTTTGTTCTTTTCAGCCATGCTCTTCTATGGCGACCAGTCCCTCGTGGGACTACCCACGAGGGTAGCCCCATCCTCACAGGTACCAGATGGTAACCTAGGCACGGGGGTCCCAGACCCTGAGTTAGATAAGACATTACTCTGGAATTTAATATGCTACAAAATAGTTTCCCCAAATTAGAATTTACACAGGTTCTGCTATAATTATTGAGATTTATGTTGTCTCCATTTTTAAAAACAGTTTAAAAACATTTTTAAAATTCTCTCTCTATATATCTATATATGTGTATCTACATATATAGATATATATCTATATATGTATCTATATCTATACATATCTATCTGTCTATATATGTATGTGTATATAAATATATATATATATATATATATTACACACACACACATATATGTATATATATACATATACGTATATACATTACACACACACACACACACACACACACACATATATATATAAATAAATGAACGCGGTCTGCGTTGAAATTTTTTGACGCTTTTCTAACTAAATAAAAATATACTAAACATTTTATGGGGATGATTGTACCCCTATTTTGACAGACTTTACATACAAATAGAAACATTATATCCTATATTCACTGTTTCTGTTCGTCGAAATGCTGCCAAATTCTACACACTGTACCTTTAAATGGCTCATTGCACTCTGAAATGGAAGGATAGCAGAAATAAGCAATTGGAGTAAAAAAAAACAAACAAACATGATTTGTAGGCCAAAATGCATTCTAAACTCTTGACTCATCAAAGTAGCCACCTTTGGCAGATATAACAGCTGAACACACTCAAGGCATTCTTGCTTCAATAGAAATCAAATGTTCTACAGAAAGTTCTTCACATGCCTGTTGCAGAAGTTCCCATAAATGTGTGGCACTTGTAGGTTGCTTTGCTTTAACTTTTCTGTCCAGTTCATCCCAAACCAGTTCGATGGGGTTCAAGTCTGGACACTGTGCCTGCCACTCCAGGTTTACAATCTTACCATCTTGTTCTTTTTTCCTGAGGTAGTTCTGGCAAAGCTTGGACTTATGTTTTGGGTCATTATCTTGCTGTAGGATGAATCCCTGACCAAGTAGGCACATACCAGAGGGTACTGCATGGCGCTGCAGAATGCTGTGGCAGCCATTTCGGTTCAGGGTGCCTCTCACTCTGTACAAGTCCCCAACCCTGGATCAAGCAAAACAGCCCCAGACCATCACACTTCCTCCTTTATGTTTGACAGTTGATGTCACACACTGTTAACCATCCTTTCATGTACTCGATGGAGTACATAGATCCTGTCTGATGAACCTAAGATTTCAAATTTTGATTCATCAGTCCATAATACCTTCTTCCAGTCTTTAGTAATCCAATGGTGGAGTTTCATGGTCGAGGCAATCCTCTTTGTCTTATCCTGACATCTTAGCAATGGCTTTCTTGCTGTAACTCGTCCTGTCAAACCTGCAGGTCAAAGTCTTCTCTTAACAGTTGAAACTGAGACTTGCTTACTACGACCCTTATTAAGCTGTGCAACTGTTGTCCTGTGAGTCGCCTGTCACACAAACTGTTAACTCTCAGAAACTTGTCCTCTGGTTTAGTTGTGGCTTTGGGTCTGCAGACCTCTTCCTGTCAGAGTTTCCCCCAGTTTCTAAACGCCTTTTGATGGTGAAGAAAACTGGACTCAGGGACACCTTGACTTTCTTTGCAGTTTGTCTGTAAGAAAGACCTACATTTTTAAGTGTTATGTCGGTCTGTCTCTCTTCCATTGTTAATTGCCTTTTTCTTGCCATTTTTGTAGCAACATCAGACTTTCTGTAGTACAATGCTGTTCAACTGATGCCCACAAGGGTATGGTACCACAGGGTATGCTTTTATGCAGACGGATTGCAATCAGTCAAGAAAAGTTGAAACACCTGTAGTATTTAGTAGAGCCAGCATTCAAGGTTTGATCAACCTTCATTGCTGCAGAACAGCTTTAAATTGTTAACCCATTTTATGTTCCCTGAAAGAGGCCTTTTTGTATAATTCTGAAATGTATGTAATTCTTTTTGAGTTTTGACTAGCCTAACCTTTTCTTTTAAGCTATGCCACTTGACCCTATCTATCTATTTATCTATGTATACTTATATATCTAAATATACACACGCACATATATATATATATATATATATATATATATATATATATATATATATATATATATATATATATATATATATATATATACACTGTAGTGCTGATAGTACATGGGGAATCTGAATAGAGATTTGAAACTTGGGTCAAATTGGCAAATTGTGAGTATTGAAAAAAAAAACACGTTATTGACAATGTCTACAACTTTGAACATACGATGAATGAAAATGATCCGTTCATGTTTTCATGATTACTATCATGCATAGTGAGGAGAAAGTTCAAGGAAAATATACACATATCTTTAAGGGCTACATCTCACCCAACACTGCAGCATTCCCTCTCATCTTTCCAGATTTTAAAACTCTATTGTTTGACAATGATAATGGCAATTAAAAACTTTGCTTAAAACTAACAGATGTGCAGGGAAATCTGATCATCAACAAGTGAGACAGTTGCAATGGTGACCAAAAGAGAAATTTCATTTAAAGGTAGGGTCTGCAGGACCAGAGTGAACCTAGGGTTGGCTTTCACCCGCTTCCGAGCTCTGAAGGACAGTCTCGGGATGAAAAGCGCCGCAGAGTTAGCCGTCATGCTGTTGGACAAATAGGTTATGGATTCATTTTCCTGCTCGGAGCCAGCTGCAGGGTTATCCGGCTGGGGAGGCGTGTTCTCCATCTGTTGCTGGAGAGGGTGGGCCCCCGCATCAGGTAGCGAGGAGTTCAGGGGGCGGGGCTTCGTTTGAATGTTGTGTTTATAAACAGTAACGAAAAATCCTGCAGACTCTACCTTTAAACTAGAAATAAGGCTTCATTTACTTTAAACTTGTAATGTGTATGCCTGTAACACAGAGGAGTTAAAGTCAGAAAAGCAATGAAAGATAGTAAGTAATCTCCATCCTTAATTGGTTCATTTATATTTTAATTTTATTTAACTTCATTTAACCAAGAAAGCCTCATTGAGGCCGAGAATCACATATACAGAAGTGTCCTTGCATGCAGCAGAACAAGCAAGAGAAATAAAACAAACACACACTGATAAACACATATGAACAATTCAGAGTCACAAAGCAGAAGGTCAAGAGTCAAAGCACCTGCAACCTGAAGCACCCTCCCTTACTGCCTTTTTTCTGCCTTTCAAAAGATCTATAGAAACCATCTCTTTCAGACCCAATGGCCTTCCTTTCCATTCATAGAAATCATTACCTGTTACCAATGAAAAACAATAATAAAACAATCAAAACAAAAGCATAAACATGGAGGTGAAGTATGCAGTCAGTATCGATGCATTTACTATGGCAGCAGTTCATCCTGCATTAGAAATAACCTACAAAAGATCTCAAGGACAACGAAATAAAAGTTGCTCTCTGCTGCACAAGCTGCACAAAATCAAAAGAATCAGATCATTTAGCGAGGAAAAAGCTAAAACAGAACCCTTACGAGGTTTGAGGATAAGGGGTCTGTCCACTTTTCTGATCCAGCTTTTATGTAACTGCTTTAATAGCCTCCTCGTCACGTTAAAAATCCAGCGGGATTTGATGCCTTTGTCTCGTTTCGTCACTCCTGTGACCCTGGAAGCCAATCCGCCCCCAGGGTGTCTGTGCGGCACACCAGCCAGTACCCACAATCCTCTGTTCACATTTCAGTCTGTTGACAAAAGGGTTCAGAGCCTTTGAGGGTCCTGACCAGAGCTGTGGAAACATCAATGCCATGAGTGAGGACATTTCAGGAACAGAGGACGCGCTGAACACAATACTGATCACAATGACCAGGAAATCCCCCCAGATACACAGCGGAGTGTTGGAGGGGAAACATATTACAGCTCAACATGTTCCCTATCCCCCTGTGTGAGGCCTGTGTGATCAAACATTGTGGTATGAATGAAAGGTGGGTCAACTACACCAGCAAGGCCCATGCTACAACTGCTGATTCACAATTTCCACCAAAACCTTACAAGAAGGTCACAGTGGGTCACATTTATTGGCATGTACACTCACCGGCCTCTTTATACACATCAGATACACTTTGTAAGTGCAGGATGGACCCCATTTTGGTTTCAGATCTGCCTCAACTCTTCATAGTCTTGATTCAACAAAGTCCTGGAAATGTTTCTTAGATATTTTGGTCCATAGTGACATGATATTATCTCACAGTCACAGCAGATTGGTCAGATTGGCACATTTATGAATCAAATGTCGAATTCCAGTGCAACCCCAAAAGTGCTCTATAGTATTGAGATCTGGTTCCTGTGGAGGCCACTTGATTACAGTGTAGTCATCAAGTTCAAGAAACCAGTTTTTTAGACGATTTGAGGTTTGTGACATGGTGCATTATGTAACTGTAAAGGGGTGGACATGTTCAACAACAATACTCAGATGTGCCATGGTGTTTAAACAATACCCAGTTGGTACAAAAGGGCCCAAAGTGTGCCCATTAAATACTTCCCACACCTTTTTACCACCAACACAAGCCTGGACTGTTGAAACAAGGCAGGATGGAACCAGGCTTTCATTTGTTTACACCAAATTGTGGTGCTTCCAGCTGAATGTCTGAGCATGGATTGGGACGCATGAGACCAGGCAACAGATTTCCAATCTTCTATTGTGCAAACTCGTCTTGACTGCATATTTGGGTACTACCAGCTTCATTTTCCATCACAGAATAAATTGTAATAGTACCTCCTTAAGGTACCATCATAGCTTGGCCATGCGGACAACTGAATGTCACAGCAGGAATCAAGACTCATCGGACTATGAAACATTTTTCCTCTCTGCTTTTGTGCAATTTTGGTGAGCCTGTTCAAATTGTAGCCACAGTTTCCCTTTTCCAGGTCCACAGGAGTGGCACTCCGAACGAAAATCCCCATTAACTCAACTTTCCTCCTCATTCTGATGCTCAGTTTAAACTTCAGCAGGTCATATTGACCATGTCTTCATTCCAGGATGCACTGGGTGGCAGCCATGTGATTGGCTGATTAGTTACTTTGATTAAAGAGCAGTTGAACAGGTGAATCTAGTAATGTGGGTGATGAATGTTTGCCTAAACAAACCAAACCAAAGAGGACGCCCACTGACATGTCAGGACAAGTCTCCCAGATCATCCACCTGAAGGCGTGACAGCTCATTAAGCTTTAGAGAGACAGGGTGGAGGCAGAGGTACAGCACAGGCTGCAGTCATCACATCCAAAAGGCTATGTGATGTACATGTAAAGTGTCCAGCTGTAGAAGTCTGTAAAGGAAGTACAAATACAATATGAATAATATTATTGATTAAAGAAAAGGTTATTTTTCACCAACTCAATTTTCTTAGTTATAACGTCCCTGTAGTGGTCTGCTGGTAAATCACTTTTTCATCACACATTCTCAAAAAGGCGACAAAATGGAGACAAGCTGCTGGAATGGAGTCTGTGTTGAAATGTGGCCTTTAATGCAGGTAAGAGAAGGTGACCCAGAGAAGTAAATTGGAGTTGTCTGGGTGACAGAAAGAAAGGGCAAAGGGAAAGACGAGCCTGGGTTTAAGAAAATAAAGAAAACTCTGGCTGAAGGCTGGCTAATAGTAAAGTGTGACTGACAGTCTGAAGGAAGTGAAGGGAAAGGCTTCATAAATTTCAAACAGAAGAGCAACATTTATTATACCTAGTTAAAAATATGTGACTTATATAATCTTAAACTAAAGATCACGTGCTTTGTGATTGTCTGTTTAACTTACTACATATTAGTAAATCAAAAACCTGCATAGAAGCGTTCATCATTTCAGTCATTTGTCATTATTTGTATGTATTTACCTCTTCGTATAGATTCTGTTTACAGTGGAACTGGTTCTTTGTGCAACATGAGCACCCTCTGCTAAAGCTCTTGCAGATTTAAAGGGATGTTTCCATCTACAGTAGCTTTTCTGTGTCTACTCCAGTGCCTCCATGTATCAGTCTAAGGTTGTGATATTCACTGCAAAAATTTAATTTCTAAATCGAAAAAAAATCTAATTATATAATTTGATAGTAGTTGTTTTGTGATACCTGCAGACTGTAGTTGAAGAGCATGCTGCTGGCAGGACACGAAGTCTGTGCAGTGTAAAAAAGCGATACCAAAGCAAAGTAGCTTGCCAGTGAAAAAGGAAGTTGTTCAGTTGTTGAATACATCTGAATTCATATTATGCATTTTTTGAGGATTGTTTTCAGATAAAACTCTTGAAAGTATGCAGTTTTTGGCCCCCCCATAGAAATATGTAGCACTAGCTTCTGTCCAGGACAGGAGTAGGGCTGATCTTCATCACTGTGACTAAAGTTCAGTCAATTACCTTGTAGCTCATACAACCCCGCTGTATCATTTCCAGTTCACACTACAGTGATTCCAAGCTTTTTTGTAGTTAAAAGAAAAAAAAAAGCTTCAGCTTGTGACTGTAGACTGACATGAGTTCATTTTTCAAGTCTACAGCTCACCAACAGTGTATGAGAAATAATGAAGAGTTAATATGCACAGCAATATGAGCTACATAACTTCTCCTCCACAAAGAGCTGGAAATGACAGCCTATGCAGACACACAAGAGGAAAGACTCAAAAGAAAACCTCTCACACAGGGAGACAGACAAGGCCTGATCAAAGGAAGCTTGGAAAAATGCTGAAAAAATATTCATTCAGAGCTTTGAATACCCTGAAGCCAAATATATCAACTGAAGGTGATGAGGGTAATCAAGGTGAAGGCAGCTGGAGCAGGTACAAGATGAGTATGTTCAACTGGGACATCTGAAAACAGTAAAAATCCTGAATTTTAAAAATACAGTTCCCTGAAAGCAAAGTTGGAGCAATGGGCTCTAATTTCCTGGCGCAACTCAGGGTGGTGCAGGGTGGCACAGCCTGGCGCACCCCGCGCAGTGGTAATTTCGTCCGGCGCACCACCGTGCGCTGCCAATTTGGCAATTTGGTAGACCGGCTGCGCCGAGATGGGTGTGACGGCGCACCAGGGGGAGGTGTCGACAGATTCAGCCTGGCGCAGTGACAATTTCGAGCCAAAAAAACGCGTGGAAGGTGCGCTGAAAGCCCGCCAGCTCAATCCTGGTCGCGCACTCTGGGCAGTGGTAATTTGGCTGACTGGCGCACAGTGCGCACACGTCATCAAAACCTCACAAGCAGGTTTTCAGAGTGTCAGGCACATATCAATGCAATAAACAATCACAGCAACCACTATTTAATGTAACTGTCTGAACCAGCATATACATTTGTATCTATATTAACTGTCCCGTCACATCTGATGTCAGATCAGAGACGGTTGTCATAATGAAAACTCAACCTGACGGCAGCTGGAAGAGTGACGCAAACTAACGAGTTCACATCTCTCAAGCCAACCACAAACAGCCACATCATCTGATATGGAGTATCCAGCATCTCTCATCTCATGAAATTCAAAAGAAAAGAAAAAAGAGGGAGACGCTCGCTGAATAAATGTAAGTCACTCGGTGCCTTAAGGATTTACCTGTGATTGCCCATATTTCTCTGTTTTGATCTTTATTCATAACGTGATCTAAAAAGATGGAGTACATTATTGCAAGGAGGATGAGGAGGAGATATATTTTCACCTAAGGTTCTGCTATTTGGCGATGACAGACCAGGAATGCAGGTGGATCACAAGCATGATAAACGGATTAGCCTGCTGCTGTGTTTAAAAAACTTGCAAAATGCCCTGGACACACCCCCTTGGCGCGGCGCAGGCGCAGCGCAGGGCAGGTGCGCCCCACCTGCGCCTGGTCTACGAAATTAGAGCCCATTGTCTCCAAACACACTAGGTAGTTTGAAATGGTGTTGCTTCAAACATGTAAAAGACTGAAAAATGTGTGTCTGCATTAGTGATTTAGACCATCGGAAAGTTATCAAACAATGCATGATGTGCATAATAAAAACAGCTGACCAGAACAGAGTATCAGTGGGTCAGTGTAGTCCAAAACAGAGAAAGACAGCTTCAATTATTCTTTTTGTGTAACTGAAGTTAGGGTTAGGAAAAAAACAAAGAAAACTGTTACCTCTGGATCAATTCCTCCTGCTGTTAGCATTAGCTTGTAGCAATATAACATATCAAAATAAATACTACACAGCATTAAGATACTCACATTTCCATCATCAGGTTTGGCGACGGATTGCTGGTGCTGAGCCCGGATTAAGGAAAAGTCTGTGTTGAACTGAAGTTGAAAAAGCAGTCGGACGTGAAGTGACTGGCACACACATATAGGTTTTGGTAGGCTGTAACTGGCTCATTCCCCCCCAGAATAAAATTAATCTACTGGGCCCTTTGGTCCTCCAAGGCTGGTAGCCTATAAGTAAAGATATATGTGGCTGTTTCAAGTCAACAACCGAGCAGTGATAGGTTTTGAGTCCAGACATGGTATACGGCGATCTTTCTCTAAGAATGTTAACAATATGGCGGCATTTCCCCCAAAAATTTCTCAAGCCAGGGCAGTGGGGATATTCAGGTAAATGTAGGCTTATGCAAATAAAATGCTTGTTACGTAACAGAATATCCACAGACTCAACAGCTTGCCAAATACCATGTGTTTACATTTATGCAGCCTGATAAGTACAGGTTTTGTTGTCTACTCTCACATGTTGTGGGCTGGGAGGAAGGCCAAATATCCAAAAATGTGTTCAAAAGCCTTCAAAAAGTGACTTTTGCATAATATGTCCATTTTAAATGAGGATTTTACGTGTGCTACCGGCTGTCACCATGGAGAGTTTGAGAGAGCAGAGGGGCTGTAAATGAAAAAAGAAGTTTGAAGCCATGAAGTTTGAGGCAAATAAACACACTGGTGAACTCCAGCAGAGACATCTCAGCGTTGCCAGAAGAAACACAATTTAAGAGGTCATCTGTTAAAAGCACATAACTCAAAGCTGGCATTGCTGGATAGACAATATGTCTCTACTATCTTTATTTCTGACCAGAGGTTGTGGTAGGCTTTTTTTGCTGTCTGTCATTTTGACAGACAAGGTCGTCACTTTTCCCTCATGCCATATTTTTATTGGTCATTTTTAATTTTCCTTTTCTGATTCCAATTCCATAATCTAAATGACAGCATTCACATACTGTAGTTACACAGCTTCATCACCAAAAACCTTTCACATGAAGAGTAGTCTTACAGTTACGCACACACAGACAGAGCGTTTAACGTCCTTTAACTGAAAATCGGCACAATCCATTTATCAGCTCTGAGTGACAAATGGAGTGATTTTGGCTATGAAGGGGATCTTTTTTACATAGGTTAAATGAACTCCTCCACATTGTATTAAGAGCGCAAAATAGAGAGGGTTTACTTTAGTGTGTCGGCATGAGTATGATAGCACGCTCGATCTTCCCTCTTTTTCCAGTCCATCATAATGACGGACAGCCTCCAAATCTTTCCGTCATTCATCCAAAAATTCAGTCAATGACAAAAACATATTCCATTAATGCAACCCTGTTTTTCGCCACAATGACCGCAGCCCTCTGTGTGTAACGCTGTGCCTGTTTGCACCTGCCTTTCAAACGTGCTAAATTTAGATGCAAAAACACAGAGCGCAATCAGTTTCGGGTTTGATAAATCACATTGCGGGTGCTAAATTATCACATTTGTATCTCCTTCCCCCAGTATTTTTGATAATCTGCATGAATTCGCACATTCATGAAGGCAAACATGCTAAATTGATTGCGCGTGCTGTTTTGCTAATTTGACAGACGCATTCCTTGGTACACCTGGTTAGTAGATCAGCTTTGCGTGCTCTATCAACTTTGCACATGTTTTAATCCATGCATACCTTTCGTCGATCAGGCCCTTAATGTACATGTCTGTTATAGCTGTTCCTGCTGTTGTGTTGAATCTGTCAAGTCTCCTCTGCCTCTGCACTGATCTTACTGATCATGTGTATACTGCAGCTTGTATGTGTCTCATTAATTCTGGACAACATGCACAGCCGATGCACTGAATCAGCTTAGGGAACTCATGAGATCATGTCTATGTAGTTAACAGTAAGTTTATCTCTGGGCTTTCACGCCAATGAAGCAGCAGTAGGAGCAGCAGCAGCAACTTGGGATTGTGTCTTGTCCAAGGATATATCTACATGTGACAGCCAGAGCTGGGCTTGAACCCTAGACCTTCTAATTGATGGTAGACTGTACTACCAGACTAAGCCACCAAAGCCCCATCCATAAATATATATGTATATATATATATATATATATATGTATATATATATATATATATATATATATATATATATATATCTCCAAGCAAACACACCTCTGGGCGTTCTTACATTTTAACGAACAAAGGTATATCACTGGCATTCATATTTCACCTCATACATCAGATGGACCATTCAATATATTTCACTGGGCCTTCTGGCGAAAAGCTCAAAGAAAGTGTTTGGGAATGGGAAGAACCTTTCAAAAACATATCCAGTAGGTGATTGGATGATCACAGATCACAGTGATGGATGATTACAGACCAATCAGATAAAGTAGTAGGTTGGCGCTGCTGCAGCAGTGTAAAATGTAAAATGTAGATCAAGTTCGGAGAACAAACTCTCTCCAAAACATGTTGGAGAGGAATGGAAAATATCCGTTCTATCAAGAAATGCTTTCAGTGCTGTTGTTTGTTCATTTAACAAGGAAATGCAGTCCAGATTTGATAAAATACTGAAGCTGTTAGCACCTATGCTAATCTCTTTAAGAGCAGTCCTTTCCTGCTGTTGTCTTACTCGTAGCTTGTTCCTCTTCCTGCTGCTTTGGGCTAAACCCAACTGTTAATATTTATCTGCATTCAGTATAAATATTCCAATCCACAAGCACATCCATCTTTTTGCGGTGGTTGAACTGACATTCATTCAGCTTAAAACTTTCTACGTTTGTACTGCTGTAGTGACAAAACCTCTTCCTCGCATTGCAAAAAGCTCCTAACACCACAGCCATCAAACTGAAGGCCCCATCTCCCTCTGATCTATTGAAGCAATACTCAGTCAAATATATATAGCACCATGGGGGAACAAAACAAGGAATGTCTTACACAGAGGAGAAAATGATTTTATTTGCAAGTGGAGGCATTGTATGCCTTTAAACAACCAATAGCCATGGCAGTAGTGTACAGATCTAAAGAAAAATACACTGTGAGTCCATGGAACAGAAAGAGTGACATTGATATTTTTTTTACAACGATGTCACAGGAGACATTCATTTTTGTCTCCGGGGTAAATCCTCCTGACAGCCATGATATGAGATAAAAAAGACAAGAGGGAGACAAACTGGCTGATGGTGCACTTGCTGTGACTGTACAAAGCTGGACCCAAAATGACTGAATGCATGTCTTGTTCTGACATCCAGAGAGCTACCGCTTGTGCACGGCAAGCCAGAGAAACATGAAAACATAGAATTTAATATGATGTAATATGCACTGATGCCTGAAAAATGGCTTTGCATGCAGGTGGGCCTTTTTTTAGGTAGAGTGCCAGAAAATGGGATAAAATCTTCACTCGGGACCAACTGGCCTAAAAACTGCTAAAATGAAAATGACAACGGGCACAGAGTGGAAAACTGAGTCCTCAATTACTTCAGTCAGGCATAACCAAGGTAGGCTACTCTGACATAATTGCTCTTGGTTTACTTTCCAAAAAAATGAAAAGTAAGCATCTGTTTTTACTACGATCTTTGCTGAGATAGGATGGATGGAAAATAAATGAAAAGACCTACTACAGCTGTTGAAGCAAGTAAAGAATTATGGAACACCTCTGGTAATCAGACCGCATTGTGACATCTACATTAATTAAAAGGGGAAAATGGGGGGACAGCAGGATTGGATACACCAGACAGTCTTAACTCTGGTGAGGGTTAAATGCAGAATGCACTAAAGAGCTGAACCGGGACACTGATGAGAAGGATTGGAAGTGGCTTATATAGAGGATGGTTGACACAAGTCGGACAACAATCTGACAACAGCAAAAAGGAAAAAGATTTTGAGTATGACTGTTGGATCATGGCAAACTTTGATCGGCTGATTACTAAAGGAAAAGATGGCCATCATAATACTAAAATTATCGTGTTATTTCCAATAATTGCAAAGTAACAGACTGATGCTTGCTATTAACCAGCTTTATATTCTAACATTAAATGCTATGTTTCTGTCATCACATACACAAAGAAGCAGAGAATGTGTTGGGACCACAATGTGAATTTGTAAGGTAATGTTTTAAGAACCCTATTGTGTGTTTTACATGTGTCCTTTGCATTATAGAGTGCTTCTTTGTATAAGACACAAAATCCACGGCATCTGGACTTCTCCCTTTCCCCTTCTTCACAGTCAGTAGCTGTCCAGAACACTTCCCTGAATAGACCTATCCCTCTGACGTCTTACAAGTGTTTCACAAGCAGTTTAAGCCCGCTGGCTTGGTACCAAGTCCAGTGTGGAGCAGAAAGTGGAAGGAATGCAGTGACTTTGACAACATGGCCCAGAACAGCATTAGAGTCACCAATCACAACAGAGTAGACTGGTCAACCCATCAGAGCGCACTGGGCCCATGTGGGGATAGAGGCATACAACGAGTAAATCCTGGGAGGATTTTTGGACATAAGTGATTGTGAATGTACCCGATTGGTCATCAAAACCTGAATCCTCGTCAAGGTAAAATATGGGCTCTTCAGAATGACTCAGCTCCAAGTTAAGTTCACACACTGTATCACAAAATAAACCAGGCATACATCATAATTTTAAGATATGAACTAAGTTCACAGTCCAAAAATGAACCAGTTTTAGGTTCCTTTTTTCTGTGCATTTATCTTTTATCACTTACCTTTATTAATACAATTAATTAATAAATTATCGAGGGAATTGCTATTGAGATATACTATATATGTTGAACTGAACTACAATTAATATAGGCTGATAAAATAGATAATTATCTTTCTTTCTTTCTCAAACAGAAAACAGTTTCACAAGAAAAGTCTAAAGTGAAGACATGGTTAGTCCAGTCATGGACAAATACATTTGAGTTTATCCTTTAAAAACAAACACAAGAAATGCTTTTGTATCAACAATACATGTCCAGACATAGGTAGATCCACAGCTGCTTAAGTGACGTACATACTACAAGATTATTGGCCCAAGTTTTGGCTCTGATCCCAGCTTCCAGCCAAAGCCAGCACAAGTGGTTGAAAATTGTAAAAGAAATATATGTTATGGAACATTTAGCCCACTGTGTGGTGATTCAGGAGGATCAGTTCCAAGAGAAATGGAACAAATGGACAATGTTGACATTGCAACGACAAGAATGACACTGAATTAATAGAAAAAAAGGCTACAGTAACATCCTTGTTTCACAGTCAAGGCAGTCATGAACCCTTTGTGATTATTTGTTGTTGTTGTCTTCTGAAAAACAAAAACAAACAAACAATCAAAACAAAGTATTAAAAAAAGAGTTATTTTATCCTACACAGTGACCTCGGACAGGTATAGGGAACACATAATAAAGATGTTCAGTATTTATAATCAGAATTTTTTTGGTGTGTGGGTTTTCACATGGAGAGGACCAAAGCCAATCAGGGAGCAAGCTGGCTGCAGTAGGAAGCAAGCCTTAGCCATGGCAATGAGAATAAAAGCAAAGCATAAAGTCAGACGGATGTCAGAAACAAAGTACCAACTTGTTGATTTGGGGCAAAACACAAGCATCTATGAAGCGTAACCTGTAAATAATATATAAGAGAAGACGAGCTGAAGGGAAACTACAACCGCCAAAGATAGATGTATTTAGCTTCAATTCCTCCTGATGTTGTCTGCCATGTTTGTTTACACTAAAGTTGCATTGGACCATGTATATTAACAAGCTACAAGAGCAGATGCCTTGGATTCTGGTCTGTTGGTGCTTGGTGTATCCTATCTTGTTGCACACAAGAATAAAACTGTTACAACTGTCATTGTTTGTTTTTATGTGTGAGCTCCTTACTGTTTCAAAATCTGTGTGGGTCTGGAAAGCCTTTATGGCTGCAGTCCCCAGAGTGATCTATGCTCACATTTTGTTCATGACTTAAAAAAATGAACCGATGGCTAACAAAAATATGGGTGTGTTGGATTCAGCTCTCATCTGACATGCTTAGGCACAACAGCACTAAACACTGACTGTCTGTCTGTGAAGTATCTGTCTCTTTATTTATTCCTCATGTTTAATGTCTTGTAGTTCCTGTTTTATTTTGAAGTTCACTCCCCCCTGTCTCTGTCTCAGGTTTGCTTCCCGTTCCTTCCCCCATCATGTGTGCATCTGCTCCTGATTGTGCCTTCCCACACCTGTGTCTTATCACTCCCCGTTACCTTGTGTATTTCATCCCTTGTCTCACCTGGTCTTGTTGCTGGTTTGTTGTACCACACAGTCATGTTCCAGCACTCCCTTCTAGTCTTGTTACCAGGTTTGTTCTGACCCTGCTTGTTTTTTGGACCTTGCCTTTTGCCTCATGTTTTTGGATTCCTCTGCCTTGTCTGACTGATTATACTGGGGAACACAATTTTCGTTGAGTTAGGTCTGGCAGCTGTTTATAACCAATTTTTGGGTGCTGAATCCAAAACTGACCTCAGTTTTTCTCTATCACGTCAAGTTTTTGAACTATAGTATTGTAGATTGAAAGCCCTAATTCCTTCAGTAAACCAGGAATGTTATGGCAAAACAAAAAGCCGCTGTCACTTCAAAAGTACTGCAGAAATGTACTTTCTCTGGTTTGAAAGTATGATACCTTCACTCCTTGTTCAAGTAAGTTTTTCTCATTCAGTCTTGATGCTAGGATTTCTGAAGCTTTTTTTGTTAGGCCCAAATCACGTGCCAAATCATTCAACTCGTGCTGATCAAATCCCCTACGAACTGAATCCGTGTGAATTTCAAAATTTGCATCATTGCTGTCACTGCGTTCTTCAACATCACTCAGATCTTCTAGAGGAGGTAGTTGTTCGAAAACTGGCACTGGAATTTCAGCTGAATGAGGCATTGGTCTTGTGGCTGACAGTAGATTAGGATATTCTATTTTACTTTTATTTTTCTTGTTAATTCCTGATGTTTTCACTAAACAAAAGTAACAGTCTGTGCAATGATCTTTTTGCTCTCGCCAAACCATGGGGATATTAAATGCCAACTTTTCTCGTGTTCCTTTGGTCCATATCCATAAACTGACACACTGCTTGCACACTTTGTGAGGGGGCCATGGATTTCTTGATCACCGAGTTTTACTTTAAAATATGCAAAATATGCTTGTTTGACAAATGCACTGATGGTTGCCCTCTGACTTGGAATGGAGAAACTACCACAAATATAGCAACAGGAGTCAGGGTTGTTTAGGCATTTACGACGAGAAGTAGCAGGAGCAGACATGATCTGAAATAAAGGAAATATATAAAGCAAATGAAACATTAAGATGGAATACTTACAAGCTTTGAAAACTAAAAAAAACAGCATAAAACAAAATAGAACTTAAAATGGTATGCCCATAGTTACAAGGTTAAGAGAAAAGCCAGCACAAATCCTCTCAACTCCTACTATGCTAGCTTTCTGTTTGCAGATATTGATAGTTCTGACCTATTGGGAGCTGCACACACCTCTCACCGCATTGTCTCAATTGTGACTGCACAATCAAGTTGCCACGTGGCTGTAGATGAGTCCAATCGTAATCAGCTGGCACGTCTTATTACACCTAATCAGTGGAATTTTGCTTATCTGGAAGGTAAGGTGTGGAGAAATAACTGGATGTGCTAGAAAAAGACTGACCACAATTTTGGAATCAGCATGCCAATTTTAGTCTAAATCAGCACAGAAATCTAACTCAACAGAATGTTTTTTTCAAATTGTTCCCCAGTGTCATCTGTGTATGGAACTCAACCTGTTATTAAACAATGTTTTTTGGAACTGTCTTTGCCTCGAGTCTTGCATTTGGGTCCTCTTTCTGGTTGTGTTCATGACAAACACTGTTAGTTTCTCTTCAAGCATCATCACCATCTCCTCCACATTTACACTTTCAAAGTTTCCTCAAAGTATCTTCACTAACTTTGACCATAATAAGCTCAGTTCCAAAGTTCAAGTTTTCAGGCCTTACTTGGTCCTCCATCTCCCACCCCAGCTCCTTTCAGAGAACTCTTATTTCTCAAGTTCATAATTTATGTATTATAGTACTTCTCTTTTTATATTATTGCTCACATAACAGCGATTTATAAATCTGTTCTGAATTGCCAAACTGGCTCCTTCCCAGTTATACACTCCTCTCACTCTCATTGTTTTTCAGCCTAAACCCACTAATATAATCCATGGAGTGCTGTTTCTTCCAAAGCCCTATAATGTAGGAACTCATTCATTCTCTTCTCATTTTTTATCCTGATTATTAGTTTGGCTGTCTTATCATTTTGCACTATATACATTTAGCACATAACAAGTGATTCAAATAAAAGAGATTCATTATTCAAATATCTATTTTAGTCTTGCATTCAGTAATGTTTCTGCACAGCAAACTCACCTGTCACAAGCTAGAGTGACATCTATTCAAACATGCCCTGCAGGCCATCTTCTCCTTCTGTGTGTGTGTGTGTGTGTCCATGCTGTGTGTGGCATTTTGTGTCTCGGCTTATCTGGCTGTGGAGAAAGCTATGAGAGCTTGCTGTGTAATTGAAATGTCATGCGTACAGGAGAGCAGTTTGACTGAACGGGAGCCTTTAGCCATGCCCCAATGAGCCCACGACAGATGAGCAACAGCTTCCCCAATGAGAAGTGGCATCCCCCAAACCCATTCCTCCTCCTCCTCCTGACTCCTACGTCCTCCATCCTCCCCTCCCTCTTCTGTCAGCCCATCTTGACTCCTTGGCTCTCTGTGATTCCTCCCTGCCTATCTGCAGTCTAACAGTGATTAACGATAGTGCCGGGTAGTTGCTGAAATATTAAAATAAATGGTCGGCTGAATCAGGGTCTGAAGGAATGCCAGTGCATTTATCATTTTTATCTGAGGCTAAACTATTGTGTTATTGATGGTGGCACTGAGCTTGCCATTCAACTGTAGTAATGCAGGTGGCAAGGAAACTCCCAGCATGTGATTGCTGCCAAGCGAGGAGACAACAGAGTATAATTCATGTTCACATAATCCACAGTGATTAATAGGACTCTGCTGCATACTATATTCTGAAGCACACACACCCTCTTCCCTCTGTTGTGCAGTTTTTTCTCACTATAGGACTCTGCACAAAAGCATAAAACAATGAAGCAGAGAAACCATAATCATATCTCAGCTAGATAATGCTCCAACTCCCAGAAAAATGATCATTTTTTAAATTAATGTTTGAAATAAATTCCAATTATACTATTGTACACAACTTTCTGCATTAGATTCCAGACTTTTCATTGTTTATGATTCAAGAATAAATAATAAAGCCCTGCTTGAGTCAATTTGATTCTCTTTTCTGCACTAAAGAACATTTTAATAGTTCATACGTGCAGTGACAATGTAATGTTTATTCACTGTCAGTCTAGAATGTATCTAGACATCTCTCTTCCCTGGCAGCGCTATAAAGTAAGAAGTTGGGAAAGATCCAGGATACAAAACTGCTTCCAATTGAGAGGAGAAAAGCTCCATATAAAAGAGGCTTTAGAGCTCCATGATAACAAAGCTAAAACTTGGAAGACACAACATTATTGTAGATACTCAACCATCGGTAAACAACTTAACTTGGGACAGTAGCTGAAAATAGACTAAGAGTCTCTGTGATTAAACGTGCCAGGGCTTGTGATCACTCCAATGCTTTTGTTTAAGGCTAAAATGTCTTTGTGACTCTTTTAAGGTAATCCTCAAACTGTTCCCTCAAGCAGGTATTGCACTCAAAGCTGGTCTTATGCATATCTTGATTTGTAACAAGTGGTTATTTGACCAACTGAACTCAACTGAACCAACTGAGCAAGCTTCAGTCACAAAATCAGACTTCGTGGAATCATATGTGGGTCCTAACCTGCCCATGATCAGAGCTGTGCGAGGCAGCAAAACCTTTTTGCCCCATCTCTATTTTCCTTTCAGTCACTTACATTGACAGGAGCCAACAGCAAGAAAAGATAGAGGCTGGCGAGGTGTTGGAGGGATTTCTTTGGTTTGTCTGACTCTTCTCACTCAGCACTCAGCTCTGTTTAACAAAGTGGAGATAGTAAAGTATTCATCTATATTGTAAAAAAGAAAGTTTGGAAAAGTTGTTTGGTTGATTTTTTCTCCCCTTTTATAATACAGACTGGTATTGTCTTTATGATAACTGGAAAGCTTGATTCAACACTTTTACAGCGAGGAAGATTTTGAGATAAAGAAGACAGGCACTGCTGCCTTGGAGTAAAGGACATAGTGCAAGCTAATTTGAACAGATTACTCTCACCAAAACCATTTGTTTCCATGTTTTCAGTGTTGTTCTTTGCCCCTAAAGCAGGTGGCATCTCCTCTTATCTTTGTATAGCATCAATATTTACAGGCATGCAGTCGCTTCTCGCTGTTTCACACTCACAGCTCGCCTCTCACTCCTCGAAGGACACTGACTGAGCCGTGCCTCCGAAGACTGAGTTCTATTGTTTCATCCTGGAGCTTCAGGTAGAACCATCTGCACTACAAGGTTTATAGTTGCAACCTTGCAAACTCCATTGAGTTTGCAAATATATATGAGACTGTCAGAGCTCCTCTGTCTATAAGCCCCCTTCCCCACATGGGTGTAGTCTGCTCTGATTGGTTGATTGGTCTACCCTGTTGTAATTGATCAGTTTTCAGCACTGCTCAGTATAATGTAAGCAATGACTGTTTATTCTAGTCCATGCAGTCTATGGTCTTTTTTTTTTTTTTTAATTTCATTTTCAGGTTTTAAAATTATACTAGTCAATACTTGTACTGTGCCAACAAGTGGTGGTCACAAAGGTTCATAAATACACAGCTCTCTGTGAGGCAAACAACGTTTCTCCCTGGGTTTTGAAAGTGAATGTAAATCATTTCACTTCCCACAAATAGATAAATGCTCTGCTATCTCAGCTACAAGGTCTGCTAAGTGAGAAAAGTGAGAAAAAAAAAATCTGCCTGCACCTCGTCAAACTTCATCTTTCCTTGCTCTGCATCAACTTGCACAACTGAGGGAAAATAGAGACTAGGCGTGATGCTTCATGCATTATCATGCTGCGTTGCTTGAGGGCAATTCGGACGCGTACTTATTATCCAATATAATTAGCCTGATTTTATGGCTGATGCTCTCTCACATCATGTTCAGTTAAAACCCAGTATACAACCAAAAACTATGAGAGTTAAAGACAATTTGTCCTTAGATGTGAGAGCATGTTAGGCTACAGTGTTTTGAAAATCTTAAAGTTTTAATTAAGTCTTTCAGTGTATGTGAGGCATTGTTTTAAGTTTATATATTTTATGCATCCTGTATTGATTATAATGCAAACTTGGTTATTTATACATGTGCTTACTGTGAGATAAGTTAACTAGTGTCTCCTAGATTCCTGTTTTTTTTTTTTTTTTTTAATATTTTATTGAAATGTTTTTTGTTTTTATATTCTGTATTAAACTAGAACCTTTGGCATTGGATTTGTACCAGCCTTGTGCCCAGGCTATGAAAGGGTAGATTACCTCGATTTATACCATCTAATCCATACATTTTTATTTTAATTACACTTTGCACATGCTACTATTCTATATCCCATCTTAATTAAATTTGTACTGTGTGTTAGACTTTTGTTATTATTTGAGTTGTATTGTGTTTAGCACAAGGACACAGTGAGAAAGAAAAGTCAGGTCTATTTCCCCTTAGAAAAAGCTCCTGGATATTAAAAAAAACATTTTGACCACTTTTCCAAACAACCCCTATACGAATGTACCTCCGATTATAAAAAGAAAAGCATGTTCGGTGTGCATGCTGTGATTGTGAACAGAAACTTATTCCTTGTGTGTGCACTGAGTTATACCCAACAGGCATTTGCTAAGAGCTGATAACTGCAGACGCAAGAATTCAGCAGAGCAATTTTGCTCACCGTACCAAATACCTTGGGGTTATTATCACATTTTGCTCAAGCTCTTAATGAGTAATTCTGCACCTGAATACACACACTCACACTGAGAATCTGTGTTCCTCTGCCTGTGTTGCTGAATTCTTCCTGCCATGGTGTAATAATCTGCAGCCTTTTTTGACACCTGTGAGACCTCCACAGCTATCAAATCAGCCACATAGCACAATTAGCTTCTCTCTCTATCAAATATTTATTCCATGTTTTTTGAAGGGAATTTAGAAAAAAGCACAGCCAGAGAAAATCCCTTGGTCGGGCTCATGGACACATTTATCCATGAATAGTGATAAATTGGCAAAAATCACACTCCCATTAAAGTGTACTTACTTTGGTCGAGGTTATCATTAATTCTTAGAATTTCCCTCATATTTCTTTCTTTCCTTTTAAAGTCTGAGATAGTTGTGGCTTTAGTGTACTTATAAGGTTGTGAACAGTTCAGGGTAAAAACAACTAAAACAACAACAGAGAAAAGAAAAAGATATCACAGTGAACTTTCCTTGACCCTGTCCTGTTCTCAAATATTGATAGACTATGTTGTGCTGTCATAAAAAATGTCAAATAAAACTGCACACAAACACAGTGACATAGAAATAGTATATATTGTCCAAAAAAACATCATTCTCAAGGGCTCCGTCCCTCAAAGAACACATTTCAAAAGCTCCTTCAACAAAATGTGTAATGTTTTCCTGAAGGATTCAATGAATGCACTTTAAAACAAAATGACCTACTTCAAAGCCTGAGTACACTTGTGACTATAAAAATTTGGTTTAAAGAGAATAAAATTGTGAGAAATACATTTTCTCTCTTGAAGTGGTACATATGCATAAGCTGTGTCCCAATTCATGGGCTCAGTCCTTTGGAGGGTGTATTTCAAGTCTGACTTAAAGGACTAGTTTAAGAGGCTCCTTTATTTATGGCCAACAAATGTGATACGTTACACATGCAACAAAGGATCCATGTGGTAAATTACTCAGAGCCCAACACATTTTTTTACTTTATTTTTCAAATAGTAAGCTGGTGACAGAACCAAGAAATTATTAACAAGATCAGATTCAACTCCAGTCTGAGGGGTCTATGCAGGCTACAAAGGCCTGGTTGTACATATGCTATGTCCTTTGAAGGATGATACCCCTGATTTGGGATGTTGCTATCCCTCTGGGCTCTATCTTGCCCAAGAGTGGTAGCACTGGCATTGTTTACTTAAGTCTCTAGAACCATAGTACTAATCTATACGAGGACTGTGTCTGGAAGCTAAAACTTTTGTCGATCTGTAGAGGTCTCCGGATCAGATATATGTCCTACACATACTCCTTTATTTTTATTGTTTGTATATGCGGATCAAGAGTAATTTATCCATAATTGGACATTTGTTAATCATTTTTTCTGATTAAAAAAAGCAGCAGGGATGTTATAAGACTTTGATTTTCACCATTAAGGAAAGTGGCAACTTTCTGTCAGTCTACTGAAAATCAGTAACCTTGCACAGCAGCTGGATCTGCCTGATTTAATGTCTGTAATCAGGCTGATCCATCTGCCCAATGCCCAATCTACTCAACAGCTGCTCAACGACTGTGAGCAGCCCAAAGCTCCATTGCCAAATCTGAGCCCAAAGGAAAAACAAAGGCCAACGCCACAAACATCTCTATGAAAAGGATATTTTTGTGTCACCTCTGACATGTTTTAATGAGAGTTTGTTTTACGAAGTGGCTCACGTTCTACAGCACAGTAGGTCCCTCCAACTACATTATCTAATTGCCCAGTATTTAATGTGATTGGTGAAAAAAATGTCCAGTCACCTGCAGGATATGCTTCTGAAAGGTTATGCCCACCTCAAACACTTTCTATGAAAAATCAGTTGAACCCAATATCTCTTTTCTTGTTTTCTTGTCAGTAGTGGCCACTCAGGAGCCACCAAAAATCAGTAAGGGACAAGATAGATGCCTGTCAGTTCCCAAAAGAATTAATAAGGAAATGTGGGTTGTGACCTGGCTCTTCATTTTAGAGAGAAACTGCTTCCAAGAGTGCCATAAATAACCATTTTACAAAAAGCATCTGGAGGAAAACTTGTAATAATGAAGAAGTTTTTGTCAAGTTGAACGTGTGTTATTATTTTGCTTTAACCCATAACCAGATGTGACAAAAAAGTTTTGTTTCTTATCAATCTATGTGCAATTTGTATACATTCATGTGAGATTCAAACCCTGTGTTTTTTTTTTAAATCTTTTTCTCTTTACCTTTCTACTTTTAATACGATGCATTTTAACAGAAAGAATCCCCAATGGACCAAAAATATTTAAAAATGATTTGGCTATACAAGTTTTTAGCAAAGAGGCCATCTAACCTGCTACATGTGTCAGATATTGTTCTTAAAGATAAAGGATATGGTGTCTGTGACTTTTGGCTGAAAGTAAGAAAATAGTAACCTGGTACACCAGATGGACTGTTCAATATATTTCACTACTCTGTTGAGGAAAGACCCCACAGAAAGTGTTTGGGAACAGTCAGAAACTTTCAAGAACTTATCTGACAGATGATTGGATGATCATTTCATCAATGACATTCATTAAGGGCCAATCAGATAATGAAGTAGGCAGGCACCACTGCCCTATAGACTAAAGCCACTTCATACAACAGACTGGTTAGAACATGTTGGTTGTGGAGCATGAATATCTTTACTACAGAGAAGTTTATCTTGTTAAAGAAATGTAGTCCAGGTGTGATAAAACTGCTACTGAAGCTGTTAGCATCTATGCTAATCGCTATATGAGCAGCCACTTCCTGTTGTCGTCTCGCTCGTAGCTCTCACCTTTTCCTGCTCTCAAGAATGCTGATTGGGCCGTGGAGCTTTTTGCTGCTCACAGTTATTGTAGATTTGAGCTTGGCAAGATGGACCTGCCTGATTACAGACATTGAATCAGGCAGATGCAGCTGCTGTGCAAGGTTTACAAAATAGTGTGCAGATTCACAAAGTCCAAATCACATGATATTTATTCGCCTTTAACATTATTCACAGTACTTTTGTTCAAAAATTTTCTGTTCCTATTTTACTGTCTGGCTCCACAAAGTGACTTACATCTCAGCAGGGTTGAAAAACTTTAGAGCCATGTGAAATTATTTCTGATCTAACATTTGCACATTATTCCTCAGTGTTTGCAGCACAGGACCCTTCAGAGTATTGTCAGTCACAGCATCATGATCCCCAGGACACAGTAATCTCCTGTGAGATGTAATCAGCCTGAAGACTCACTTAACTCCCTCAGAAGGACCGGTCTGTAATCAGACCATGAAGCCCCCCTGTGACAATTAGCACTTAGATTACACTTCAGCCTCATATACTTCCTCAAGCATTGTGTGTTCTTCTCATATTACCTTTAACAAGTAAACATACTTGAGAGAAAGAAAAAATATTTCCCCTTTACCACACAAGGTTGTTTCTGTTCTCTAGTGTGTCATGAACTATAAATGAGTCTGTTTTATCTGAATCTGTCATCCATCGCACTGCATTTAAAATAAAATGGTAACTTGGGGACAAAGGGGAACACTTATAGCTTTTCATATCCCTGTGGTGTGTATGCCACATCCTGTTTGACATCTGAAAGCCGAAGGACCCTTACAGCATGACATTTACCCCAAGATATTTCTTTATCTCCAGTATAAGTTATTTCAGCTGGCAAAAGAACAAGAGGTCACATTTTTGTAAACATCCTTGAACATGTTGAACCTGAAGTGTATTTGTTAAGTAATGAGATAATCTTCTGTTTACAGTATTTGCTCTACATAAATAGCTTGTAATCATTTTTCTTCAAATGTGTTCGAGAGCACTTAGCGATGAATCATGGTGTTTTGGCAGCATTTTTTAGCTCAACCCGCTCTTTCAGAGGGTGACCTTCAAAAGTCAGGCTCTGAATCATGAATTTGACGTCTAGGTCGACACTTAAGACTTAAAGCATTCTGCGAGCCAAGAGATCCTCCGTCTAGACTTCCTGAAAACCATTTTTGAAAATAAAGCTAGGAGGAATTGAATGGGAATGATAAAGAGAGTGCTTTATCCTAACTTCTGTGAGGGAAACAGAAGACTTGTCTTTTTTTCTTGTAGAATCTCTGATCAGTGATGGCTATAAAAAAGTACGTGCATGTCTTATATTGCTATGGTCATTGGGCTGCAGTCGGCACCAGTAACAGCCAGTTGGATCCCTTTGGGTCAGTGCCGGTGAATTTTTTTTTTGGGTGTACCACTCAGAATCTTTTACGAAATTCAAGATGACTGTCTTACTGCATCCAACCAGGAATGGCATGTTATGAGAGGCCTTGCTGATGCAGGTCAACAATCCTACCACATTCAAAGTCAGGATTTTTCTTTTTACCTTTGCCATCAGGAGGCAGGTTTTGTCTTTTAAAAAGCCTGTGGTCTTAAACTTTTGATCCTCTAACAAAAGCATGTTTGAGTTTCAATGCAGTTTTCAATAAATTGCTTAATTTTTTGTGTCTTGCTCCCATTTCTTCTTTTTTGCATTTTGAAGCTCTACTTAAAACCTTCTTAAGATCCAACAGTGCAAAATGTTAATTCTTGCCATTTTTTTACTGGTCTCAAGATTTTGATTGGAAGTGCAGTATTTCAGCATGGCACAAATAAATCCAACAATGTAATTGAAGTTCAAAGAAGTGTGAAGTCTCAACAGTTACATGGCCTCTTCAGCCTGAGAGGGAATAATAATGTGGAAGGGAAACATTCTTGTCTTTTATAGAGTCAGTCAGCTATATAAAGCTCCCGTGAGGAGATGTTAGCGCTGTGTATTACAGACTAGAACTGATAATGACAAATTTATATGTAAAAAAAAACAAGCCTCATCATCATCATCAGCACAACATGTTGATTTTCTAAGAAGACATTGCTGACCTGTTTTATCAGCAGAGAGCAACTGGTGGCAGAACGCTTGTGAGCAGTCATTTCATTTCAGGGCATTATCGACCATTTGGACACATTTGTAACTGCAGTAGATACGTTCCTTAAAAGGATATGTTCCACTTTTAAAGTTTATACAGTCTTTAGTGTGGTTAGCATGTCTCCTCTATGTGATAGAGTACTGCTACAGATGAGACAACATAGTCTTCCACATCTGGACTTCTTACCAGCACCAGGAGCTGCCTAAAACACCTGATTCCAGACTGATACGGGGACTTACATGGGTAAGTTTAGTCTACCACTGTTACATCAACATTCCCAGCCCACTGGCTTGGGGGGGCAAACCAAGTGCATGACATGGACTGTAAAAGAATGCAGAGCAGTGGAAAAAGGCACTTAACTTTGCTGAAATGACCACAGAGAGCACTGGTCAACCAATCAGAGCAGAATGAGAGCCCTAACAGAGCATCTCAGACAGAGTGAGAATAGAGGTGGATCAGCAGTAATAAGTGTGTGAAAACCAGAGTTTTTTCTTTTAACTCAAACAATTGTGAACATACTCAGTAGAGTAGAGTTAGGAGACTGATCTCTCTTGCAGAGGTTAAGACATATTCAATTTTGGGGAAAAAAGATAACAATTGTATTAATTAGACCAAATTATTATTTCACATTATTTTCAAATCCATCCCCTGAAGTTAACGTCAAGGGGCCACTTCAAATGTCGCTGATGACCCCTGCAGACATTCTTGCGTCACTTGTGTTTGGCAGTGTCTCCGCAGACTGAGCTCGGTCTTTCCAGCTTAAATCTTTGCAAGATGAATCTGCTTGATTACAGTCATTGTATCTGCCTGATCAGTGGATAATAGATGGATAGCTAATCACAAGTGGATAAAATCTGTCTAAAGAGGAAGCTTTTGGCTCTGGAAAACATCAGTAAAGATATAAGGTCCCATTTTGTCTACAGGGGGCACCAAATCTGACTAAGTAAAAGCTCACATCCATCCATTCTCAACAGTGCCTTTCCTTTTTGGGGTCATAGGGGCTGAAGCCTATCCCAGATAACATTGGGCAAAAGGCAGGGTACACCCTGTAGTGGGCACCAGCCGATCTCAGGGCTGACACATTAAAATAGACAACTTAAGTAATTACGAGTCCCTAATTAGCCTAATGAGTGTGCTTTTAGCTGTGGGAGGAAACCAGAGTGCCTGGAGGAATATCAAACATAGACAGAGAGGTATTCAAACTCCACACAGGAAGTCATCGCCCAACCAGGGAGTCAACTTCTAGCCTACTGCACCAACCTTAAAGCTTACAGGAGTTTTAAAATTCATTTAACATCTGATGTGGATGCTGATTTATTTCTGTTGATTATTTACTCAAAAATCTACCAGGATATACTGTCATTTTCAAATGTATCCATTGCACTTATTAATCATAGTTGTAGCTTTTAAATTTTGCCCACATAACTGTAAAAAAAAACACTAACAGGTTCCTAAAGGGCACAGACTGTGGGTGTTATGGAGGACTTCCCTCTGGGTTGGAGTGGAGTGTTGTGTTCAGCGAGGGGTTATTTGCAGGACGGCTCACTGGTCTGGGTGTTTCATCTCATTAACGTCACTTTCATGCGGTCTCCGTTGTGCAGCTCTGGCCTGCTCACAACAGCAGGAGTCAGGTCAGGCGCTGCAGGTTGATGTTTTGAGGGCACAATGTGATGGAAATAAATGAGTCTCTCTTTGGGTGAAAGCATGCATGTTGCAACACACAGTGCACAAAACGGCACACAAGTGGTTGCACTGATACACACACTTGCTTCGTTCAGTTCCATGAAAAGCATCCTCGCTGTGGGAGTCAACTGATGAGTCATTAATTTCCAGACGTCTCCAGTGTACAAGTGCTGCCACATGCTTTTGACAGTTACCTGTTAATCCTGCCCAGAGGTACACTCAACTGAATGTGACTGTGAATCCATCATCCTCATTTAAATGAAAACCTAACAATGGCCTCACAGTGGACAGCACACTTAACATTATGTTTTGGGCTTCTCTAAAAAGAAAGCATCAACATGGCAAATGTTATAAATTTACTGGGCAAATATACCACATTAATGTCACCGATAATGTATTTCATACTCAGAAGTCTTCCATTATTATATCCTTGAATTAAGGCAATTTGCATTTTACCTCCAGAGATTTCCTTTTTTTAACCTATTTTTGCTTTTAATATGTAAAAAAGTGCATTTTTCTCATATTCAGCAGGTTTCCATTGGCTCCAGATGTCCAGAGCATACACTCTAGGGATGGTATGCTTTTGTATTTTGGGCCTATGATTATTATCAAAGAAATAATCTTGGTTTCATGATAATCTGGATTATTTCGACCATATTGGAGTTCCTGTCCTTGGCTTGTCTGTTATATTACAGTTTTAAAGGGATACGCCAACATTTTTTTGTTTTTGTGTCTTACCTCACTCCCGAGTCCATGACAAGTAGATAGACACCATTCTTTTGACTGTGCGTCCAGTAGCAAGGAAGGGACGGGCAGAGCCCAAACACTGGGAGTCAATGGGTATTGTTAGCCTGCCTCTGGCTACAGTCATCAGATAAAACTCTTCAGCAGCTCTTACTGGTCATGTGTACTTGTTGTGACTCATTTTTTTTTTTACCCTGTTATGCTACATTATCTATTTTTAGACTAGGATTAGCGCTTTATGTAATTAGGAAAGAAATACATATGAAACTAAACTGCAGGGTGCATGCGCACCTACTTACAAGAAATGCAAGAGATCAATCAGTCTCAATTAATCTTTATTTGTATAGCACCAGTTCATAACAAGTGTTATATCTCAAGGCACTTTGCAACAGAGCAGGCTGAAGCCATACTCTTCGAGAATACAGTGATTCTTAACACAACTCACACTACAGGATAATCGGGGAAGAAAATCTTTAGGACCTCCAGATAATCAGGCCTTTGCTGAGTTTGACTGGAAGTGGGGATCAGAGCCTAAAGTCAGTTGGCGTGTGTCACTAGGTAAAGGCTGTGTGTTCTCCTCAATTTGAGAATCCACAACCTGTTTGCGTTTTTTTTCTTTCACTCACATTGCCTGCCGCCCAAGAGTGAAATATTTGGTGGCAGTGGTGGGATTGTACATCTTTGTGAGGTTGAAAGAGAAAGAAGATGAGAAGTGTGGATGGTGGACAAGACCGAGCCACAAGGCAAAACCTATTCCAACTGGAGGGCAGTGAAACTATCAAGCTTTCTGCTTTGATTAGACACTATCTTGAGACACGGTACAACAAACATGGAGTGTGCTATCATGAAGTACACCCATCACTGAAGCTGTGGCTTCTGTCTTTACAAAATGAACAATCAGCGTATGACAAACATTTACTTTGAAGATGAAGTTTCATTCAGCTCCTCTGTTTTGTCCTTGGAGTTTGTAAAACAGTGAGTCTGGTCCATACAAATATAAATGTCCATTAAAGCGATGTGGCTCTGTGTGATGAGAGCTGCTCACTGCAGATGAATGTATAAAAGCTTGTATTCTTCTCCTGGGGAGATTTTTCTTAGTCACAGTCTTTTTTCATACAGTTTGACAACATGAGCTATCAATTTATTCACCTGAATCAACAGGTACTGGTTGTTTCTCCAGTTCTCCAGCTCCCATGGCAGATTCTACCATTTTCAATACAGACCTGTTGACTCTCCTTCTACAGAAGTTTCTCTTGTGAACTCCAGTTCATACAAGTATCCAAATTATCCAAAGTAAACAGTGGTCATATTTGTCGCAAAAATCATCAATTTATCCTGTTTGTTAGAGGCTGTTTTCTCTTGTGAAACAAAGTAGTCGGTGCTGCTGGTAGAAGGACAAGTAAGCTGTGCCATGTCTCAAAATATTTCCTAATCAATACAGCTGTCAGGATACGTACAAAAAAAGAAACTAACAAAAAAAAAAAGAGAGAGAGAATGCAGATCAACAAAAAAGACTTTATTTTAAACTAACAAACTCAAAAAACAAAAACTAATCCTCAACAAAAAAAGTCAAAGCACAAAAACAACATCTCTTACAAAATACCAAAAAAAAAAAAAAAAACTCACAAAAAAGAAAAAACACTGGCTGCAAAACTCAAAAAAGGCAAATCAAAGTCTCTACAAAAAGGTTCAACAAAAACAGACAAAATACCTACAAACAGGAGGAAACACTGGTGACACTGGAGACAGGGAGTGCGAGGACAAAGGGGAACACAGAAACTAAATACACTGGGGAGTGATCAAGCACAGGTGAGACAATCACATAGGGGGAGGGGATCATCATCAGTGGCACACAGAAGGGAGGGCAGGAAAACACCACATGGAACACAGGGATTTCAAAATAAAACAGGAAACATGAGAAACAAGGGGAACAAAAGGTCTAAACACCAGGGAAAACATACTACATGAAACAGAACTAACCATACCACAACAGCAGCTTGGTAGTGGGAAATAAAGCTGATGTACTGTGGTGTTTGTAGCGTGTGATGACCCTACGCTGTTTTTGTCAGTTGTTTTCTCCCACAGTTCTTTTAATTACATCAAGAGTTTGGCACCATGTACAGCAATGTATAGCATTAACATCAGTCCTGAGATTTCTGAAAAGAGAGAACTCAGCTGTGGCACACGTTCAGGTTCATGCCATGTACGTCAAAGAACCCCACTTCAAAAAAAAAAAAAACTATCCTTTTAAGTAATGAAAACTCATAAAAACCAGGAAAACAAGACAAACAGGTAAATATTCACTTTTGGATCAATTACAATTATGTGATCAGGTGTGATAGAACCAATGGCCCATTTATAGAGCCTTTCAGGGGCCCAGCCAGCTCTGCGGGTAATGTCAGATGGGGGATGCCCACAGGTTTTGGCAGAACTCCAAATAGTCCAAGTGTGAAAGCAGACTAAAAAGGTACTGACCTGATAAACCAGAGGCTAAGTGAAGTAATTTGTGCTGTCAATATGGGATAAAGAATGAAGAAATAGTCATCATGCAGCTGAAAATAAATGTAAATTAAAAATCTCATGTGCAAGTCTACAGCTCAAATTTAAATCACATTTGGAGCAGACAAAGACTTCCATCCTCTGTGGTGAAAGAAAGAGTATCTTCTGAAGTATGCACTGACCTCTCTGTTCCCTTCATTCTTGGATCTCTGCAGTGAAGATCAACTGGTTTTATATTCTTATTACAAAATTATAATTTTCAAAAGGACAGCCCAACAGAGTCCTTCCCTCCTGACCTCCACCTCAGAGGAAAGAAAGAAGCAGCAGAGGATCCTCCAGAGATTTCCTCTGTGTCTAACTCTCTGTACATCTGCCCACCACCACATGCTGCTGCTGAAGAGATTAAATGCAAGATAAAACAGGAAACGAAGAGCTGTCACTGAGGCCGCAGGCTCTATGAAAATGACTGATAGACTTTCATCAAACGGACCAACTCCCCTCTCTACTTGGAAATGCTCAGTAAACTCTTTACTTTTGATGTGAGAACGTGGCAGTATGAAGTGGGTTTGGAACTGGCCCATCAGCAAACACACACCGAGTGTATGAATGGCTCTTGGGACTGAAGGATTGGATCATTATCCTGCTTGCCCGTGGCTGGTCTGAATAAATCATTATGCACTGTAGTTCAACCAGGTAGGGCTTGAAGTCTCTTGTTCAGTAGTTTTGACACCAACACTTGTACTGGCAGTCTGTATTTTAGAAAGAATAGATTTCTTCCCTGTGTCATCAGATGGAAAGATTTTTCTTTTTGTGGGATGATGTAAAGTGCCAAAAACAGAGGCAGGGAAACTACCAATAAACTCATGGCTGAGCCTAAAAAACAGCAGTTCTCTCTTCCTGCAGTTTTCCCTCCACTCAGAAGATCGATGTTTTCTTGACAAGACATAACAACCAGTTTATTGGCACAAAGCCTGTTTGTCTTCGCAGTGATATGTCCATACCTGCCAACATTTGGAAGTGAAACATGGGGAGAGTAGGGAAAATTTGGTCTAACCAAACCTTGTTTAACTTGACTGATGGATAAAAAATTGAATAGATGCACATTAAAGATAAGTATGGCTTTTTTCAGTCTTTACTTCAAAGTGCAGTTTAGAAAAGTGGATTAAACAAGTAATGCCACACAAAATTTGCTGAACTTTCTAAAAATGCTCAAGACAAATAAGTCAGTAAACGATTCGGGAGGATATGCCTTGATCGTCTCAAGAGGCGGTGGATGGACCCAGAAAGGTGATTAAAAAGCAGGGGGAGAACACAGGGTAAATTAACCTTTTGGAATGGAATCAAACTGAATCTGCTTGCTCAAGGTAAGAGCCTCATCACACATGAATCTGTGCATGGATATAATCACCAGACACACCCCAAAACGTTTTCCCAGATTTTTCCAGGTTTGCTGTACTTACACACGCAAAAGGCAGGTTTCTATCCTTTACTGTAAAATGTTCATGCTTGCCCTTCAGTTTATTCCCCTACACCACCCCTTCATGAGAGCCAGATGTGAACATGCAAGTCAGGGAATTTTCTGAGTATTTTACTGTACCCTGCAATAAGATTTCAGGGATGGATGGATTACAACAGTTATTACAGGTCTGTTGTTGCTTTGTGGATTCATATTGAGATGTTCAGGCAAATTAAATCCATTTTCTTTTCTTTCTTTTTTTTATACAGACTTACATATTATATTTTCATGTCAACACAGAGACTTCCTGGAGGAAAAATAAAGCACTACTTTATGAGGCACACCTTGATTATACTGGGTAAGACTCCTCACCAAAAAGGTGAAATGAAGGATCTTGAACCAAATACTGCCTTTGTGAGTCTTTATTACAATAGAAAAAAAATACAGTCTTGCAAGAATGGAGACAATCAGAATAACCAGTGACGGGCAGTCCATCAGCTGAGAAAAAAGTCTGACACTCAGCATAGAGTCACATTATTTTAAAGACATGGAGTGTATGGCTGTGTTCATGAAGTGTGCCTGTGAGGTAAAAGTGTGTGTGTTTATAGTGTGTGTCCTATGTGAGTGACATGCATGAGTGCTTTCGAGTTCTCATGGGAATGTGGGTGTGAGAAACATAACATTACAAAGAGTTGGTGACATCTCAGGAACACTGGACGTAAACAGTTGATACCTAAAGATGGGAAAAACAAATTCCCAGAAGTTAGGGTTGAACAAGATCAGGACATCTGGGCCTCTGCATATTAATGTGTCCCCCACCTGTGCAGTGTAACTCTATGAAGAACATCTAATACTGACATTTATGAGTAAAGGTCATAGGTAATACACTGCCTGGCCAAAAAAAAAGTCACCACCACAAAATGGTCACACACTCTAATATTTTGTTGGACCAACTTTAACTTTGATTACAGCATGCATTCGTTGTGGCATTGTTTCAGTAAGCTTCTGCAATGTCACAAAATTTATTTCCATCCAGTGTTGCATTAACCCATCAAGAGCTTGTATTGATGATGGGAGAGTCTGACCACTATGCAAAGCCTTCTCCAGCACATCCCAAAGATTCTCTATGAGATTAAGGTCTGGACTCTGTGGTGGCCAATCCATGTGTGAAAATGTCTCATGCTCCCTGAACCACTCTTTCACAATTTGAGCCCGATGAATCCTGGCATTGTCATCTTGGAAAAGGGAAGAAAAAATCCATTGATGGAATAACCTGGTCATTCAGTATATTCAGGTAGACAGCTGACCTCATTCTTTGGGCACATAATGTTGCTGAACCGAGACCTGACCATCTGCAGCAGCCCCAGATCATAGCACTGCCCCCACAGGCTTGTACAGTAGGCACAAGGCATGATGGGTGCATAACTTCACCTACCTCTCTTCTTACCCTGATGTGCCCATCACTCTGGAACAGGGTAAATCTGGACTCATTAGACCATATGACCTTCCTCCAGGACAGTTCTTAATCCAATTTTAGTAGTTTCTGCAATCTCCTTAGATGTTTTCTCTTCTTGATGCATGCTAATGATTTGACCCTTTTTGAACAGACTAACATCTTTTCCATGAACACAGGATGTGTCTTTTGACATGGTTGTTTAAGAAATGAGAAGCTACTCATTGCATCAGCTGGGGTTTAATAACTTGTTGCCAGCTGAAAGACAATCACCCATGCGGTAATTATCCAATAGGAGGCTCGTACCTATTTGCTTAGTTAAATCCAGGTGGCAACTTTTTTTTTGGCCAGGCAGTGTATGTGAGCCTAAGACTAAAGCTAATAGGGAAAAAAAAGATCAGATGTGTCACATTATAAGTGGTTAAAATATTGTTACCTTAAAAGTAGGTTATGTAAAAAAGATCTAAACATATCAAACACTCATGAAATAGTAAATGTCCACAGCACTCCCTTTTGTCTTCAGAGCTGTCTTAGTTTTTTGTAAAAAAAAAACATTCAACAAGGTGATGGAAAAATTCCCCTTCTGAATTTTGGTCAATATGAACATGGTAGCATCTGAAAGCAGTTACTGCAGATTTACTTCCTGCACATCCATGATGAGAATGTGCAACTTCACTACACTAACTGTCGAGGCCTCTGGAGTACAGTAAACTCATTGTCGTAGTCAAGAAACCAGTTTGAGATGATTCAGAAGATTTGGTACACTGTGGCCATAAAGGGATGTACATGGTCAGCAACAACACTCAGGTAAGTTGTGGTGTTAAAACAATGCTCAGTTGGTGCTAAGGGGATCAAAGTGTGCCAAGAAAATATTCCTCACACTATTAAACCACCAACAGCCTCAAGCATTGATGCAAGGCATGGTGGATCCATGTTGTTTACACCAAATTCTGACCCTACTGTCTGAATGTGGCAGCAAAATTGAGACACATCAGACCAGGCAACTTCTGTTGTCCAATTTAGATCATCTTGTGGGAAGCATCCAGTGCCAGCCCAAACACTATCAAGGTCACATCCAGCTGACAAGTTGTTTCTGTTGTTGACATATTTCTTGATCATCCGGGCTTAAAAGTATGCATGTTTTGTCGCAAAAAATGTGACCAGTTGGCAATCCATAATTAAATCAAAAACTGTGCATTTTGTCAGCACACTGAAAGTAATCTGAAAGCAACCTATGTATGAAGCGACTTGGATAGCTTACTGGATCACACCACTTTCACACTACATAGGGAGTAATGGGTTTAATATGATGGTGGGGTGTGGCATCCCACCATGTTATGGTTTCTTTCTTCTTCATGCCTTTTGGTATTCAGACCTCTATATCAAACAATGAAGTTGTGGTTCAGTCATCTTGGCACCAGTTGAATAAATGTGATAATATATTTGGCAATTTTTTTCCAAAGCTACATAAAGTGGTGCAGGAATGAGTCCAGGAGCAACCTGCTTTTCCCCTACATTTAGAATCCCTCTCTCCACAGTATCATTGCATGCATAAGGAGCAGTCATCTCCATCAATAAACCTGCCCCGAAGCACACACAAACTAGCATGAGTATGTGTGTAGCTGGAGCGGCACATTCAGCTCAAATCAGACTGCTGTAATCAATAATTTACAAAATGAAAGACAGAAAATCACATCTTACTGAACAGAGATGGTCATCTTCATTATCATCTAATGGGCTACTTTAGAACACACCAAAATACACTGGAAAACACTGCTGACAGCCCCATTACTCCTGCAAAAACTCTTAGAAGTTTCTCTCTTCTTATTCTGATCCTTGCTACCTATCATCTCCCTGTGGCCCGAGGTGAACAAGGCCTGTTTATAGTCTGTTATTAATTTAATATTCAGCAGCCCAGGTTATTGGCTTCATTATCATAATGTTTTTACTTTAACATTTCAGAGTCATAGTGTTTGAATGAAAGCTCAGATGAGCTGTAATATGCAGCAGAGGACGTTATAGACTGATATCTACAATCAAAGATTTAAATGAGGAAGCAACCAGAGCCTAATGAAGCAAAGACAAAACAGAACAATCTTACAAATAAAGCTTAGAGGATATGGTCATTTAAAACTTTGAGAGCCTGTGTAAAAAATGTGTTTCAACAGGGAATAATATAATGTTTATTTGACAGCCCAGCAATTATTACTGATACAAGGTTCAAGATCTTCATCGAGAGACGCATGATTTTAGTTTCTTGATGGGGGCAGATATTTCTCTTCCTTACGAGACCATCTTGACAGAACTCTGATTTATTGCTGTTGGAAATAATCAATTTAAATTCAGTTGAAGATGTTTTATAAAATAATGGTAATTTTGTCTAGAGCTCCATTGTTTTTAAACCTAATTCTCCTTTTGATATTTAGACATAAACTCATTATTATGTTCGCTTTTAAAAAGTATTGATTGGTGTACTTAATGTTTTTGTCTTTGACGTGCATGTGTCCATTGACATGGTAGTCTTGTTGTTTCTTGCTCTTTCTATTATATTTTTTTGATAATATGTGATAGATATAAATTTGATTATGATGTTGAGCATGCTGTCTCTTTGGATAGAATGATAGAACAGACTCATGAGAGATTTAAACATTGTTGTAGTTTCTGATTAAACCAGGTGTGCCCCAATGTTGAAGTGGCATACTGGGCAACAGGAAAATTTGGAAACGGTACGTCATAGAAAAAAGAAAAAAAAAAAAGCCTCGGGCCTAACATATTGGAGAAAGTGGATGATTCATCTATTTCTGAGTGAAATGTTTTACTTTATTTTCAACATCGAGGGAGAAACTTTAATTACCTCACAAAGAGCTGTGCATTAGGGAGCCTTTGAGCCCACTTTTCATGAACACTAAGCAAGACATGTCTGCCTCTCCACCTTCACAATCAAAGCACTTGATGTTCTGTTTACCAGGGAAATAAAGGCAAGAGAATGAAATATGATGCAGTGTGGACAGCATGATGTGACGCTACACTTGACACTCGCATTAATTTCAGTTTGTAAGACAAACTCTGGTGCAGATAAACAAACTCTGGTTCTCTTGAAAAAGGGGGGCCCTACAGGTGAACCAAAGCATATTTGCATTGGATGTAAAAGCCATCCAGCCAAACATGTACCAAACAAAAAAGGAAAACCAAACAGGCTGGATTTTGGCAAAGTATCACAACAGAAAGCAAGCTATCATGTTGCTGACTGACAAGTCGGGCATGGTAAATGATTGCATTTCTGGCACATCAACCTCCTTGTGTGAAAGCAAAATGAATCCAAAAATCATGGCCTATTTGTCCCATATCATACTATTTTTACTGATTCTTATTCTATACTGTTCTGTCTGAAGAAAAGAAAACACTTGTAAATCTTCAAAACATTTAATTATATCTCTTCGCGGTACCAGGAAAGTTCCTTACTGCTACTTTTGCAAGCTGCTTTGCAACCCTGCTTGACTTAATCAGTGTCAGCTAGGGAGGTGCTTCTCTCCCCACCTCATGGTTTCATTGTGGACTCCAAGGATGGCAGGAACATGTGCTGTTCCTACTTAGGGCTTAAACTTTCGCCGTGGGGAAAAGCAGAGAGAGCCCCCATCACAGCCATAGCGCCAAATTAAAAATATGCAAATAAAGCTAATTCAAAATAACTGCTCTTGTGCCTTTTCTTTACAAAGCAGCAAAACATTTACCTTTTTTCCCCTTTTGGTGCTCTCATCCTTTTGTAAAAGTTTAATTTAATAACTTTCCCAGTGAAAGGTACTTCATATTGAATTCATGGCCCAATTTGTTTAAGTGTAATTACAAATCCAAAAATAATTATTTAAAATACAATGGCATGTCCTCTTTTGTAATTTGAGTTTTAGTTTGATGTCATGTTCTCGTATTTTTTGAAAATGTTGTAATAACTACACTGTGTCTAGTAATGGAGCAACACTTACAGAAAAAAAAAAAAAAAAAAAAAAAATAGTAACTTGAGATCTACATTTTTTGCGCTGCAGGTTGTCAATGAAACAAACACGCTCTTTTATAAGGACTTTTGATTATTTAATGTATTTGTTACCATGGTATCAAACATGTATCGAATATCAAATGTCTTTACCTGTATTGTACTGGTTTACAATTCCGTTACCATAACAACCTTAGTGTAGATCAGCAGTTTCTAAAGTAATCAGACCAGTCTGTCTCACAGCAACAACTGTGCCACACATCTCATCCCTATTCTGATGCTTGGTTTGAACCTCAGCTGAATGATTTGAATATGTCTGCATGTCTAAATGCATCAAAATGTCGGCACATGATTGGCTTATAAGCTATTTGCATCATGAGCAGCTGAGCAGGTTCACATAATACAGTGGCTGCTGACTGTTAATCTAATAATGGAGGCTGTGACTTTGAAAATAATGTTCTGAAAACTCACAGCCGTTCAGGAATTGCTTTAGTGTAACTGAACCCAGTGACTGCAGAGGGACTCTGAGCCTTTACTGGTAAACTGAAGAGGTGATAAAAGCACAACTTAAAGTATGCACCATCCCCTCTCCCATCCTCTTATAGCCCTTATCACTCCACTTCTCTTTTGAGTGACAGTCAATTTAAAATGTCAGAGATGTTTTGAAAAAGGCCGTTCACAGGTGAGTATCCGAGAAGAGGGTGGATAAAAATTGCTCAGACTCTGGGATGCAATGCTACCCATAATCAATTCACTTTGACATGTTCCATCACCTGCCAGCGTTTACAGTGCTGATCACAGAGTATAGTGTTGATTAAAGTTGCACGGTATTGCTCATTTCATGGATGATAACACATTATGTTGAAAAAAAAAAAATTCTGCACCCCTGAATGGTTGACAGGTGCATCTGAGAAAGGGTAAATTTCTGCACAGTGAAAAACGCTACAAACAGACTTAATAGCTGAAGATTTGAAGTAGCGCGCCAACAAAAATAAAACGTTACATCAGTTCCTTGTGAGAATCATCCACATCTATTGTACACTGGACAATAAGCCTTACATGTTTGTTCTCAATCCGAAAACATTTCTGTAAAGCTCTTGAGGCATGTTCTTGTGTCTGTACTAAGCAGTTCATACAGCCAATAACAGGGCGGTTGTGAAAGACAATTTGATCTATGCTCGGGGACAGACTGTGGAAGATGTTAAAACTCCCCGCACACCTCTAGTTGAGAAAAATAACACTATTTTTTCACCCATCATTAAGAATACACCGGCCACAGGTGAGAAGTCAAGTTCAACACCCTGTGAGGATCAATTCAAACACAAGTGGGAAAAATCTGAACCCTGAACGTTCAAATCCCAGTTCCATTGGAAATGGGATGTTGTGTAAAACTATTTTTGACCTGTATTCAATTGAATACATGACGAAGACAAGATATTTAATGTTCACTCTGATAAAATATTTAATTTTTGGTAAATTTTCACTCATTTGAATTTGATGAACGCTCACTAGGTGTTCGGGAGCTGAGGACACTAAGGGCTCTAATTTCGTAGACCAGGCACAGGCGTAGCGCACCTGCCCTGCACTGTGCCTGCGCCATGCCATGCCACGCCGACAGGGTGTGTCCAGGGCATTTTGCAATTTTCATGCACGGCGCAGTCTGGCGCAACGAGGTGTACCCACGCCTCTGTCCCTCCCACGCGCAAGTGGCAGAGAGGGAGGAGAGAAGGTGTGAGTGGGTTTAACACAGCCAAGAGTAATCTTCACCAATGAAATGAACGCTTCTCCTTGCCTTTAGATGCGCTGCGGGCGAGGCACAGTGCCAATTTCAATCTCTCCTCCATTGACTCCAGCCTCAGTAGGTTGGCGAGTGCAGCCGAACCCCTTCTCCCACAGGGGACATCCGCGCACCCCGCCCGTCACAGGTGGCCGTTGAGACCTCGGACCAGGGGAGGATGGCTCTCCTCAGGCTCCCTCCTTCCTTCTCCAACCAAGTGAATGAGGAGGAAGAGGAAAGAGATGTGTCTGAATAAAATGTATTTTTCTCATGAATGATTTTGTGTATCTTTAATGTGACTGAGTAAATTGTGGCCAAAACATGTATAAACGGTAGGCATATACTCGCATTTAAGGACAGAGCTGTGCAGCCAGGTGATCTCTCCTCTCCCGTGCGCTCTGCTGCTCTCCCTGATGATACGACACATGCAGTTCGGCCTCTCTCCGTCTTAAGTCCTGTAATGTCTCCTCCGTGAGGTCAAAGTGGCATCCATGGCATAAGGCTATCTTGTGTAGCATGCAGCATGCGACAAAGAATGCAGTGACACTCTGGATATCTGCCTGTGAGGTTTTGGTGACGTGTGCGCACTGCACACCTGTCAGCCAAATTACAACTGGACTGGGCGCGCTTTGCCTGCGCCGAGAATTGACCAGGTTGGAGCTGCCGAGCTTTCAGCGCACCTTCCGCGCACCTTCCGCGCAGTGTTTTGGCACGAAATTGTTACTGCACCAAGCTGAATCTGTCAACACCTCCCCCTGGTGTGCCGCCACACCCATCTCGGTGCAGCGGGTCTACCAAATTGCGAAATTGGCTGCGCATGGTGGTGCGCCGGACAAAATTGCCACTGCGCGGGGCGCGCCACGCTCCGCCATCCAGCATTTCAGAGCCCTAATTGTTGAAGCTTTGTAGGAGGAATTCTTTTTGCTTGATGTACGATTTCAGTTGCTCAACAGTCTAGGGTCTCTGTGGTCATATCTTCCTTATGTGCCACACATTTTTAATGGGAGACAGGTCTGGACCACAGGAAGGCCCGTCTAGTGCTTGCACTCATTTACTATGAAGCCACACTGTTGTTACACAGGCAGAATGTGTCTTATGATTGTCCTGCTGAAATAAGCAGGGGCATCTCTGAAAAGGACATTACTTGGTTTGCATATGTTGCTTGGCAACCTGTATGTACCTCTCAGCATTTATGGTGCCTTCACAGATGCGCAAGTTACACATGCCAAGGGGACAAACACACCCCCATACCATCACAGATGCTGGCTTTTGAACTTTACGCTGATGCTAATCTGGATGGTCTTTTTCTTCTTTAGCCTGGAGAACACATCGCCTATGATTTCAGAAAACAATTAGAGATTTTAGGGTCAGTACACAGGTGTGGAACGTCTCACCCCTAGCTTGCAGAAAGAGCTTTAACACATCCATGTAGGCAACGAGTCAATAGATTTACACGTCAGAACTGCGTGACACGCCAAATAGACTGTTCAATATATTTTACTAGTCCATCTGGGAAAAAAAAAACTCTTAAAGAGTGCTTGGGACCTTTCAGAAGTATATCTAGTTGGTGAATGGACAATTGGTCTATCAACCGCATTCATTACAGGCCAATCAGATAATGTCAAAGACGGGCACTACTGAAGAAGTGGGAAAAAAGTGAGCCAATTCATAAAACAAATTTCCAGCTTTATCCTTTCTATTGAGAAGTTTTAAGTGTTTGTTTTTTCATTTAATAAAGAAATTTGATCTGGATCTGATAAAGCAGTCGCTTTCTGCTGTCATCTTGCTCATAGTTTCCATCTCTGCCTGTGCCAAAAGACTCTGATTGGGTAGTCCTGCTTTGGGCTGATAACAGTCATTGGAGATTGGAGCTCAGCAAGCTGGACCTGCCTGATTAAAAGCATTCAGTCATACAAATCCATCTGCATTGAAAGGTTATGCTCAGTCAATATTACCAGTAAGGTTCTATCGATGTCCTGATCAATAGCACTAAGGTTTATTATACTAGTCTATGGTACCTGTTGGTGACAGAATTGCCATCAAATGTTTTGTTTTTTTAAGTTTTTAAAATTTTTTGTGTATGGTTAAGTAAAAGAGTGGTATGGTCAAAAATAGAAGAAAGTGAGGAATGACTTGGAGAAAATATGCAACTGTTTTTACTTAGACTCATGCAGACCCAGTAGGGCCATGACCCTTGCATATAGGACACATCTTAACTGTCGGCCATGGGCAGTTTCAATGACTGAATAGCAACTGGATTGGTTTATATTCTGGGCAAGAGCCAGAACATAAAGCCTAAGGCTTTATATTTTGGCTCTTACCCATTCAGCTCTTAGAACTGAAAAAGTCTTCTGCAGAAGAGGTGAAACATCTTCAAGAATCTGAACCAATCCAGTTGTCACTTTGATCAGCACTGGATAACCATGACCTGGATAACTAAGAACCTACACAGATGTGGTTCTTTTGTTTATGGCCCATTCACACATCAATGTATGTTAGCTTGCATCGACCAACGTTAAGTAACCCTCAAATTTTTGGTCAAAGTATGTTACTAGGGTCAATTGGGCTGTGTTCAATGAAGGTTGACATTTCTAGACCAGAGAGAAATGTGCTGGTGGAGTATGATGTTACGGCTCCATGACTAACTGTCTATGGATTTTAAACGTTCACCAATGTAGATGTAACTTTGGCTTGGCAGAGCTTTTGAGCTGAGAGAAAAACTACTTTACATAAAGCAATCTCCGGCAGGATTCAAACCAGATGTAGCAAATCTATGATATTAGGTAACTGCTTACCACTGCGCCAGTCTTGCACACCAAAATCTTCTGACTTTATGCAAACCCTGTTTTCAAAACTTGACCTGACCATGCCTGACAACACCTGATCTTAAACTAATTGTTCAGTTTTGCAAACTTAAGTTGAGAAATGAGAACAACTTGTCTAAAAAAAATTAATTAGGGTAGTCGAGATAACTCATTTGATTAAGTTCATAACACAACATGTATGCAGTTTTTTGGTGAAGACCAGTTTGCCCAACCAATGTCTAGGTCGACGCAGCTTAACATTTCCCTCTGCATCTGCAAAGGTTGGCCAAAAAGTTAGTGTGTGAATGCAGCAATAGACACTAACATTTTTTATGTTGAAAAAGCTGCATAGTTTTGATGGGTCTTAATTATTCGCCTAAGCTTCCCAATGTCTAATATGATTCATTTGGAGTCTATTTCTGTAAAGATTTCAAATGCCATAAAAGTAAGGAATCATCTATATGATTTCCAGCTCCCTTTGACGTCATCTTTTGTTACTGAAACAATGAGTGCCTCCAAGAAACAGAATCCATAAACTCTGTGTTACGGGGGATCTGTTTAATTAGGATGCACAAGGGCAGGACTGTGTGTATAAAAAGTCTTTGTTGAAAGCAGTTTCTAAATTGGGGTAATGTGGCATTAAATTTGATGGTCCAACAGCTTAGCATTTGCTGGGAATGCGCTGAAGACCCTGAAGGTGTTTGCTGTCATTGAATGCTTCTGTATTTGACAAACTAATTAAAGAAGTACAAACTAGAATTCACACGACACTTTCAGACGGGGCGGAGGAGAATCTGAGATGACATTTTTACCAGTTACTCTCAATTCCAACTGCCTATCTCTCTGAGCTACAATGAATTGCCAAACAGAAAAGGGAAAATAAATCATTACAGAGTTGTGTTCAAATATATGGTGGCATCAAACCAGGGGCTATTTTCTCTGCCCAGCCCACTCTTCATACCTCTGTGACTAACTCGTTGAGACAAGACATTTCCTGTCGTGCATATTCACTGGGCATCAGTCTCAACAATCCTCTCACTCTAATGCTGTCTCCCCCACTGCTCACTTAGATAGGGCTTTGTCAATACCAATGAGAGAAAACCTAGGAAAGTCTCTGGGGGGTGCTTTAAGTGTTTTAAGCTCTTTTTTTTTTTATCTCCGTCACTTCTTCCCCTCTCTTTTCTCCATCTATTTCTCGCTTCAAATCCCATTTTACAGGCTGAAAACTTGATGTTTCATTTAGGCAGAGTGAAGCCAAAAATAGCTCCAAATGACTCAACTGGTCTGAGGTTTCATTTGAATGATTTTTACTGCTGAAGTCAGTCAATAAGGAACCTTTCTCTTAAGCAGATTTGCTTTATGTATGTGCAACTGACAAACCTGCAGGAATGGTGGATGCTACTTTGTCAGTATGGACCAAAATCTAAAGTTCTAAAACAAATCAAAACAAAGCAGTTAATCTAAAGTTTCAGCTCCATGTGGAATCTATGACAAAGATAATTACAACAGTTCTACCAAGATGTACCCGAAGAAGTGGACTTTGGGTGTACAGGATGACTATTAATGAGAAGAGGATAGAACCACGGGTGCTGCATATAAATAGTTGTATTTTCACCCACAACTGCAGTACATTTCCGAAGAGTTGCATCTTTAGTTCACTGTTAGCTACTGAATGACATGCTTGTGTTTTTGCTAAGGAATCAGACAATAATCCACTGAACAGTTGAGCATGAACTAGAAATTTTTGGTGAAATTAAAAAAAATAAAATAAAACAGCAGCTGAATCTTTTCAAACATTAACTGAGATGTACAGGGAACACTGCATCTCACGTACACTTGTGTTTGAAAGGCACAAAAGATTTTGTGAAAGCAGAGAGGATGTCCATGATGATGAACGTCCTGGGTGCCCATGCCCATCAAGAACGTCTGAAAACATTCAACAAATTGAACAAATCATTTCAAATGGTCGACATCTCAGCATAAGAATGACAGCAGAGACGGTCTTCACTGATAGAGACATTGCAACTAACTTTGCATGATAATTTAAAAATGAAAAAGTGTGTCCCAAAACTTCTGACTCCAGATCAAACAATTTTTTTCACAAACTTAAGGAAACTGAAATTTCGTCAAGTGTGTGATTACACGTGATGGAAGTTGGATCTTCCAACATAATCCTGTGACAAAACGTTGGTCAGTGCATTTGGATACACCAGCATCATCAAGGATGAAGAAAGCAGGATAAAGTAAGTCCAAATTCAAGGTCATGTTGATTGTTTTCTTAGACATTGAATGTATTATGTAGGAGGAGTGTGCCTTGGAAAAACTGTGAGAACAAGTCAGAAAAAAAGATCACAGCTGTGAAAAAAAAAAAAAAAAAATGTTTTCATCCATCAACACAATGCACGAGTGCGTGATCACCGTCCATTTTCACCTGATCAAGCACCATGTGACTTTTTCCTTTTTCCTATGATTACGCCTAACCTTGCGCAGCAGCTGGACCAGCCTGATTAATTGTCTATAATCAGACAGATCCATCTTGCCAAGCTCCAGTCTGTAACAATTGTGCTCGGCCCAAAGCCGTACAGTCCAATCAGAGTCTTTTGGAGAAGGAAGAGGTGAGAGAGATGAGCGAGACGACGGCAGGAAGTGACTGCACTTATAGAGCTTAGCATAGATGTTAACAGCTTTAGTAGCAGTTTTATCAGATTTTGACCACGTTTCTTTATTAAAGAAAAAAAAATACCAACACTACAAACTTCTCTACAGTGAGGATTTTTGACTCCACTTCCGACATGTTTTGACCTGAGTTGTTTTACAAAGCGGCTCAAGTTCTGTAACACAGTAGCACCAGCCTACTGCATTATCTGATTGGCCAATAACTGATGTTGATTGACAGAACAATCATCTAATCACCTGCTGGATATGCTTCTGAAATGTTCTGCACTCCCCAAAGTCTTTCTAAGGGCTCTTTCCCAGATGGACTAGTGAATATTTTGAGGGGTCCGTCTGGTGTGTCAGGTTAGATCACATCTCTGCTCAAAGGAAGACATTTGAAGCCTGTGCCAGAAGTTAAGAAAATAACAACAGAGGTTTTGAGACAACTGTCCGAAGAAGACCTGCTGCACTGCTCTGATCAGTGAAGAACTGAATGCAGAAGGGGGACTGGAGGGGATTGAAGGAGAAAGACACTGAAAAATGTTCATGCTCTATAAAACTGTGATTAGTCTTGTATTTTAATAGCCATACCTTTAGATCGTGTACGTTGGTCATGTGTCATAAATGATTTAGTCGTACAGTGTAAATGGAAATTTCTCCTTGACTGATGTACCATCAGCTTGGAATTGCAGTGTACACCCGGCTTAAGATGTGTCCACTGCAACGTAAACCACCATTTTTGTGTCATGTAGGAATTTTACAAAAAAGGGAGCAACGCTGTTAAAGTGGACTTTGTGGTTTATACTGAAAAAAGCAAAGTATTCTAGGAGGTCCACTTTATCACTTTTTGTCTCTAATAAAATTAAATTATCCAGGGTCACATTTAAAGAGGTGAATAGTGAATGCAGATGGAGGAAACAGAGGGTCAGCCACTGCTCATTATCTTTTGTTATAGTTTTGGTTGAGAGCCCCCTGGTGGAAGGTTTTTACAATCCGTACAGAGCATTAACCACAGCAGGCTGACACTTTAGTTCTTTGAAAAGTTGTAAAAACTGAAAAATTACCTTGAGGTACATCTGACTTTTTTATATCTTCAGACTTTTAAATGATCTCATGCTTTTTCTTTGTCACCACAAAATTCTTCAGGTCTTTTGAAAGAGAGTTTGATCCTTGTGACGCTTTATGATTAAATATAGAATAAAAATATAAAGGCAGAGAAACTGAAAAGGCAGAGGTCTCCAAGGACAAGTTCACCTGCCAGAGAAAGAGCGACCTGTCTGCTGCATGTCAAGGTGAGATGTTACATCCACTGTCAGCTTGTCAGAGGACACATCAGGAGATTTAATACACTGGAAGATTTTTCAGCATTAACTTGTTAAGAGAGGTCTAGTAAAACCATGTACAGAAATAAGAGCGTAGGGCTGAATTGTGTAAGGAGGACTTTTTTGTTTTAGGCATTTAAGAAAAGAGAGGAGGAAGAAATATGTTCACCTCAAAAAGTATTTTAAATGTTGAGGATAAATCCAACAAAATTAGAAACGTGATTGAATGTTGAAAGCACCAAGGCATAATAATAGAATGGAAAAAAAAAGATAAATTAATAAATAAACTACAATAACATGCAACAAGTCAGTCCATGTGCAAATGATGTGAAGGACCCCTTAAAAGGAAGGGGTGTCCTGATCAGGCTTTTCTTAACCGATCACCAATCACCTGTTTTTGAAACCAGTTTGTACCAATCATGTTTCACATCTTAATTTAACAACCGGTTAAGTGTTTGCTAAACCAAGCAGAAGAAAAAAGGTCTCGAGCAGCAACGCAATACAGTCTCCCATAGTAAGGACATCCTTATTACACAACTAAATGACTCATGTATGACCTGTTTTTATGATGGGAATCAACAAATTATCGTCAGACTGGCCAAAACTATTATTCTGTCCAACGGGCAAAGCATTGCAACGAGACAAACAGATAAAAGACAACATGTGGTTCAATATAAACTCAGTCACATCATTTAAGTGACGTCATTATTTAATATTGCCAAGAAAACAAATTTTACCCCCACTCAACTTTATTTGTACAAGGTTCAGCCAAAATCCATATTTCGAACTTTGTAAGTTCAATCTAAAAACATCATGTTGCTTCATCAAATACTCATTTTACCAAGACAACCTGAAGGCATCCCGGTGACATCACATGCATGTGTTGTGTAGCATTTGGCTCAGCTGATTAGTTTTAGTCTCAGTGTGAACTTACACATACTCAAACACTGGATTCATATTTATGACTGACATGACTGAACACAAAGTTTTTATGATTACAGATTTTTTAAAACAGAGCTGCAAACGTGCAGATGACACCCACTGGTAAACTTGAGGTAAACCCACAGGTGATCGATATCAGTGACTAAAGGCATTCATTGATCAACTAATGTGTTTTTTTTTTCTTAACCAATACTGATAGATGTCCAACCAAAGTTGTCAAAATTTGAAGCCAATATCCTAAGAGAAGTAAGTAAATAAAGCCAGACATCACAAAGTTTTTTTAAAGGAGAGAAGAGGATTCATCACGATGTCAAAATAATATTTGAAACGTGAAGAAAAAAAAATAACAGTAAAAGTCAACCTGTATTTAAACTCTAAACTAATAGAAAAGACAGACAATAATTACATTTTTATTGTTAAATGTTTTATTTTTTCAAGGTTTAAATCAGCCAAAATGGTCAATGTGCTGTATTACAAAACAAATTTAAAATAGCTTGTTTTACAAACACATGTGTCTTTTAAAGTTTACTTTTTTTTATAATCGGTGTAAAGACTGGAATTCCATCGGCATGAATTTTTTTGTATTGAAATGTGACACCCCACTTTTCATTCCAAGTTTTCTGGAAAAGTGGTTTTCAGAGTGTGAGATGGGTCTCCCCTGGAAGGACATAAGGGGAGGTGCAGGATGAGAAAGCAAACCAAAAGGACTGTTCAGACAAATTCTGCTATGTATGGGGTAAAAATTTAATATTTGCCTCCAAAATATATCATGAAAATTAGTAAGTAGAGAATAACTGAAGTAGGCCTACAACCATGGCTATGTAAATTGTATTTTTGTGAACCTGTCTAAATAAAATCCATGGCCACAGTCTGCAATTTGCTATGAATTACCACCTATATTGGCAATTAGTTTATTAGTATAGATTAAAAGGCAAATAATTTATGCTTGAGTTGAGTCCTTTTTGATGCTGTATTTTTCATTTTCCTTGTTTGATTTTTAATGGTAGACAATTATTTGACGTAAATCCCTAAAACATTGAAGATGACACTAAGAAGTTCTGATATACTTAGACTCTTGAAAATAATATCCCTTTTTCAATAAAAAGATTAGACAGACAAAAAAAAAGGCATTTGTTTTTTCCCAAAAGGAAAAAAAATACAAAAAGCTGACAAATGAGACATATTTAAACAATATTGTTTCAGACTATGATATTCTATTAGTAATAGTTATTAAAAGTATTAATTAGTTATTTCATTTTCAAAATTTTATATTTGTTAGACTGTGTGGGATGTTGTGGGACATTATGTTCTGACAGGGGAGGCTCAGTCTTCCACACTTTGAGAATCCTGTTCTAGACCCACCCTTGATTAGATGTGCCTTCAGCAAAAATAAGTGTGAAAACCACTGTCCTCTCTGATTTATATATTCTTCCGGTTTTTAAAGTCAGTGCATGAGTCCATTCAGACATGCATTTAGACAAAAGTATATTAATCCAATAACAGGTCTGTCCCTCTGAATAATACCAGACTGAACCTTTTTACATTAGTGTTTTACTCCCATCAAAGCACAAGGACTGAATCTCATCAATTTAATACAAAGGCCTCTGCAGCACAAGGTTAAATACACAGAGAAGGAGATTAAATGTACGTATTTCTCTCTTTGTGTGAAAGTGTGAAAGAGCCAATTTTACGTTGGCAAAGAGATTCTCCTCAGGTCAAACCAATCTATAAAAGAAAAAGACCTTAAGGGTAAAACAGAATAAAAAAAAGTCAAACAGCTACAATGACTTAGGAGAAAATGTAAAATCTACTTATGTTTTATTCTATTGCATAAATCATGGATGTATAGCAGAACACTGCACATTACAGTTTAAATATTTTTAAGCACGATTTTGAGCCTTCAATGTGAGCTTATACTTTAAAAAAGTTGATTTATACAACATAGAGGCAGTACACAAAACAAATTGGCCTAAGTATAAGGAAGCCTGGTTTACACTTCCTTGCTCGTATCAGGTTGGACCCTCTTTTGCCTTCAGAACTGCCTTGATTCTTTTTGACGGAGATTCAACAGCTGCTTGCAACTTTTCTAACAGATTGTGGTCCATATTAATGATGCAGATCTCCCCGCACCATCAAGTCCCAAAGATGCTCTACTGGATGGAGATCTAGTGACTCTGGAGAGCCCTGGGGTACAGTGAACTCACTGTCTTGTTCAAGAAACCAGTTTGAGATGATTTGAGCTTGTGATATGCTGCATGATTCTGCTGCAAGTAGCCATCAGAAGGTGGGCAATACAATGGCTACTTCTGTAGTCTGTCTTTTCAACAATGCACAGCTGGCACTAAGGGGCCAAAGTGCATAGAGGAAACATCCTTCACAACATTACACCACAATCAGAAGCCTGAACTGTTGATACAAGACAGGATGGATCCATGCTTTTGTGTTGTTTATGCCAAATTCTGACCCAACAATCTGGAATATTGCAGCAGGGATAAAGACTCTTCAAACCAGGGAACATTTTCCAATATTTTATCATCCAACTTTGTTAGTCCATGCAAATTATATGTATCTTATCTGACAGGACAGCACCCGGTGTGGTCCTCTGATGCTCTAGTACATGCCTCAACATTCATGGTTTCGGTGCACTGCTCTGCGCTGTAGTGTCCTGGTGGGGTGGCACTTAGACTAGGGAAGTCAGCAGGCTTAACAAGCTTGTGAGGAAGACCTGCTCTGTGGTGGAACAGGAACTGGACAGTCTGGAGACAACCCCTTACCCTTTCTATGACAGGCTGTGGCTCATGGGGAGCTCCTTCAGCCCGTGCATCACCCCACCCAGGTGCAAAACCAAACATTTTAGATGCTCCTTTGTGCCAAACACCATCAGACTGTACAACGACAGAGGAGGCCACAGCCAATTATGAACAACAGCTTCAGTCAATCCAGCTGTTAATGTTTAATGCCATACTGCTGTACTGCTGCTCTGTTCACCATGCCACATGCTCAATATGCCACTTAACTTCACTTACTGGACAGCTATTCACTTTTCATTAACTGCTCATTATGTCACCTGACTGAACATTATGCACAGATGTCTTATTTAGTTCACCTGCAATCCAGAGTGCAGAATACCTCCCGTTCTCCCATGTGATAACCTTACTCCTGTATAATTTCTACTGCTATATCTTAAACATATAATGTAGTCTGTTCTTGGTAAAGTTTATATTGTTATTGCTATCTTTTTGCAGCTTCTTTGGCCTGTGCTGCTGTAAACACCTGAATCTCCCCCTTTGGAATAAATAAAGGATTATTATATCTTAAATCCAGGGAGTCTAACCAGGAACATTCTTGCTTTCACACTGGCGCTACCTGCTAAATCAGCATCCAGCCTTTCAAATTGTGTCATTTTAAGCAGGTTACACACAACCCGACAATCCGGCGGACTTTAGGCTCGGATCTCCACTTTTGATCAAACTCAGCAAAGGCCCAATTATCTGGAGGTCCTAAAGATTATCTTGCCTGAATGTCCTGTGGTGTGAGATGTATTAAGAGTCACTTTTTCCTCTCGGAAGAGGACTGGGGCTGCGCCAACTTCAAATCTTAAATATTCAACATGTTCGCTGCTTTACCTTTCTTTCCCTTTAAATGGTCTCCTACAGGTTTTGTATATTTAGATGTATCTATAACCCCTAAAATCCCTGTCCAAATGATTTTAATTGTTTTTTCAAATAAGGTGGTAAAGAACTTGAATGGCTGGCTTAGTTCCTTCATATGGAGCAAACGTAGACCCAAACTCAAGATGGCCATACTACAGCTGCCAGGCTTTGCAGGGGGTCTAGACCTACCAAATGTCAGGATATATCAGTTATGTACTCATATGAGGTATATTTATGAATGAGTCATTAATGACTCAAATTCTATTTGGTTGGGGGTTGAAGCTTCCCTCTCAAAGTATCCACTAAAAGATTTACTGTTTTTTAAGAAACTCAAAAATATCAGAATGAGCTGTAATAACCCGGTTACGCTTAATACACTTAAAGCCTGGCGATTAGTATGTCGACTTGAGGGAAGGTCAAAGTTCACGTCTGTTTTCACCCCTATTGTGAATAATCCTGATTTCGAGCCTGGGATGTGTGATATTGGTTTTAAGCATTGGGGGTATAATGGTGTTCGTAGACTAAAGGATTTACTCACTGATCATATGATCATGACATTTGAACAAATGATTGAGAATATTCTATCCCCAGACATGACTTCTATCGTTATCTACAGATAAGGCATTATATCTTGCACAGTACCACATTAATTGAGAACCATGAAAGCTCTTCTGTTGAGAAATTGATATTTATATCAAATAAATATATATCTGTGAGCTTACTTTATGAGATTTTATATTCTGCACCCTCAGCTGGGTGCAGAGAGAGCTTGGTATCACAATTGATGATGAAGAATGGGAGGATGTTTAGAGACATGCTAAAACAATCTCAGTCTGTAATCGTACCCAAGCAATACAACTGAAAATTATACACAGAATGCACATATCCCCCAACTGCAGGCATCGTTTCAATCCCATTCTCTCACCCATGTGTCTTAAATGCAAGATAGAAGTTGGCACTCTAACTCACTGTTTTTGGTCATGTCAGAAACTGTAAATGTATTGGTCTAATGTCTTGTCTGAAATAGAAAAGATGCTCGGTTTAGGACTGGAGATGGAGCCTTTGTCTCTCATAGTGGTCCTGCCAAGCCAACGCTTAAAATCAAAACATAATAAGAGGCTGTACTGTATGTACCTATGCAGCAAGGAAAAACATTTTTCTGCAGTGGATCAATGAAAAAGTACCAACTGTTAAACACTGGCAAAGAGTGGTGCTTGATCTGGTGCCATTAGAGTACCTTACATGTATATTGCATTTAAAAACAGACCAATTTTATAAAGTTTGGAAACCCTATTTGAACTATGTAGAGCCTGATGTATCTAACATTATGATGCAGGGATTTTGATTGTTCATAACGTACACTATTAATTTAACCCCGAGTGTTATATATTTAGATCCGAGCTGGTGTTTGTATTGTTTTGTCTGCTTGTTTGTTTTGCTTTTTATTTTTGTGAGTCATATTTTCTACCCATCCTACACTTGTAAAAGTGAAAAATTAATAAAAATATTGTTAAAAAAAAAAAAAAAATATATATATATATATATATGTATATATTTTTTTTTTTTCAACATGTTCAACTTTTACGACCAGAAGTCCTGATTTGTGTGGAGTGCACCGAGGAAAGCCGAGCATGTCCTCTGTGTTTTGTCACATGGACCAGAGCAAAGCCAATCAGGGAGCAAACTGGCTGAAGCAGGAGGCAAATGTAGCCATGTCAACTAGAGTAAAGGCAAAGCATAACATTAGATGGACGCCAAAATTGAGGTCCAATTGGTTTATTGTTAAAAACATGAGCATCCTTACAGCATAACCTGTAAACTATATATAACAGACTGATAATGAGAGGAGCTGGACGGAAATCACAACCGCCAAGGATGTTATAGGAAGCTAACTGCTAGCCGCACATAGCCCTCTGACGATGTCTGTTTTTTTTTTTTTTTTTACATTGAAGTTGCGTGAGATCACAAGCTGAGAGAGCAGAGGCGTTTGGTTAAATGAATCGGTTAGTTTGTGGTGTCCTAGGTCTCTCTCTTTGTAGCACACAACACACTACAGAACTAATCTGATAAATCTGACATGATCTGTCCTCATGTGTGGTTTCAAAATCAGTTAAGATTTATAAAATCTTCATGTGTATGAGGCCTTATCTTCACTCCCTCAGTCCCAAAAAGGATCATTTTTCCCGTACTTTCTTTCACATAGAACACCCACTCAACCCTGAATGTTTGGGACTGACAGTGGTGTGATTATTCCTCTTAAGTCTGCTGACTTTATTGTTAAGATTTAGAGATCATGCAGAACATTATTTTCACCACAACATGCTCAATCCTTTGTTATTCCTAAATGTAATTCTCCTTCGGCCCTCCATGTCAGACCATTTCTTTGTTAGATGATTATTTTGGCGAGGTCAATTAAGCGTTTTGAATCTAACTGTCAAACGTGAGTAAAAAATAACCAAATAAAGCTGTTTTATGTCTTGGATTCATGTTGGAGAAGTGGACAAAGGCAATTGCTCAATGATTGCATTTGACTTCCATAATTACACAACAGGGATAGTGTGTGCAGCCCTGTGTTTGGAGAGTATTGATTTTGCGTTATATGTGCAGAGAAACAGAATAAATTGGTTTGCCAGTTTTTTTTTCTGCTCCCTTGTTGGATAATAAAGACCATTCAGTGTTTTCATTAACTTCTTATTTTTTCATGTACTGGTCTCAGCTGAGCAGCACAAAGCTGAACATTCAGCAATTGCAGCAGCAGGAATCTGTGTGGAAGAGTTTTTTTTATTTTTTCAACTTTTTCAAAAGAAAAGCAATTTGTTAGATACACTGCTGCTATGGCATGCACTGCAAGATTAGCACTCACAGGAGCTTCAATAAATATCCCAAAGTCAATACCAACTCTATGTGAATCGTTATTAAAAATGATGAATCAATATAGAACTCTGCTAAGAAAAAAAACACTTAGTCTCAAGTGACTTTTGGGTATAAGTGAATTTATCGCAGAGAGCAATTTTGCCTGCACAAACATGAATCAGGTTTCAGCTGTAACAGCTGCAGTCCATATGGTTCTATTCAGTCAGCTGATAAGAAAATGTAGCCAAAAGCACACGAAGGATAGATGAGCAAACACTTTCAAGCAGTTATGCAGGCAATTACATTCAGGGCTCCCTCCTCTACGGGGAAGAAGGAAAAGTTTAGAAATTTCTTGATGTCAAGGCTTTACAATGTGATTAAAACTTAAAATTGTCCATATTATCATATTTCTTATCTATATGCTTTGACAATCATCGGCCCATTGATAGTCTTGTTTGTCTGATTAGCTCAGAAAGAGTCATTAATATGCACACCGTGTGTGAAACTTTTTATCTTTCACTGAAACATCAGTGCCTCGAATCTGTTTAAGTGAAACAATACATCATGGCTTTGAAGTTACAAGTCATAGAGATATCATTCCTGTCCCTTTGTCCTAAAATCCAGTAACACAGAGATATTTCCACTTACCCTGTCACTGGATTAGTGCGATCAGCTAACTTTGCTCACACACTCCCACAGCTTTGTTTACTTTTCCTGCATGCAGGTTCTGTACTAAGTGACAGCAGGCAGGAGAGAAACAGAAACAGTGCTGTTTTGTTTCGCTGCGACAAAATGGAAATTAAAAAAGTTTTTGTCAGGTAACCTTTATGAAGTAACTACAAATATGTTATTTGAATTGCATGTTACATTACTTATTACACCAAAAAAGCAATTTGAAGACTCTGACACCAACCACTGGGCCACAGATCATTTGGTCTGTGACGATATTGTCTCACTTAAAATGGGGCTGTGGTCCAAAAAAGGTTCTCAAAAGTCCACCAAGAGATTTTTGCCAGAGTTTCTTCACAAAGTCCTATGATGTCCTAATGATGGATACTTCTGAGCTACAGAAATTAAATCCTGCTTAAAAGGGGACTGTTTTTTGTACAATATGACTGAAATACCATACAGATTAGTGATGATCGATACTAGTAAGATACTTGTGCCAACATTTAAAGTTTGTGACACTCTTAACTTAGCTCTCTGTAAAAGAACACCCACTTAAATGCTGTATAATGTGTAATAAAGACAGATCTTTTATTTAACAGGTTCTAAACTCCAGAGATGACTAACTCCGCTCCAAACTCACTAAGAGAGAAGATAACAGTAGAAAAAGAAAAGGAGACAGCTCTTTACAATTCAATGAAAAAATGACAATGGTTTCTTCCTCAGCCCTTCGTGGGCCACAGTTGACGTCTCAGGCCTGTGAATGTTGTGACACTTTAATAGACACGTACTATGCTTCGTGTCAGATATTCCTATCAAAAAATCTTAAGAAAAGTCCCATTTTCTTCTCTTTCCATACATTTTTAAACTGCCTAAGTGTTCCAAGGGCTAAAAGAGGAGAGAGATGGTGGTTTTTAGAAGTGAATAAATTTGAGGTCCTAAAATATTCAGCCTGTTCTCTTTATCATGACTGAAGGTTGAGTCGTAGAACTACGTATCCAGAGTGTTACTGCTGCAAGACAAAAACAAGAAATCAAACAAGATCAAGGACATTCGGGGTCATTGTAAAGTTTATCATCAGTACAATGTTTTTAGGAGATAAAGCCAGACAACTGAGCAAATACAAAGACAGTCACAAAGTAAGTCAACCAAATGTCACCAATTGACAGGCTTATTTTGTTTACCTTACTCCTCTTCTCTAATATAATATTTCCATTCTCAGCTAGAATGAGACATGTTTGTGTCAGTGTTGTCTTAAAAGGGATACGCCACCTTTTTTTTCTGTTCATGTCTTGCCTCACTCCCAAGTCCATGACGAGCAGATACCATTCTTTTCGACTGTGCATGCAGTAAAAAGAAAGAGACGGGCAGAGCTTGTTTGATTATGTATATACTGTATTTGTAAAATGTAAATATGTATGATATGGATAAATAATGTATATACTGATTTTTCTGAAGTGCTTACTTATTATTAGGATGTTTTTGTTTGTTCTCTTGGTGATTCATATGAAGAATAGGGTTGCTATTACCCATGAATTACATTATTTCCATGAATAATGACAGTGGGTATTGATTTCTATGTCAGTATTGTATCTGATTTGTAAGGAAGGGGCAGGACGAGATAAGCTATTTGCTTCTGTCTGTTCCGTCTCCATCTGGTTGCTGTGCATGTGTATGTACTCACATGCTCACATGCATGTGTTTGATGGACATGTACAGTTTGGTGTACATATTACTTTACATTGATTTGGTTGTTGTTGTTTGTTTGTTTCTTTGTTTTTAAAGTTTGAGATAAATAAATAAATGAAACGAAATGAAGCGGTCCACTGGTAGTTTGTTGTTCAGCACTTGTTCTTTTTCACTTCATCCCGCTGTTAGTAGATCTCTGAAAAATGTGCTTATTTCTTCTCATGTCTGTGCTGTTCTGTTATCATCTTATGTTGTCAGAGGCTAATGTTGGTAAACAGATTTCCATGTTTATTTGCACAAGAAGTGAGAAAATGGAGGGGGTACAGTTACTACAAATTCAGTCAAAGAACTACAGGAGACTCTCTTACATTAGGGATAATATCAGACAATAACAATATCAGATATGTTTCATGTTTTGTTTTAACAATCAGTCAATCAATATTTATTTGTATAGTGCCAGTTCATAACAAGTGAAATCTCAAGGCACGTATCAGGTGAAGATACGAGGCATAAATCATCTCACGCATAACTTCAACTATGCTAATGCAAGTTCATCAACAGTGGAAAACACCTATAATATGTGTTTTCGAAACAATGGTAATCATATAGAGCACACTATTTAAATAAAAGCGATTGTCCAACATTAATGATTATTTTTCCTGTGTATGGAAACTTGTGGCCCACCCTGTATATACAGACATGGACAAAATTGTTGGTACCTTTCCGTTAAAGAAAGAAAAACCCACATGGTCACTGAAACAACTTAAAACTGACAAAAAGTAATAATAAATGAAAAATTACTGAAAATCAACTAATGAAAGTCAGATATTGCTTTTAGATTGTGGTTCAACAGAATTATTTAAAAAAATAAAATAATGAAACTGGCCTGGACAAAAATGATGATACCCCAAGAAAAGACCGAAAATGATTTGACCATAGGGACATGTTAAACTAAGGTGTGTCCTGTAATTAGTATCACATGTGTCTTCAAGCTTGTAATCAGTCAGTCTGCCTATTTAAAGGCTGAAAAGTAGTCACTGTGCTGTTTGGCATCGTGGTGTGTACCACACTGCATATGGACCACAGAAAGCTAAAGAGAGAGTTGTCTCAGGACATTGGAAAGAAAATTATAGACTAGCATGTTAAAGGAAAAGGCTATAAGACCATCTCCAAGCAGCTTGATGTTCCTGACTACAGTTGCTCATATTATTCAGAAGTTTAAGATCCATGGGACTGTAGCCAACCTCCCTGGACGTGGCTGCAAGAGGAAAACTGATGACAAATTGAGGAGACGGATAATACAAATGGTTACCAAAGAGCCCAGAACAACTTCCAAAGAGGTTAGAGGTGAACTCCAAGGTCAAGGTACATCAGTATCATATCGCACCATCCGTTGCTGTTTGAGCCAAAGTGGACTTAATGGAAGACATCACTGTTGAAAGCAAATCATAAAAAACTGGAGCTTTTTGGTAAGTCACATCAGCTCTATGTTCACAGACGCAGAAATGAAGCATACAAAGAAAAGAACACTGTACCTACTGTGAAACATGGAGGAGGCTCAGTTATGTTCTGGGGCTGCTTTGCTGCATCTGGCACAGGGTGTCTTGAATCTGTACAGGGTACAATGAAATCTGAAGACTATCAAGGCATTCTGGAGTGAAATGTGCTGCCCAGTGTCAGAAAGCTTGATCTCAGTCGCAGGTCATGGGTCCTCCAACAGGATAATGACCCAAGACACACAGCCAAAAACACTCAAGAATGGCTCAGAACAAAACACTGGACAATTCTGAACTGGCCTTCTAGGAGCCCTGATCTAAATCCTATTGAACATTTGTGGAAGAAGCTGAGACATGCAGTCTGGAGAAGACACCCTTCAAACCTGAGACAGCTGGAGCAGTTTGCTCAGTGGGCCAAAGTACCTGTGGACAGGTGCAGAAGTCTCATCGAGAGTTACAGAAATCGCCTGATTGCAGTGATTGCCTCAAAAGGTTGGGCAACAAAACTTTGAGTTAAGGGTACCATCATATTTGTCCAGGCCAGTTTCATTAGTTTGTTTTTTTTTAATAATTCTGTTGAAACACAATTCAAAACCATTGTCTGATTTTCATTAGTTAATTGTCAGTAAATTTTGATTTATTATAACTTTTGTCAGTTTCAAGTTCTTTCAGTGACCATGTGTGTTTTTCTTTCTTTAACGGGACAGAATATATATATATATATATACATATATATATATTTTTTTTTTTTTTTTTTTTTGTTTTGTTTTGTTTTGTTTTTTAACAAACATCCAGGCAGAGGCAAAGGGATAAAAAATAATAATTTATGACTGCAACAAACCTATGGACCATCATACATCTGTCCTCAACACATTTGTGTTTTTTGAATATAGATTCAGTCAATCAACAACTGCTTGACCTTAAAAGAGCAATGCAATATTTAAACTTTTGACTAAAAGAACAGAGAACAAAATTTTGGGGATTTTACCAATGTTCATTTAAGATGATGACACAGCAGATGCATCAGAGAAGGGAAGGACACCCATCACAGGTAAATATGAGTTTAATCTGTAACAGATTGGTGACTACAGTCAATTAATTTTGATCAACTGATCAATTTTGAATTTTCATTAATATTGTTGATAGTGATAGGTGGCAGATTGATTGATCAAGGCATCTTTACTTATCAAGTCTTTACTATTCTGTTTTTGGTGAGACGTGGTAAACAGCTTGCTCTAAGAAATCCTTCACTTACATTATCCATAAAATGTATAGTGATTAAAAAAATTACCACTAAATAATGGTATACTTTGTCAGAAAAAAAAAAAAAAATAGTCCAACATGGACATATCAAGTCAGTCAGTAAAAACGTCTGGAGGTGCCTTGTTCACAACTATGACTGACACAAAAACTTCACTTCACAGTAGTTTGAACAAACATACTTTAACCTTACAAACTTTATTCAGTGATACAGTTTTACGGTCGCAGAGTATTTACTGGATTCAACAGAAATCCCACATGTGAAGTGAAGTATTCTGTCCTGTAAGCAAAACTAAACACACTCCATGCTGTTTACATCACCTCTTTAAAGACACCACAATGCTGCATGGACAGCAGTACTAAAGTGTAGTAAAGTGAATCCAATAGGTTTCAGTGTGTGAGCAGCATTTTCCTCTAATCCACTTTGAATAAGGATTATGCTGTTTTTGTGAATTTAGCTGGCAAAGCTAAAAAGTGTTTGCAGCTCACTCTGTGTATGGGGAAGCAGAGGGGAGCCACAAAATAGTGGGAGAACATAAAATGCTGTCAACGTGGTTTTAAAATGTCAAATCTTGTCATAAAAGGAATAATTTGTTACCTGTGATGTGTTACTGGATAAAAAGCATATCTTCAGGGTCTGCTTTTTCTGTTTCTCTCAAACCTTGTTGCAAATTGGAAGCTGTGTGCCTTTGGAGGGTAAACACAGCAGTGTCAGTGCATGTGCAGCCCTGGTTTTATTCAGATTGTGATGTGATACAAAGGACTCCTGTGACATGATTCTTGTTGTGTTTCATTTTTGGATAGAAGTAACAAGAGAACATGTAGGTCCAAGCCCATGTTCAAATACTCCATTCATACAGCTTTGCTTATTCCCCCTGTGAAGTTTGTTGTGATCGCTTGGCACATAAAAGAGCGGTTACGATGATCACATCCATTGTTCTTTTTATAAGCTGCAGAGGAAAAGATTGGTCAGCGTCAAGGAGAACACCCTCTAAACATGTCTAGTTTACACTAAGGGGGGAAATCAAACCAGTAATGACACCGTTGGGAGCCATCTGCCCTTCTGCACTTCAAACAAGAAGGATCCTCAAGTGCAGAAAAATGAAACCAAAGCAGAGTGCCAAAAACTGCAGTTCCTCAAGAGTCTGCTTGAACCTGGCTAAAGAAAAGCCCCAGGCTACACGATAGTGTGTGAGATAGGACATTTTTACAACCTAAATAAACATGTTTACAGCTTGATTCAACAAATAGCTTCAACTTGAATAATCAGTATAACCAAAGCCCCTCATTGTACAGGGGGTTAGTTTTTTTATCATGCTGTGCTGTTATTTTATCAGCAAGGATTTCCAGTTTTGAACAGTTAAGGGCGAGATTGACATGGCAGGACATGCAGTGTTGATCAGATGTCTCAAGTCTCCATCTCACTGTTTGTCAGTAGGTTGATCCAAAGTTAGGCTGATAAGACTTTCACAGTATTGCCGCATCCACAGATTGGCTTCAGCAATGTTAAAAAGGCTCAAAGGATCCCAGCTGACATTAGGGGAGAGGCAGGCATCATTCTCAACCGCTTGCCAGCAGATCAAATTTAGAGTCACCAATCAATAGAATGTTCATGTTTGTGGTCTGTGAGAAGCTGGGGTGCCCGGAAAGGACAGGGAGAACATGCAAACTCCACACAGAAAAACCCTAAACGATACAGGGATCAAACCAGCAACATTCTTGCAGTGAGCGACATGCACTACCTGCTTCACCACCATGAAAATGTCCATGAATTATTTTGTTCTTAAGATTATGAACTCCAAAACACTGGAAAGGACCTTAAATGTTATACATTTCTTTGTTTTTTAGTTTTAGTTCAGTTTACTTGGTTTGCACAAATATTTTAAAAGAAAAGTCAAAGGGAATAAAGTGTATAAGATTAAGTTGTTCAGTCGAGAAAGAAACCGAAAGTAGGCTTATTTTCAAATCTCACCTTAAGAGATATATACAAATATTTAAAGGAAACACCACAATAACAACAACAACAACATTGGCTTCTTGTGACCTTCTTCATCTTACAGACTCAGCTGAGCCACAAGATCCAGAGTGATGTGCACACCACCACTATCATCATCATTCATTAACTTTGAGCTCTGAGCTGTTTTTCATGAGTATTGATATGTTATTGAACTTGTCTTGTCACTACTCTTCATTAAAGGTAACTTAACATTATGTTTATATATTCAAACACTGTAGGATTATTTTAGGGTACATTGAATGCTTATTCAATATTCAATGTTAAGTGAAATTCATCATATTTCTAGCAAATATAATCTTGACCTCCACCAGGCGATTTAGAGAGTAGCAAAAGGTATCAGGGAATGACACTGGAATGAGATCATCCATCCAATCTTATATGTTTGTTACAGTATAGTTCTTTTCTTCAAATTTTTCTCATTAAATTGACAGTTATAACAAAAAAATCTAAGTTTATGTAAATACTATGAGAGACTTTCAACATGGATTCTTGGTGGACTAATCTGCAGCAGCTACACGATACTTTCACGTCAGTATGAACCAGAAGGACTAAAGGGGTACTGTCAAGGTATACCTACTGAAGTGGCTGCAGCATATGGTGTTAAGATTCACGGCTTCGTGGTCCTCATAAATTAGGCTATCATGTGAAATAACCTTTCAGTGTAACATTATGATTTGATTATCAGGGGGTACTGCACTTTCAGTGGGACAGCAGTGAAGGCCACGTCCAAAATCAGTGGCACACCACTGGAAGCTTTAAGCTTTAAATTCACCTTAAGACTGACAATAGAGTCGACACATTCAAAAACTGGCATGCAGTTGGCTACAGGCTATTTCCATAACCAGCATGTGTCATGACAAGCTGTGGGGGTTTGGCATATTAGTAATATGCGAGTACTCTGAAGCATTACTTTTCACAGTATGTAATTAAATACAATTCACCATTCAAAGAGACTTATTTGCATGCATTTAGGGCATTATAGCCAAAGCATTTCATTAAAATACATTACATATTATAATTTATAATGACAGCAAATAGTGATTTTGTGATACTTGAGAGTGAAACATTGTAAAGGTTGAAAGAAAATGTTGATGAAATGCTTTAGTTAAATATATGAAAAATCAGAGTAAATGAAAATGTAAAGAAATGTGTGCTGTGGTTGTGTGTGTTCAGGTTCCATTGGTTTCCCTCAGGTCCTCACACTTTGATATATTTGGCTGTGATAATCTTGCAGCTTTGCATTTCTCCCAGTAGTTTCTGAGTATTGCTTATACATTCAGATTATGGCACTGTGTGTGTTATGTAATGTTGCTGTATGATTTTAAAATTGGAAAACAAAACAAACTGTTGTGTTTGTAGCCAGTTTTGTTTAATTTAGTATGTTTAAACCTCTTGTTCCTTGTGTTCCTCATGTTTCTTGTCATTCCTGTTTTATTTTGAAGTTTCTCACTCTTGTCTCTCCTTGTGTTTCCTTCGCCTTCCCTCTCTGATTGTGATTCCCTTCACCTGTGTATAAAGTCTCTGTCTGCTCTCCTGTGTCAGTTCATTCCTGTTTTACCCCGTGTGAATCCTGCATCTATCCAGCCTGTGTCTGGCTTGTGTTCTGCACGTCCCCCATGACTCCTTGTGTTTTCTGCTTTGCCATCTCCTCGTGTTCTCCAGTGTCTTTTGTAAGTTTTCCTTGTGTTTTTATTTTTTTGCGGATTGTTAATATCAGCATTTGGGTCCTGTTCCTTGTTTTTTCTCAGTTTAGTTTTCTGCCCTCCTGACACAGACTTCACTAAAACCCAAAACCCTTGATATTTTTCAAAACTTAATGAAAGGGACCATTAACACAACTACATTTCAAAGGAGGGAACATGACAGATGCTTAAGAGCACTTCAATCAGACTGCCATGTGGTTCAGCACAGAATGCCAAAGGCTCATGAGTCAAAGCAGTGCTGTTCAGAAACCTTGGATGCAAACATTTGTGTTTCGTATCTTAACAGCTATTTTCTTTCAGGATTATATTTTTTGGTCTATTTTTGCCAATGCTCTACATCGAAGACACGGATGGGAGAATGGGAAGATTGAGAGCAGGGATTATTTGTAGCAAAGCTATCCGTCCATTCTTCAATGACTCTCCACCTCCATCTGAAAAATCTCAGCTGTCCAGGCGATGATGGATGAGCTGTAGGTGTCTCCCCTGCAGGAAATGACTGCCATGGGAATCCCCCTCCCCCGCCCTCTCTTCCCCATCATAAAAGACCACCTTGCCCATTCCTAAGCACAGGGATGAGCGCGGCGTTCAGCCTTGATTTGAACAATACCGAGGGGATTACTGTGTTGCTGAGAGCAGCCTGACTCAGCTCAATCCTCATGTGAGACAGCTTGGCTGGACTCACAAAACACTAAAGTGCTGTCATGTACGCTTCTCTGTCTAAGGTACCATTTTATCATTTATCAATATTTAATGATATAAATGCTCTCCAAAGACTAGGCTGTCAGTCTCTAGGGGCTTAGCTGGATGTGCAGGCATTTGGCATATAGAGGCAAAGCAAGAACATGAGCCATCATTGATTTTTATATCAACTTTTAAAACACACTGTTTCGTTTCAGTGTAATGGCTGTTTGTTTTACTGTGCAAACACAAAGAAATACTTTTTCTTGCTTCAAATATCAACTTTTTAGATGTAGTTTGCCACTTTTAGAAATGCACATGTGCATGGATTTTTTTTTTCCCAAGTAGCACTTTGTTTGGGATGTACTGTTCATATTAATTTAGAAAGTAAAATAAAATCTGTGTAGGGATGGGAATCGAAAACCAGTTCCAGTTGAGAACTGATAACAAATCTCCCAAGGAATCAATATCATTAGTCTTTTTGCTGATCAATAACCTTATCAACTCCTTCTACTTTCTTCTGCATTCCCTGTATATAAAAACAGACATCAGACTCTCATTAGAGGCAGTCAACAGAAATGACAACCAAGACATTAAAGCCCTTATAGCAATGTGAGTGCAGTCATTTGGACCAACTGCATTTGGGAAAATGGACATTGCTGCAAATTGCCTTTTAACGTTGGCCTGTTCACCCACAGTATAAGGTACCCTGATGTATCGACTGGTCATGTTTCTAATGCCATCTAAAACGGCTGGCATTATTGTGGCGAAGAATGACTGCGATATCCCACACCTAAGGACAGAATTTACCTGTATTAAATCATACCCAAAATGGACTTTAGACAGTAAATGTAACATTATATATTGTTCATCATATCAAACACATACCTGTCAGCTAATTCCCGCTGGAAGGAGTCGGTTGCCAGAAACCCCAGAGTGCTCTGCACCTGTATACACACCGGGATGGCACAGTTCCGGCGGGTGGTTTTGTCTAACACTGGGCACAGTTCAGCACATAGATCCAAGAGCACTGCTCTAGAGATGACTGCATGGTGATGACTGCATCACTATGGGCCAGGAAATCTTGTTGGTCCCTAAAGACTCTCACCGTCCTGATCCTACCATTTGTGTTATCTTCCAGCAGTGCCAGCGCATCCGTTTTGCAGCATTACGCACTATGCTTACTCAGCAATCACACTGTTTGTTACACAACTTGTCACAGCTAATACTAATCAATCAGTGCTATCTAGGGCTCTATATCATTTGAAGATGGAAGTATGATATATTAACGTTGCGTATAGTAGGCCTAATGGCTCACTAAAGAGACACATCTGTAACACTGCAGACTTGAGTGTTTCAGATTAAGCGGGTCTAAGATCTGATATTTGATGACATTAAATGTATGAGATGAATCTGGCTTCAATTCTCCACCTCATCATCTGCGCCACCAGTTTCCCTCGTCTCCAAATGTTTGTGCCCCAGGATCACAGTTGACGCACCGTTGCGCACATTCTCCCGCCAAGTTTATTTTTAAAAATCACAACCTTTGAGAGGTGGCATATGCCACTTTCAAGCCCTGTTTTGTGCGTAAGCAAGCTTTATAAATGAGGCCGCAGGTCCTTGGGTGGGCTGAGGTTTGATCCGCAGTAATTTGTCAGGGATGTACTCAGATGACAAACAGGCTGTAGATTTCATACACAGTCTATGCTGAGGAGCTGTGTCAAAGGGACCCCCCTGGGAGTCTTCTCAGGTAAGTCCAGAAGGTGAGACCCTTACTGGTCTCACACCAACTTGTAAATAGGGCTGCTGTGGCTGATTGGATCTCCAGTCCTTTGTTTGAGTTTCCCTTCTAACACCTGCCTCTATGGGTGCATGGAGGCTAAAAGTCTTTGTTCTCCAGACATTGGCTCAAACACAGCTGACACTCCTCCAAGACTGATGTACTGTCAGCTTAGAATTGCACGGTGTTGCCCAGCTTAAGTCTCATTTTGGCAATGAGAAGAGAATAAATGAAACTACTGCTGCTTTACAGTTGGATCAAAACTGAGGCAAACTCTTATTTAATAAAAAGGTCAGCAGAATGATGCTATAAAGAGAAATGCATCAGCTGGGTAAAGACATTCAGCACCATTTACTACAAACATTTAGTATTTGAGAATGCAAAGGAAATAACTGTGTGCTTAAGCAGACAAATCACAGTTAACAAGAGGAAAACAGAGATGTCCTCAGTGTCTCTGATGGTTAGTTGATGACTCAGCAAAAAGCGCTGCAGCACCGGAGCATCTATAATCTCACCGAACCTGGTCTAAATCATGCCAATCAGCCACACACACCTCACTCTGCTCTGAGGTGATGGTCGCAGTGTTGGGGGTGTGACCTGTATGCAATGCTTTTTATATAATCTGATTTTTTAAAGACATTGTGAGCAACTAAAGCCAGGTGGAATGTGATCTTTAAATTTAGATTTGGGCTGCTTTTATAGGATCAAAATAACATACAAGTCAGATCTTTCACCACATGACCTTATTCTGAAAAGTCTGTCTGGAGTGAGATCATCAAATTCAAATATGGAATCAGAAAATATGAAGAAGTAAGACCTATATAAAACACATATAAATCAACAAAAATATATTTTGTACATGATTAATTTGATCATGAAATAAATAAATAGATAATTACCACATGTTGTGTGACTAACAGCTAAAAGGCCACCCATGCAGGTGTTTTTAGTCGCTCTGCTTGATAATAAGACCTGGGAGAGGTTGAAAACAGGTGGGGGCTATGGTGAGAGATTTTGATGTCAACTTTTAAGGACAGATTGGCCACGGTTACGTGATGTTTTTTAATTCGGAATTAATTATTCAGAATTAAATAAATCGGAATTAAGGTTTTCTCCTTTGTGTTTACATGGAAATAGTAATTCTGAATTGACATTTACATGGGAAACACGTTTATCCGCCTTTATTCAACTCCGCTTAAGGTCTGGAGGTCAGGAATGGTTCTGATTGGACGGGGGCGGACGTGACATAGTGACGTATTTACGTCTACTGGAAGAAAAACTCCAGTTGAGCGTCTCTGTCAGGGAAACCTCGTCCGACTTGGACGGTACAACTTTAAAAAGGTCTGCATTTTTATGCTTACATCCATCCACTCTTTTCATCATTTCCAAGTCTTCTAAGACTCTAATTAGATAAATTATCTCGGCTCCAGTCCGACACTTGCTTCGGGCTGCCATCCTGTTCCCGTCAGTGTCCCGTGCGTCATCCCGACAGGACAAGGGAACGAGCATGTGCAGAACAACCGGAATTACTTTAAAGCGGAATGAACGTATACATGATCGAGGAATTATTTCATTGAGATTTAAAATCAGAATAAACCAGCCACTTACTTTGGAATTAAGTTTAATTCAGAATTACCATTTTCATTTGGAAGTAGGTGTTTACATAGTCATTTTTAATCTTTTTAAAGAGGATTTAAGTTTTATTCAGAATTAAAGGGGAATTAAGGCTCTCATGTAAAGTGGTAAATGAAATAAAAACAGGTCAACAAGTCCTCCTACAACTACTGGCTTTACAAATTGCATAGGGTTGGGGAAGTGTAAATCAAACAAACTTGACCACAAGGGCCTTTAAGACTTCATATTTCATGTAGCTTGGATGGTATGTGGAGTGTAAATCTATAAATTAAGCTCAGTGTTCTCAACAAAAAGACATGCCTAACTGACAGCTACAAATACATTTATTTTTATGTCTTTATATTCAGTGCTCTATTCCTTGTTTAGTGTGGAAAGACTTCTGTTAAGCTTTTTAATAAGAAATAATCATAAGAGAATCCAATATTTGTAATCCCCCCTCGTGATCAGTGGTCTTGTTGATCTGGGTAGAGCTTTTATACCAGTTGATTATTCATCTCAAACATTTGTACCATAGCTGCTCAAGTGTTCTGCATTTATAACCCCATTCACACTTGTTAAAAAAAAAATAAAAACCTGAAATTATCCGGATAGTACCCGGGCAAGCCGGATATGTGAATGCAAACAGCTTTTCAGAGTTTTTCAGTACAACAGCAATATTTAGATGTGGCACCATTGTTTTCTTATAAATTGTATTTATAAGAATATATTACATAGCAAATACAAAATGTGAATTGTTAAAAGAATAAGCAAATAAAAGCTATTATCTCCTAGTAAAAATTCTAAAAAAAACCAACTGAATAAAGAAATCAATTTCATTCATTTTTTTGCTCAACAATTCTATTAAAAATGCCTCCAATAAGATCATGACATCTTGTAAATCAAGGATGTCACACTCTAGTCAAAGACAGTCAGAATGAACAACAAAAAAAGAGTCATAGGAGGAGACAGATGAAGTCATGGGATGTAACTTGCACATCTGTGAATGCATCATTAATGCTGAAAGGTACTTACAGGTTTTGGAGAAACACATGCTGCCACCCAAGCGATGTCTTTCTCTTTCACGTTGCAACAGTACGGCTTCGTATCAAAAGGCTGAGAATACCAGACTGGGCTTCCTACAGTCAAGGCCTGTCCATCAGAAATGTGTGGAGCATTATGAGGCGCAAAATATGACAACAGAGACAATAAAAATTGTTTCTGTTCTATATATTATAAATATGTGGAGGGTAGCTTAATTTATTAGAAGAGGCATTAATATAAGCATTATGCTTCTGCCTGTGCCTTTTTAGTCACTTCTGTTGCAAGAAATGTTTTGTGGTGTTGAGAGCCATATGTTGTATTGAGAGACTGAGTAAAAAACAAAGTCAAGTCAAGGGAGAATTCCACCAACGAAACTTCAGTTTTCCCAAATGCTTATTAAGTGTTGTAAAAAGGAAAGGTGATGTCACACAGTGCCAAACATGCCCCTGTCCCAGCTTTTTTGGGATGTATCACTGGCATTAAATTCAAAATGAATAAATATTTGAAAAAAAAAAAAAAGAAGGTTGTCAGACTTGACATTTACAGTAATTTCTTTGTAATGAATTCAAAGGATCAAAAAACATTTGCAAATCATTAATTTATCTTTTTTATTTACATTTTACGAAGCATCCCAGCATCATTGGAATTGGGGTCTGGAGTTGATGATATACCCATAAAAAAATTAATGCTGAAATTAATTAATTAAAAATTAATGCTGATGTGCACCCTAAGGAGAACCACGATTTGTACCTCTAAAAACACCTCCACCTTTCTTATTGACCTGCCACTCTCACAGTCTGGCAATCATCTCGCTTGTAAGGGCAAAGAGCTGCATTGTGGTGGGTCTAGTTATTTTGAAACAGGTACTTCAAAGTCTTATTAGGTGAGATTTTATTCATTCAGAACAGGTTTATAAAATCAGATCAAGCACTGATTAGCTCCTAAGCTTGACAGATAGTGGGATAATGCTCTAAAGCAAAGGCACAGTCAGTAATTAAATCTCACATGGACTTCTTTCCTTTTGCTTTAATGCTTCTTCTCACAGGACTTAGTTTTGATCTCCATTAATGCCTTTTTCACAAAAAATTGTATCTGCTTCAAGGGAATCATGCTGGCTTCATGTTTGTGTTTCCCTTGTCTTGATCAATAGTTAATCCGGGGTCTTTGTGGTGGTAACAGAGATGTTCTACTTTTACTACTGATTCCCGTCTCTCACCCGTTTCCTTGTGAGGTGTGTTTTTCAGTGGTCTCTGATCTCAGAGGCAGGGACCTGTAGTAAGTATCCTCTTTTATCAAGGACAACCCAGCACTCCCTTTGTATCACAGCCAGGCCCATGAGTGTAGAGCTCATTTGATGTTAGAATAGGTCAGTGTGTCAGAGCAGATCTGTTTCTGCTGAGGTAAACCCTCCGAGAACAGAGCAACAACGATTTTCTGTCCTCACTCCGAGTTTGTTTATTTGCTCTTTAACCTTATGATTTATCAGAGGTTTCAAAATATGGTGGAAAATGCACGCACAAAGGCAGAGCACTTAGAAAATGCAGAGTGAGAGTGAGAACCAGCAGCCTGGCTGGTTTCCTATCTGAAAGCTACAGTGGGCCTTTTGCAGTTGGATTCACAACACCGAAGTTCAGCAGCACAAAATACTGCAGTATCTTTAAACCCTTACTGAAATTAAAACTCACATCTTTATACCAGTTAAACATATTTTATATTGCAGTTCAGCTAGATGCTGCTATATAAATAAACACCATTCCTCTCCCAATAATATTCATTAGAGATATTAATGTTAATATTAGATCGATCTCTCTATATATGGTTGTATTGCCTATATCCATTGTAACTATCTTTACAGCCAAATAGACATGAGGTCCATCTTGGAAATGAGATGCCACATCTCAAGGGACTTACCTTTAATACATTTATATTCAACAAATATGGTTATATACAGATAAAGATCGATTGATTGAATCCATATTCAGCCGAGACAAATGGGATGAAGGGAGATTTATGATCTGGACATCCACGGGTTTTTCGCAATCATTAATTCTTATTTTTAGTCCCTTTGTCTCTGCCTAGATGGATCCATCTCTGGATGTATGTGTGTGCATATACAAATATATTTACTGTCTGTATTTGTACATATGCATATATGTGTATCGATAAAATAAAGAGTATGGCTTCAGCCTTCTCTGTTGTTAAGTGCCTTGAGATAACACTCGTTATGAACTGGCACTATACAAATAAAGATTGATTGATTGAAAGGAAAGATGTCCCTTTGACATTTAATCAAACACTAAAACAGAGGATAACACAATTCAACATGAAACCAAACAGGCAGCTCAGTGGCACAGCGGGTTAGTGTGATTGCTGGTTCGACCCCCTATGCCAACCAGGGTCTTTCTTTAATATGTTAATATTATCTCATCCTCTGATATTGCCTCTAGAAGGTTATTATTCTGTTCCTCTGTGAGTTGGGGCAGGTTTAACAGGAAAACTTCTTCAATTTGTCATCATTTCTGCAAATGAGTAGGGAACACCCTGTGATCAGCTGCCAAGCATCTCAGGGTTTTCCCTACTCCTCCCCCAATATCAGCTGGGATAGGCTCCAGCCCCCTGTGACCCCTAAGGGATATGTGGTAGAGATGATCAATCAGTCAATCAATCAATCAGTCTTCATTTGTATAAAGTCTATTCATAACAAGTGTTATCTCGGACCCAACTAGTTGATATGTGTCAAAAAGACGAATGTCTCAACAGCACAACCTGTTAATTATATACGACAGATTGGTAAAGAGAGACGCTGAACAGAAAAGACAACTGCCAAGGATGTTATAGGAAGCTTACCACTAGCTGTATGTTAGCTTAGCAATCCTTTCCACCATGGACACGTTTGATCACGCTTTATTACAAGCTGCGAGAGTAGAGGCCCTGGCTGTAAATGAGTAAATGACATTAATGAATTGGTTGATGTGTGGTGCTTATGTCTCTCTTTTTGTGTGCTCTCACAGTTTCAAAACGGCTAAGATTTCAACAATCTTGATGCGTGTACAAGGCCTCATACTATTAGAGTTTCTTGTTTATAATCTCTTGGTTCATGTTTATTGTTTTGCACCCAAACATCAAGTCAGTTTTCTTGTATTTGTAAATGCACTTTATTACAGAACACATTTATTTCCTTACCCATGAATCACTCAAGCCATACCCTGAAAAGTTTCTCTAAAGGCCACTTTGGCAAACTAACAACTTCCTGTTCTTTCACAGATTATGAAAGCGTAAAAATCCTTTTTAACATTTCTGACCATCTATAATGATCACTTGTGAAATTAAAGACCTTGAAAGACCAGTTCTTTATCTTTGATGTGGAGCTAAAGCACAAGAGCCGAAATCGGAGCTGCTTTGTGTTTTTCTCTTCAAGGCAGCACTCAGGAGGCTTCTGTTCAAAGTTAGGGCAAAGTTATAGAGACTTTGGTGATCTGAAAAAGCCCTGTTCCCTCAAACAGATATGAAGCATCGCGGCAGAGAACAAGAGAGGGCACTGGCTGTGTTCACTGGATTCTTTTGTTTTGGGATGATTATTCATGCAAATTATATACTTTTGAAGGAAGAAAATAAACATCAGAATAGAAAACATCAGAATAGCTCAAAGTTTTAGTCTGTATTCCTTTTACCTCCGTGTATGGAAAACTACAGCTTTATTATCCATCTACAAAAGCAATGTGATTGTTGGACCATGGAATACAGAGGGGGATCAAGAAGATGGAATCAGGGAGGTGTGGTGGTTCAGTGATTTGCAAAATGTTACTTTTATAGTGTATGTGCATGTTTTATAAAGACTTTTGGATCACAGGGCAAGCAAGGTGTGTGGGAAAGGACTTGTGCCAGGGCCAGGCTACACAATTATTTTGTCAGTAACGACTAGGCGACCACAGAGTCATGAATTTACGCAAGGAGCATGACAGACTACATGCCTGAGACTGGTTGCATGTAACATCATGATGCGATGATGGTGTAATGAGGAGGGGCAACACTGAAGATCGAAATCAATGACACTGTAGTTTAGTTTGTATCACCAAAGGTTATGTTGAATGAAATGTTAGTTTTTGCTGATCTATCAGTCAATCAACCAATCAATTAATCTTTATTTGTATAGCACTTTTCATACAACAAATGTAGCACAAAGTGAAATACAAGAATAAGAACAAACAAACCCAAAGTAAGCAAAAAATAATAATAATACACACACATATATATATATATATATATATATATATATATATATATATATATATATATATATATATATATATATATATATATATATATATATATATAGAGAGAGAGAGAGAGAGAGATAATACAATGATAAATCTAAGCTGTCCCTCTCAGTGTTCCTCTGCTGTTTCTCTCCAAGATTTATCTTTTGACATTATATGGTAGCTCCTCTAAAACATAGTATAAGGGCAGGGATGCTGTTTTTCAGAGCTTTGCAAGCTTTTCCTCTCTCATAACACACAATGCGCAAACCTCAGTTTGTCGACATCAGTGATCTTCACACATGCAGATCTACCTGTGCTCTCATTGGTCAATAATGTCTTTGACGTGGAGGAACAAATCATACGAGGCAGTATGAAAGTCTGCCTGCTAGACTCTCCGTCACAAAGTTGGACCCCAATAATTGTTGGGTTGGGTAATAATCATCTGAGGTGATCCCAGCATTAATGACAAATATGTATATATGGACTTGAGCTTATATAGTGCTTTTCTAGTCTTAGGCTACTCAAAGCTGCTTTACACTGCAGGTCACATCTACCCATTCACACCCATTCACTCACATTCACTCACTGATGGTTCAGAGTTTCTATGTTAGTTATCCATCAGTATCAGCTAACCCATTCACGCCCATTTACACGCCACTGACGCAGCAGTGGGAGCAACTTGACCAAGCGCACTATCCAGCTGCGCCACCGACGCCCGATGGTGCATCTTGGATTATGTTTTTTTTGTAATATAGAAGAGACTACAAAAGATAAAAAGAGCTTGAAATTTTCAGTACGGTGACTACATTTTCAACTAAACAGTTTATCACTTTTCTAGGGACACTTTTATTTATATCTTCTCTTTTATCTCACATTGCGGGCAGCTCATGAAGTGACCAGTTAAAAAGTTAGATTTTAAAAGTTGACTTGTTTTTTTTATTGTGTCAACGTCATGAACTCTTTTAAACAATGTCAAAAGTTACATCCGGGCTACATGACAGTTAAAGTGTCACAGTTGGTTCTATCACAGCATTGATTAACATCAAGACAAGATACTGCTGATAGCGTGAAAATGCTAACCCTGGATTTCCACATAGTCTGCCTGCATAGCGTCCTGTTGATTAAGCTCTGACCGAGGGCATATATCCTCACCCACTAAAGCCATATTTAGAGTGCTGTACAGTGAAGCATAGCACTGATTACATTATTTCTGATGTATTTTAAAATTCCAGAATCTTTGAGCACTTGTTTTCCTAAAGCTAGACTTGCCACATATTTCCAGTGAACAGGCACAGGGGTGCACTGCTGGTACGAACCGGAGACGGAGCGGGGCATGTTTACATGTAAGGTTAGTGTATTTGCAGCCTGAGGGGTATTTCACCAAAGTGGAATTAAGACATCCAGGATAACCAACTTAAGCCAGGCTTGACCAAGTCCCTTCTGAGCACGCTGGCTTAATGTGTTTCACGAAGGCCAATCCAGAATGAGAAGGAGCAGCTTGGTCAAGCCAGATGAAACTATTTCAGATAACTGCTCGTTCACGGCTTTCTTCAAAAGACCGCGAGGTAGATCACAGATATACTGATCTAAACACAGAAGACGCATGCACATACTTTGCTCCAAATGAAATAAACAGCTTCAGATGGAAACCGCAATAAGGAGCGAGAAAGGGTAGCAGATAAAATCCGACCTGCTGAATGCGTGAGCAGCCTCAAACAAACATCCACTAACCAGTCAAAGTGTATTTACAGCGTAAATCCATATTAATCTTTGAAAAGAACCAATGAGAGATGAAAGAACATACATTAGTATGACAATTAAATACAGCCTATAGTGAGAGGAAGAAAGAAAGCGTCCTAATTATTACATATGAGGAGTTTCATGACGTTTGCAAACGTGTACATTTATACACATATGCTTATAATTTATTACACTCACTCTCTCTCTCTCCCTATACATATATTTATACACACACACACAAAAGTATATGCACGCATATACTGATAATATACAGGGCCGGTCCTAGAACTTTGGGGCCACATGAAAAGTTATCAGATTGAGCCCTATTCACTGCCCAATTTCTTAGCACAAGCATCTTAGGAGCAAATTTTTTAATAGACACGACGGTATATAGCCTACTTTTTTTGAATACACAACTTATAATTATTATAGTCCATTTGTGTTGTTTGAAGACATAAATAAGTTCCAAACAGTGGAGAAAACACTCTTAAAATAAAATTCTAGGATAATTGGTAAATGAAACTACATCTTAAAATAACTTTCTGGCATTTGGACCATTTTAAGCATTTTAAATATATTTGTTTATCATATAATCAGTTTTTAAAAGATTTAAAACTTTTAGAGATCATACATTTGTCTTACTGTATAATCTGTGTTCTTCTAAATTGCAGACTATTTCTACATGCTGTTTGTTTGGTAAAACTAAAACATGGATTAAACTAATATCCTCTAATAAATCTTCAGAGGGAGTTTTTTGTTATTTTATGGGTGTTAACAGAAGCAAAAGATGCCTGAATTTTACATTTTTTTGCAATTACGAACAATGATGCCTGTTTTTTTTATTATTGTATGTGAGAGAAGAGACCCAAAGCTATGGCAAAAAACTAAAGATTTGTTAAGTAATAAATTATGATAACATAATATGAACTAAAAACCTACAGGTTCATTTTTATGTAATCTTCTTTGTTAAAGTGTAAATTAAATCTAATTTTCTAATAGAGGGACGTGAGGACATTTTATATGTACTTTGTTAATTATTGTAAAATATTCCTATTCTAATAAAAGTATGATTCAAAGTCTTCAGAATATTTATCCTTGTTGTTAAATGGAAACAAAACTAATTTGTATTAATTAGAAAAAAACCCTTAACAAAATAGGCTACATGAAAATATGGGATATTTTAATAATTTTCTTAAGTAACTCATGTGGTTTGTGTTTGCTTTTGGTTTAAATCCTATTTTTCTCTTTCATCCTCATTTTAAATTGTCTTTGAGTTCTTTGAAAAGCATTTTAATAAAATGTATTATTGACATCATTCCTACCTCTTAAAGTCATTATCAATATGATTACAGTCAGAAACACGCTAATTTCAGATGAGGGCGCTGATGACTGAACAGCAGGATTAGTTAATCCTGCCTCTTAGCCTGGTCAGGAGCAGGCTAGCTGCTCAGAATAAATCTCCATGGTAACTTGTGTGCCTCCAAAATCTAATCAGTTTATCCTTCAGTGGGAGTGGACAATTGCCTTTTGTTTTGCCATTGGGTGTAGATTAAAGAACATCTCCTGGATTGTTCTTGGGATATTGCCCTCCCAAAAATGGCTCTGATGGACTGGATTGACAGATGACCAAAGACATGATGCCTCAGCCCTGACTATCACAGGCACGGAGACATTGAAACTATACAAAAGGGATAGTTTTATGGTTATAATGGCTTGTGGATTATGTAATAGAAGACTTTGCTATGAATGGATCAATCTGTAACAACAAAGAGGCTCTGTCAGGTTTAGAAATATGACATGTTTTTCAGGTCTTTAGTTTGTAGCCAAAAGCAACAGGCCTCCTCCAGGTTCATGTGTGGTCACATTTAAATGTTTATTTATTCATTTATTTTTAATGTCTCTCACTGTGTTGGCCTTCTGCATTAATGCTGAAAAAGAAATTCCAACAAAAAATCCAAAAGCACGAGGCCTTTCAGAAAGTGCACGGACCTCTTGTGAGTGAAGGTCTGCCTGTCAAAAGTAAATCTAAAAGAAGTCTAAGTCGACAAAAACTTATTTTTATCTGGCAGTGGATTTTTTTGTCAATACATTTACACATTTTACAGTGAGAGAACAGTTATTTAACAGTTGCAAGTCTGCTGGAGTCCTTATTTTAACTACCCTTTTTCTGCCTATTCATTTACCTGGATTTTTCTGTCAAAGTCTTCTTAGTTAGAAAAAAAAAGAATTATGTAAAAATAGTGCTTGGCAGATTATTAGACCACCTGTCATAAAAATTAGATAGCATACATTTTTTAGAAATCTTTCCAAACTTGTTGAAAATGTTTTTGTTATTAGACAAACATTTTGCATGGGATTGAAAAATTTCAAACTGACTTGGCCCTTTTTATACCTACATTTTGGCAGCTCACTTGGCCTCTGAGAAGTCAGAAAATTAATCAAGCATAACACTCAACAACTAAACTAATTTTTCTGTTCACTGCTCTAATTGTCCTGTCTTTTCACATGATAGGAAAAGGTTGAGAGGCAAGATTATTAATACATTTGAAAGCTAGTTTAAGAAAACATAAATGCATACAATTTTCAAAGCTCAGTAGGTTATTTTTATTTTGTTGGTAGTGATGCCAGCAGATGTTTTTTTCCTCAACTATTTCAAAGCCGGATTTAGCAGTATGGGGATTTTTAACTGCAGAGGGTGAAGCTTTCCAGCCATAATGGGTTAACAAAAGTATTACAACAGAGCTATTTATGAAAGAAAACAACTCTGAATCACAGATTTCTATTTGACAGAGCACAGATCAGTGACACTAACAGCAGTTTGTATGTCTGGACACAGATTATGTGCTGGGAAACTGCATCATCAAGAGAAAATAACATCTTGTGGGGTTAAAATGTGATTAAAATGTTAGAGTCAGACCTCGCCTGCACTGTGATTCACTCAACTATACTGGGTACTGGAGTTTAAACTTTAGATGGCTAAAGGGGCTGTACAAACGTGATTTCATTTTATTGAATATTTGGAAAGAGACTACTCTCAAACACACAGACAAACAGAAAAGAAGCACCGAGCATGCTTTTGGTCTTTGTAGAAATACATGCTGCTTCAGTGCCATTAAACTTTAATTTCTCTCTTTACCTTTCTGAAGCTTTTTAGCTAAAATAAAACTCCTTCAGCTTCAAAGGTTATATTTTCCACTTTATCAGCAGCTGAACACACACCAAATGTTTTTATCCCAGCCTTTGATTGGGCACTTAAAATCTTTTTGGAGGGGACTCAACAAGAGGCCTCAAAGACTCCTCTGTACATAAATACCATGAAAAAAAAGAAGAGAAAAGGTAAATGTGCTCTGCTTAATGTTGTTTTGAGTCTAACAAGTCCAACATCTTTCAGTTTCTCAAATGTACTGCACTGCACGGGAGGCTCAGCTTTGTACTGTGTTAAATTATAATTTTAGTATGGTAGTTAATTTGATAATTGAACGCCACTTACTCTGTTAATTTAGCATTTTAGTATATTAGTTAATTTGATAATTGAACGCCACTTACTCTGTTAATTTAGCATTTTAGTATATTAGTTTATTTGATAATTGAACAACACTTACTTTGTTACTCTGTTAATTTAGTGCTTTATTATGTTAGTTAATTTTGATAATTGTAAATATCTTCTATTCTTTTGATCTATGTCTTATTCAATGCATGCTACTATCCCTGTACTTGCCCTGTACTGCTGCAATACCAGAATTTCCCCTCTGGGGATCAATAAAGGATTATCTTATCTTATCTTAAATGTAAGAATTAGCTTTCTTTCTGTATCAAAATCTCTTCTCTAAGTGTAACTTTTCTTTTTACAATGAAAACATGACTTTCCATTAGTCTTTTTTTCTATTGTGATGGTCACCGTGTAGGATCAAACCATCACAGAGCTCCTAAATCCTGTCAATACTTGATAACAGACATAGTGTTACTTGACTGATCATCATGATCAGTGATATGGGTTTCGGAATAAAGACGGGCAGAGCATCACACTACCAGGAAGAACAAATGTACAAAAATATACAACAGTGTCCAAACTGTAGCCTGGAGGCCAACTGCAGTCGCCCAAGGCAAACAAAATTGATGATGGTCTGTATAAGAAAAAGTAGTTAGTTCTTGACCAATAGATGGATTGGATTAAGGCAGAAAAGATGTTGCATGTTTGCCTAATTGCCCAAATGGTCTTTCAAAGTTTGTTAGCTTGGTGCAGTTGACTCTTGTTTTGTGTCTGAATGTTAAGACCAGCCCACTGTTTCCCCTCTTTGCATGCTGCAAAAGCACCAGTAACCTTCCAGCTGAAGACAGAGATGTATCTTAAGTCTCATTAAGGCTCTCAATCATGAACAAAACCTGTTGAAGTTCAAACCTCAGCAACATCTGAGACTCTGCCTGCTGAGGCTTTCTTCGCCAATGCATCAGTCCTGAAGGTTGAGGTAAGAAAAGAGGAGGAAGGAGCAGGAGATGTGGACTCGATAACCCTCTCTTTGCCACAGTCTGACTAGTACTGCAGAGCAAGTCCAGTCAATAGAGATAGAGCAAGGTGCTCTGCCAACACAAAAGCTTTCTTTGCCAGCTTTGGAATCTCTGAGATAAAAAAAAACAAACAAACAAAAAAAAAAAAACAAAAACAGCATTTTTGTACACTGCAGTGCATGCAGGTTTTTTTAGCCATTACAACAGTTAGGTAAAAATGTGATATCCTAATAGCTCTATTCTAGATGTATCTTAGCAGAAGTGGAGTCCAAGCAATATAAAATAATCATATGCTACAAAATCTCTGCATGGAAAGTAGACTGATCTATGCTTTACTGCTGTGTTTCTTACACTTTTATTGGTCTTCAGATCGGTAAGCAGCATTCAGGGTTGAGATCATACTGAAAGTTTTTTATTGTAAAATAACAGACCAGCTCCTCTTCTATAAAGGTGACAGATGACATTAGCATCTCCATCTCACTTTCATGATTTTATGGGCTAAAAGCATGAAGGAGAAGCCAGTAAAGTGATTTTACCGCTGGGCACCAGAGGCAGTAAATGTGTTATTACCTGAACAAGAATCCTCGTGAGGAGACGTTATGTGTATTAAAAACTGTATGATTTTCAACCAAAGCCAGCTCTGAGTCACGATTTGGAAAAAACACATAGTCAGTGTTAAATGAGTCTGACAGTGAAGTCCCAAAAGTGTCAGTGAATGAAACCTCTTCAGAAAGTTAATTTCAGATGTAACTGTAGAAAAATGTTACAAAAAGCTGTGAGGAAGAACTGTGTGGAAGAGAAAATTAATGTTGGTTTGATTCAGAGTTAGTAAATAATGACTATTAAATGTTGAAAGTAGGGGTGTCATAAACAAAAATTTACACTTTGGGATTATCATGATAATTAAATATTACTATATCAATATCATCACACTATTTATGGAAACTAAAAAACAACCAACAAAATATGTTAATGTATCTACAGGCTTATTTTTTGTCTCTGTTATGATATAATTATCTTAAAGAGGTCATACTTTGCCTTAAATCAGGTCATTTAGTAAGTTACAGTCACTGTGAATCACTTAATATCAATTCACTAACAACTGAGTTTTGAGGAAAATAACTTATTAAATAACTTAATTAAAATAGACATGTCCCTGATTTCTAAACAAAAAGGCCTGACTGCTCCAGTCCATGCTTTTTTAAACTAAAAATGCTAGCATTTTGATCAATATACATATTTTTACTATTCTGAAAGCTAATCGTGGGCGAAAGCAAGATGACCAGAGCTGGAGGAACGAGTCCACAGATGGTTGTTTGAACAACAGGCTGCGGGGAAAGACTTGTTAACGGTGCAGTTACGTCTCCGCGCCCTGGTAGCTGACAAGGAGATGAATATAAATGAGGCAGGTGGGCCTTCTTGGTCTTATCGCTTCATACAAGGCAACCACCTCTCTGTCAGAGAGCTAAATAAATGCAACTTATAGTCCGGTGCGACTTATATGTTTTTTTCTTCTTCATGATGCAGTTTATGACTGATGCGACTTATATCTCGGAGCGACTTATAGTCCGGAAAATACAGTATATTAAATGAATAAATATTGTATCATCCTAATTTTTTTCCCTTTAATTTGGTGAATAGTTTATAAAACAATCTCACCAACATAGAAGGTAATCAACAGCACTGTTTAATAAAAAAATAAATAAATAAAACAAAAAATAAATAAAAGTGAAAATCATACAAGAGATCGAAGTTTTGAGCCCGACACTGATGATAGAAACATATGACTGATATTACATTGACAAGTTTCAAAGAATAGACTCAGATGCAGAGGAAAGCCAGGGGAAAAATGCAGTAAGACAAAGTTCTTTACCCCAAAACAAGCAACAATCCTAAAGTTCTAATCTTAAGTCTTCACATCTAAAAACCGGGGAAACAAATACAAGAACTGCAGGGCTGGAAAACATGAACACACTGGGTGACAATAACACTCTGGAGAGGGCTGAGAAAACATTAAGTATATACACACACAGATGAAGGCTAAAATAAATCCAACATAGGTGAGTGAGACACAAGGCGGGAAAGAACAAAGACAGGAAGTAAAACTAGAAAACAAAAGCAACAGTATTCCAAAATAAAACAGGAAATGAGCACAGAACACTTCAAGACATTCTAACAGGTAAAGAGAAGATTACAAACATGAAGTAATTATCAATATTAATCAAATCTGTTCTTTACAATTACATTACAGACACTGTTGTTATAATAAAATTATAAACATACATCAATAGAATAATATTTTTTTTATGAAAGACAAACGGTTGTGAAATAATTTATTCTATAAAATTAGTGTTGTAAAAAAAATAATAATAATAATCATAACGGCTATTATCATTATTATTATTATTATTATTATTATTATTATTATTATTATTATTATACAAAACTTCCATTGTTATGATTACATAAATGAACATATATTATCTGTTTGATATTAGTATCAGCATTATAGCCTAAAACGTTAAAATTGTTATTAGCTGATATGAAAAGTTCTGTTGACATTTACAGCTAACATGTTTCCTGTACATATCTGTATCTGCCATATATGCCTTTTATATCATGTTTATGAGTTTACCATGATGACTTTATCACCACTGAATGTCTTAATTAAAAAATCAACAGTATCATTTTTAGACAGTCAATTTTTTTTATCATATTGTATCATAGTAAGAGGAACAGGTCAGTTTTAGATCAGTCTGTATAATTTCAACCAGATAATATCAGGATTAGCATCTGTAATAATATCAGGATTAGCATCTGTAATAACGAGTTCAGAAATATTGTCATATTGGGTAGCATGAAAAATCCAATGTTTCGCATCATTATTATGATTATAATGCATAACAATCAACTGCATTTTCTACATTTTCTACATTTTCAACTTCAAAAATAAGTCCTAATCAGATAAAAGTCTCAAAATGTGTAAGAATTTACAACATTGCAGGAATTTACATCTGCTCTCTTAGAAATTTCTGGTAAATCTGATTGTCCCATCTACATTCTAACAGTGGTTCACAGATGGTCATGGACTCAGTCAAAGTCAGTTATGGTCTCTGTAAAGAAGTACTGTATGTTTAAATGTGTTAAATACTGTATATACAGAGAATGCAGTGCTCTATGTTAATAGGCTTCATCATATATGAATATTAGAGTTTAATTTACATTCTAAATTTAATTGTTTATTCATAACTCAATATTTATTTTAACAAACAACAGTGTGATAAAAAAAAAATTAGTGAGCAACAAGATGCAAGTAAGTTTAATTTACTCTGTCACAATTGTCACAATACTGAAACCGAAGAGGATCCAAATGCACGACTGGAAAAAGTCCAAAATCTCAAAAAGGCCTTTTAATGCAGTCAAGGGTTCAGTACACTGAGCACTGAGTGGCAATTAGAACAGGCAGAGGTATCAGAATCGGCAGGCAAAAAGGCAAGGTTAAAAATATACTTAAAAGAGATCTGAACACGAGGGGAACACACGAGGAGAATGCTGGAGAGTAAAGGTACAACAACAAGCCAGAGGGGAAGTGGGGTTTAAATAAACACACAAGATTATCAGACACAGGTGACGCAGGAGAGGACACAGGTTCAGGAAATTAACAATCAGAGAGACACAGAGAGAGGAGGGCAGGAAACACAACCTGAAATGAGAAATGAGAGTGAGGACTGTCAAAATAAAACAGGAATGACAAGACATGACACATAAGGAAGAAACTAAAAGGGGAACTTCACCCAGGGATGTGACAATAATAGTGCGGCCTGGTGGTGGAATAGTAAGTTGTTGTGAATAATCTATTCATACCATGTGCTCTTTTTTTTTTACCTGTAATTGTTGGATTATTTGGTTGAACCATTAGCAGCAATCTATCATATTTTCCCAAGACTTTTGGTAAAGACTTAGAGCTGCTGTCAGTGATGCCAGTGTTCAGGCTAATGCTATGCACGTCATACAGCCCCACTTCAAAAATCCAGAACTATCCCTTTAATATATTCATTAACTTTCTCTAAAACACAGTTTATGCACATTTTTAGTGAAGACTTTTTGAACTTCATTTTCACCGACTTCAGTGAATGTATGCAGAGTATCAGGTGTGATCTGTAATCTTCAGGCTGCTGGATGAATGTATCTCTGAACTTACTTGCACACACTGTCTATTTTTTCTTCTTTACAAAGAAATGACTATATTTATTCTTTTTGAAATGGCCTTGTTAGACATCAGATCCACAACACAACTGAAGACAACAAGTCCTCTGAAATAAAAATGCTGAATTGCAGCTGAAGTGATGACAATAGATGTTGGCATGCATACCCTTTTCATGAATGCAAACTTCTCTCTCTGACCCTGAATCAGCTGGTTCACATCAGGACAGGGGTTGGCTCCACCACAGCTTCACCGCTCATCTCTCTCTCCCTCTGAACACCTCACAGCTCACTCTCCTTTATTACACAGTCTATCCTCCCCTCTAATCCCACAAAAAAGTTGAGAAAGCATATTAATGGGCAGTGAGGGAGAGTTGCCACAGTTGCTAATTGGATTGGAGCTGGCGGGCATTGGCTCTGCAGCACAATGGGGGCAAATGAGAGTGAACAGGCTTATTCTCTTTGGCTGGGCTTACAGTTATTATTAGGCACAGACTGAGAGGTAATTCACTCACATCAAATGGATTTTTGCTTTTGCTTTTTTTTTTTTTTTACTCTATACACTGTAGTGTGAGGGTGGCTCAGCGGTGTACTCTGTACTCACAGTGAGGGGGTGCCAGTTCAAACTCCTGCTAATCAGGTTCTTTCTGTGTAACATGAATTAATCCTGATCATAAATTCATCATGAAAACTTGTTGGACCACACTTAAGAGTTTGACTTTTCAGCCCATGCCAAAACTGCAAAATAATACCATCGTCTAATGAAAAAAAAGTCAGGAGTGAAAAAGTGCAATAAAGTTTGGATGCGGAAGTGTCAGCAGTGATATGTAATGATGGGCGATACCAAATGTTTTCAAATTGATTCCATGCTGATACTTTTTGCAGTAATTTTTTTGGTACTGATTCTTCTTAAGCTGCGTTCACATAGACTTTGCGACTGAAATTGCGTCGCCCTCTGAAGTCACGTCGCGTGTCCATAAATACCTCATTTTGGTCAACGTCGCTCAGTGACGTCACACCCGCTCGAGTTTCACGGCGTGTCATGACCCTTGGTCATGTTTTGGGTGAGAACGTGTTTTGGCATGCATCTGGATTTGGCTCTTCAGTGCAGAACGGGGATTGGTGCTGAATCGGAGACCGGGGATTGGGTCAAATTGGGAGATTGCGGTGATTGGAGGAGAATGGAGCATCTCCTTCTTAAGCGGCTATCAGAAGCCCCGCCCTCTCTCTCTGCCGCTCGCCTTCTCCGAACAAAGAGCCACTGCTGTTTGAAGTTTGAGAGTTGTGTTTGAAACTGAGAGTCAGAAAGCAGTTAGTAGGAAGGAGAAGCCATTTTTCCTTTGATAATTGTTTTCTCCTGTTTTTCTTAGTTTATTAATTAGGTAAGAGAATTGTCATTTGTTTGCCATTCATTTTTGATTCACAGGAAAGATTAGATGTCATAGGATTCTTTTGTTTATTGTGTTGGACATTGCTCTCGGCCGAAGTAACTAAAACTGCTGTGTTGGTGGTAAACAGTGTTCTGCTGGCCTTTTGTTGGGAGTGGGCGAGCAGGGAGGGCGCTGCATGTTGTGCTCTTGGTTCCCCTAGACCGGGGCCATAACACGGCGATCATATCATATCATATAATAGGATGTATTAGCTCTTCTGTGAGTTCTCTACGGTCCCATCTAGGTGGATTGTGACTTTGTGAACCAGAATGAAAACTGTCTGTCACGGTACCGTCACACACCCAAACAATGCTGATTGGCTGTTGCTGCACAGCCACATGCGACATCGCCTGGAGAGTTCAAACTTTTCTTGGCAACTAAACCACCCGCCCGATCGCGGCTGTACATTGACTTTACATGAAGAGTGGGCGCCGAGGTCTCAAAGTCACGTTCGGTGAGAACGCAGCTTTAGTGGCCTGACCACGTCTGTGAGCAGCCCTGTATCAGTCTGAGCTTTTTTGTCAGACTGTATCAGTCTGAGCTTTTGTCAGACTGATACAGACTGACTATGGGTCTCCTAAGCATAGAGTGACATCAGTTAAAATCTCTGTACTTCAAACGATTTACTTAATTCTAACCTGCTCTTCACACGGTTTATTTACTGAGGTGATTGTCACTCTAGTTTAAAAGCATGTTTATGACAAACTTGGGAAGGAAAAATGCTACATGGGTCCCTTGACTTAACTTAGAGCTAATTTGATCTTGTTCATTTGTGTTGTGAACAACTCATTGCGTAGCATGAGAGGATATAACCCACAAGTTGTCAGCTGCACTTAGTGTGGTCATGTCTTGCTGTAAACTAAGACAACATTCTTACCTTACCAGTTTTAATGCTAAATGCTATATTGTAATTTCCCTAGAGGGCACTGTCATGACACAAAAATGGAGAAAAGCTGTTGAAGAGGTGCTGCTGGCTTAGCCTATTTTACCCCCATTTGTTTGTTCAATGAGTTCCCTTAACCTAACTGCACATATTATAAGAAAAGAGTCTTCTTACAGGCATCTAAGTCTCCCTCATTTTGTCATAATTATGCATCTAAAAGGAAAGTGACATACTTTAGCAAAAGGATTTTTTAAAAGCTCTTGGTCAAATTAAGTTTTTTTTACCGCTTGATATTACTGGTCACATGTCATTAGCATCAAGGGTAAGTAAAGCCAGTGACCAGTCAGAATCATTAAGAACTGCAGACCCTCCCCACAGCATACATACATATTGTATGTATATATATATATATATATATATATATATATATAGATATATATAGATATATATAGATAAGTATATTGAGCTCCTGCTGTCACAGTCTCTCTCTCTCTGACCTGGCCTCCACACAGGTATACCACATTTTGGTATAGTTATGTTAGATTAGGATTAGTTCAGTTTGCATTTTACAGCGCATGGTGGCGCAGTAGGTAGTGCACGTGCCTCACAGCAAGAAGGTTGCCGGTCCGATTCCCGGGTCGGGCAGGGCTTTTCTGTATGAAGTTTGCATGTTCTTCCTGTGCATGTGTGGGTTCTCTCCGGGCACTCCGGCTTCCTCCCACAGACCAAAAACATGCTCATTAGGTTGATTGGTCACTCTAAATTTCCCTTAGGTATGAGTGTGAGCGTGAACGGTTGTCTGTCGTTGCCCTGCAATCGACTGGTGACCGGTTCAGGGTGTACCCCGCCTCTTGCCCAATGACAGCTGGGATAGGCTCCAGCCCCCCGCAACCCCGAAAGGGTCGGTCAGTATAGTCGGTATAGAAAATAAATGAATGAATGAACATTTACACACAGTATCTTCACTCATGCACATCCTACACTACTGACTTTACTGACCTACTTCTACTGGCTTTAAATATTTGATTTAATCTTATTTAAAATAACTTTGAGTAATTTGGTTTAATTTGGTCTAATTTGGCTTTCCTGATTGTTTAGCATGGTCCAATTCAGTTTAGCAGTAAACTGCCTAATTTAAGTATTTGATATGGCCTAATTTGGTTTAGTTTTGCTTTACTTGGTTTAATTAGAGATTTGTTTGAGTTGAATGCTTAATTTGGTTTAATTTGGTTTGATTTGAAAATAAAGACTTTTAAAAACTTTGTCATGGAGTTGTGTCTCTCTTTTGTTGTGACAGGTCATGACAACAGTAAGCAGCTCAAATTTGGGTATAAAGAGGGATTCAGTTTTGAATTCTTCATTCCTCAAAAAACATTTTTAGCTTTAACATTTTTTTGAATATCTAACAAATTTAGTTGTCTCATTTTTATTACAGGTGGCTTGATACGTGTCTTAAGTACTGCATATACACACTTATACAGAATAAGATAAAAATTTGGATTCCAGTTACAAATAAAAAGAGAATTTTTAGTACCATGTCTTCACCTGGGAAGAATGTAAACCTGCCTCTCGCATCATTTAAATCCTGACGGTATAAGTATAAACTCTTTTCTCTGTCTGCCTCCAGCACTGTAGGAAAAAGAAGTTTTTAAACTGTTTGTCATCAAGTATTATATTTCATAATACTTCCGGATGTTCAGGTCTCCTTAAAACATGCTATGGCTAAGGCATTAGTGCAATGAATAAGGCCGACTGAAAATTAAATATTCTCTCCTTGTACTTATTAACCTTCTCATGTGTGTGCAGGAGTGAGAAAGGCATGGATAGAGGAATTTTATCAGAGGGACAGCATAGCAAAAAACAAAAAAAAAACAAAAAGGAGAACTGAATTTCTATTCTAGAAACTTTTGTTGCTCTTTATTACTGCAATGCCCAACAGAGAAATTTTAAGTTCTTTGCGTTTTGAGGGTTGTTGCTAAGAATAAAAACTCATCTCTGTCTCTAAAGGTGCGACTCTGGCGACCTCGTCGACCACTCTCCATGCAGAATCAATGTACAGCCACGATCAGCTGCGACCAGATCTCACGCTATGTGACGGATGTGTTCTGGGCAACTTGGTCGCATCTTTGGAGCCATGGGGGCGGCGCCCCTGTTGCTGCAGATGGGAACTCTGGAGTCACTTTGGACGCGGAGCAGGTCGCTGTGCTCCATCGGTAAAGTTGAAATATTTGAACTTTTCAGGCGATGTCGCGCCGTGAGAGCCAAACAGCGTTGTGTGGGTGCGTGATTGACACCCATGACAGACTGTTTCTTTCCGGTCCACAGAGTGACAATCTATGTCCGTGTGGGGAACATTAGTTGATGAGTACATTAGTTCCGCCTAGACGGACCGCAGAGAACTCACAGAAGATGCTGCTGCAGGGCCAGCTGCAGTGTTTTGTGGTTGGTAGGTGAGTAAAAAGGATACAGTTGGAATAATGTCAGCTAATACGTCCTATTATATGATATATGACATGATCGCGGGGTGAAACTCGAGCGGGCACGACGTCACTGAGCAACGGCGATGGCGACAAAATGAGCCATGGCAGGCGACGGGACTTGGGTTTGCGACGCAATCTTGGTCGCAAAGTCGCATTTGGTGTGGACGCACCTTAAGAGTGTGTGCCTCAAAGCCCTGCCTCTCCCATAAACAAGCAATGACACTGACAATTATACAGTGGAGCTATTTGCATTCTAAGACTTGTTTAAGGATGAGTTCAGAAAAGACATTATTACAGGAGTCCAAACCCTGAGTCCTCAGTGAAAGTTATGGCCCTGTGTGGTACTTGGCAACGGTATGATTAGGCTAAAAGTTGCTATTATTTCAGGTTGACTGAGATAAAGGTAAACAGGCTTAAATCACCTTTAGTCCTCATCATGTCTCTATACAACCAAATCCAACTGCCACACCTGTTGAGGGTTTGAGTCCCATGATGCTCAGTTTGTAAGTCGAGCATTTCTTTACCTTTGCCTGAGCCGTAACTCCATTGTCTTTGTCAGAGGCTTAAGTCACCATTGTACATGCCGGCATCTAAATCTTATTTAAAGCTTTTCAGTCAATTTTTACCCACTTTTTCTCCCTGTTTGTTTAAGACTGATGAGAAAGTCCTTGGTTTACTGACATAACGTATTACAGCCATCTGCTTGAATGGGAGTGTTTGTTATTTAAAACAATTCTTTACTCTTAAAGTCACAAGCATCACTGTCCTCATCTTTCAATGATAACAGAGCAGGAGGAGAGGAATGTCTTCATGAAATATTTCTGTTGTCCAAATGGTGCAGAAAAACAAGATGTGAATACAGAGTGACAAAAAGCTGCAGTTAGAGGCAGATGGTGTGGGCTTTTCAGAGTGTATTTACAGTGATGATCTGTTCAATAATAAATGTTGATGAATGTATACAGCTGCATCAATCTGCTGATGATATTTCAATTTTATCTGCTTTCACTGGAGAAGTTGTAATGCAAAATGAACTGTTCCACTGACACCAAAAACAGGAAAAAAAATATTTTAAATAACTACAGTGTTACTTTATTAGCATGCCTGCTGCTGTTAAACTTTAATGAAGTGCAACATGAAGTCTTAGTTCAGAATATGCCAAGGAAAACAGACGATTTATGAAATTACATCAGTTAATGTGCAAAAAATAAAGAAAACTTAACAGACATGACACTTCTATCCCCAGAGTATCGAGTATACAAAATGGCCTACTTAGCAAAGTTAAAAGAAGATCCTGCAACGCCTTTATGAGATATAACATTCACCAGCAGGATATTAGACCCAATGATACTGACCTTTGACCTGAGAATTCAACAACTAATCAGTCCAGCATAAAGTCAGAGTGGATATTTGTGCAAAGTTAAAGGAAAAAAAAAAACAATGTTGAAGCAACAAGCCCAAGAATTACTCCGACACATGGATAAATCTCTTGCCCTGATCATTTCTGGCACACGGGCTTTTAAAAAGAGAATTTTTTTCTTTCCTGGTTTTAGATATTGTTAAATGTGATACATGTCCAAAAGTATTCATGTACTACTCATGGACTGGTAGTCGCCCTAGTGACGAAATTTGGTAAAAAGTTGTTATTTTTAACCCCACCATCTCTGTTACCCCCAACCTCTGCACAAACTCTCCATCAACTTGTTTTTCAGAGAAATCAACACCAACCCAGGAATCACTCTGCCCCCAAACCCACTACTCACTTTGTCTTTATTCTTTCTCTTCTCCCCTCTGGGCACACCAGCACTGAGCTGCTGATCCCAGACCAGGTCGTCGCTCTTCCATCTCTTTTACTCCAGCCGCTCTCTCTCCTCCTCTTTGAGAGAGACAGCAGCCTCCACTCTTCTGCTGGGTATTGTAGTGATGCCTGACAAGGACACCTTGAGGTCATCTGGAGCTGAGTGCAGCAGGTGTTCACTTTCTTTAGCCACAATAAACTCTGAGCTTTCAGGGATATGATGAATGCAACAGTTCATTGTGAAAAGTTCAGTGTCACCTCCAGAGGAGTTGCTCAGAATGAAGCATGGAGTTGACTGAGAGGCTGGACATCACCCGGTAAAGAACATGAAAATGTAAATTTAATGAAAATCCAGTGATTTCAACCCTTTAAAGTGAAGAGGTGTTTGAATATTCCGATGTTTGCAACCTTTTCTTTTAGCACAACCATTAAAAAATAAAAATAAAAAAATACGTGACTTCCTGTAATGAATACTGAACTCTACAAAACACACAAAATATTTATTAACCACATTGGAAAAGTTTACACATTCAATTTATTTAAATCTTAAATGGGTATAAATCACAGGATAAATTAAGCAAAAATTACTATTCTTGGCAAAATACAGGTAAAACCATGGATATTGTTACACAGGCTTCTTAAAAAGTGACAATTAACCTTTGGAGAAGGATAAGTTGACAAAAATCAAGCTGAATTGGAAAACAAGCCTTAAGTGTTTCTTTTTAACATTTTAACTGTTCCACTCTTTTAAAGCAACTAGACTTACAGACCACTTCATTAAGTGCTCCGCAAGTACCAAGCTGGACCCTTTTTTTCCTTCAGAACTGCCTGAATTCTCCATTCCATCCTTTTACCTATACCGCTTATCACTTTCAGGGTCACGAGGGGCTGGAGCCTATCCTAGCTGACATTGGGCAGAAGGTGGGGTACACCCTGAACCAGCTGCCAGCCAATCGCAGGGCCACATAGACAGACAGACAACCATTCACTCTCACACTTTTACCTAAAGGCAATTTGGAGTCACCAATCAACCTACTGAGCATGTTTTTGGTCTGTAGGAGGAAGTTGGAGTACCCAGAGAGAACCCAAGCATGCATGGGAAGAACATGCAAACTCCACACTGAGAGAACCTGCCTGACCGACTGGGGGGGTTGTGCCCTACCTGCTGCGCCACCGTGCCGCTGCTTTATCAGAATCAGAATCATCTTTATTGGCCAAGTATGTTTGTGACATACAAGGAATTTGGTTTCAGCAGGTGGTATCGCTCACAGAATAACAGCAGCAAATATAACCATAAACATAATAGAAAAATATATGTATATACATATATATATATATACACACAGCTAATTTGAATAGAAGAAAAATATGTACACTTAGTAGAATATGGATATGTACACTTAGTAGAAAAAGAGAAAAATATGTGTATATACTATATGTATGTACACTTGTGCAGAGAAATAAATATATGTACAATTGGTGCAAAATTCCAGGAGAGCGATGTGCCGAGGCTGCCGTCTGTGGCGCCATCTTGGATAAGTGTTTCTTTAAGCATTAATTCATCAAGGTGCTGGAAACATTCCTCAGAGATTTTCATCCATATTAGCATGATAGTGTCACACAATTGCAGCAGGTTTGTTTATCAGATATCATAGTACAAACAGCTTAAAGAGGTTTAGGTTAAGGTTAGGGGTTAAGGTTATCATATGTATGATTTTTTGTCTCTTATTTTGTTCGTAATGGAGACACTGAGCGTTGATCACCCCAGGGCTCTCTCCAGTTTATTATTTGATGCTTGTAGAGGCAAAATCAGCTAAAACCCTATATTTTAGGAAAACAAGGGTGCCATTTTTTTTTTTTTTAATAATCTCCAAATATTAACCTCTGATTATGTTCTGGCCCGACATAAAGTGACTTTGAAAAATTTGGCCTAAGGCCAAACTTAATTGCCGGCCGCTGGTATGATGTGACCAGAAACATTACACAACCATATTATGCCAGCTGGATGATTGACGTTTAAGGGTCAAACACCACACTTCACTTACAAAGTAATATATTTTTTCACTTTTTTTTTTTAAATTTGGACTGTCCTAGTCAGGAATTTTAAGTGCTCTTGCCAAAAAAACAAAAATAGACACTCATTTTCAGACAAGCACTAGATCGAACAATAGAACTGACTAACATGAAAAGTTGCACAATCATAAGCAGAATGATACTCTTTGTTGGATTCATATTTTCTGTTGAACAGATATCAGTTTGACCTTGAGTCACCTCACTCTGTCTGTCTGTCTCTATATAACTCTGAGATTTTACTGCTTTGCTCTACATTCATCTTTTTTGCCTGTCATATCCTGAGAACATCATATTTCAGTTTTATTATGTCTTCACAAAGGAGCCCCTGATAAAGGTAGTTTTAGTAAAAGTCATTCAAGTTTAGGGTTGATGGTGAACCGTTTATTTAAGGACAAGCATTTATTGATCGAGAGCAATGCCTTTTTTATTTACATACAACATGCTGAGATTGATTTCAACTCAAATCTGTTGATAACTTTAAATGTCAAAGTAAATGAGAAAAAGTAATTAAAAAAACTTCCATCCATCTGTTATCAATACAACTTATCCCTTTTGAGGTCACAGGTGGCTGAAGGCTATGTCAAGACTATGCCCGGTACACCCTGAACCAGTCAACATATATATATATATATATATATATATATATACACACATACACATACATACATACATGTATATGTACATATACATATATATATATATATATATATATATACATATATATATATATATGTACACACACACATATATGCGCACACGTCACCAAAACCTCACAGGCAGGTATCCAGAGTGTCAGGCACATTTCAATGCAACAAACAATCACAGCAACCACTATTTAATGTAACCGTCTGAACCAGCACATACATTTGTATCTATATTAATTGTCCCATCACATCTGATGTCAGATCAGAGACATTTGTCATAACTAACAAGTTCACGTCTCTCAAGCCAACCACAAACAGCCACGTCATCCGAGACGGAGTATCCGGCTTCTCTCATCTCATGAAATTCAAAAGAAAAAAAAAAGGGAGAGACGCTCGCTGAATAAATGTAACTCACTCGGTGTCTTAAGGATTTACCTGTGATTGCCCATATTTCTCTGTTTTAATCTTTGTTCTTAACGCGATCTAACGAGATGGAGTACATTACTGCAAGGAGGATGAGGAGGAGATATATTTTCACCTAAGGCGCTGCTATTTGGCGACAACAGACCAGGAATGCAGGTGGATCACAAGCATGATGAATGGATTAGCCTACTGCTGTCTTTAAATGTAATTATCACTTAATTTTGTACTCCTCTTTATGGCAAAGGAACAGATTACATCTGTTCCGCGAGGTGGTCCACACAGTGACGCGCATCGTGGCCTCAGATGCGCGGCCCGGTGGCCCCTGCGCACTCCCAGTTGCTGTAAAAGTGACAGCGGCTCTGACCTTCACCACCAAGATGAAATTGTCACTGCGCCTCACCCGCGGTGCATTTAAAGGTGAGGAGAGGCGTTCATTTGATTGGTGAAGATAACATTCAGCTGTGTTAAACCCACTCACGCCCTCTCTGCCACTTGCGCCGCTGGGAGAGACGGAGGTGTGGGTGCGCCTCCCTGCGCCAGACTGCACCATGCACGAAACTTGCAAAATGCCCTGGACACACCTCATTGGTGCAGCGCAGCGCAGCGCAGGGCAAGTGCGCCCCGCCTGCGCCTGGTCTACAAAATTAGAGCCCTGGGAGTCAATGGGTGGTGTTAGCTGGCCACTGCCTTCGGTCATCAGATAAACTTTTCAGCAACTCTAAATGGTCCTGTTTGCTTGTTGTGACTTTTTTTTTTTTTACCCTTTATGCTACATTATCTAATTTTAGACAAAGAGTGGCACTTTGGGTCATTTCAAAAGAAATACATATGAAACTAAACCACAGGGTGCATGCACAAACCACTGCAGGAGTGCTTCTTGACCTACTTACTTGTTGATCTACTTACAGTCACTTCCGCGGTGGTTTGCGCATGAGCCCTGTGGTTTAGTTTTGTATGTATTTCTTCGAAAAGTACATAAATTCTTATCTTAGTCAAAAAATAGATAACAGAACATAATGTTCAATAGAATGGTGTCTATATGCTTGTCATGAACTCGGGAGTGAGGCAAGACATGAAAAAAATAAAAATAAAAATTGCCATATCCTTTTAAAACCCATATCCTGAGTACTAAGTCAATAAAGTTTATTCAAATAAAACACACCCTTCAGTCTCAGCTATTTAAAGAAGGGTCATGAAATTGTTTTTTATGGCTTTTTGGCCAAGTACCAAATGTTCTAGGGCCTGGCACTGGTCTGCAGCCCAGTGTTTGGGGACCCCTGATTTACAGTTTCAATTAAGTTTTGTGCAAAAGAGAATTTGACATCACATTTGTTTCTACAGTAAATCTGTTCTCACTTAACCTTTACAGAACTGGTGTTGTGTGCTTAATTTTGAAGGTCAACTATCCAAAGGAGGGCACTTAAAGTGTGTGGGCAATGGGCATATTTCTGGAGCTTGAGTCCAAGTTGTTGTGCATCCTTCTTTCCTCCTTCTCCTAACCCTCACAAATTCATCTCTGTACCCTCTCCTTCAACTGGCTTCTTGGAAAAAGATTGTTTCAAATTTCCTAAAGTCAAGTAGCACTTGTCAGTGATAGGCCCCATCATAGCTGGTTTCACAGTCATGAATGTTCACACGATGAGCCTCTCGACGCTCTGAGGGAACCACCTGGCCTCGCTAAACATAATTAAAAGCATCCATGATCACTGGGATGCTATCATAGCCACTTTACACTGCCAATGTTAAAGCAATTATGTTAAACTAAAAAAAAATGTAGAGATTGCTTTTTGTGAGGCTTGTGCGGGGCTCCACATGACCTACATTTGTAATTACACAAGCATTCAGCCATTTCATTACATGGCACTGTTCTCCCTGCTGCTTTACTGGCAAAAAACATTCAGATGTATTTACTGCCGCTGGAGTGAGCTGATAATTTGATGACTGATGAGAGCCATTCAGAAGCACCGCATAGGCTCATCGTATTTGTGTGCAGAGCTTGGCTGCAAATTCTGCACTGCTACAGTTCCTATTAAAATATATCTGATGGCATTCACAGCATCAGTATTACTTTCACAGCTAATCTGCCAAACTGATAAGGTGAGGAAGAGAGTGTCTTACAGACGTTGAGCAAGTGGGATGACACTAACAGACTCTCTATTTAATCAATGATCTGTCCTATCTCAACCTCCTTATTCAAACAGCTGCTGTGTGCCACCAACAGAAATCAGATATATTTGCATAAACACCTTATCATTTAATTACAGATGAGAGTTCTCAAATCACGGCCTGAGATTATGCTTTTGTAGAGGCCTCACTGACTAAAATGATTTAAAGCTGTCACACAGCATGCAAATGGCAACCTTATATACAGTGCCATAAAAAAAGTATTTACCCCCTTCCTGATTTATTATGTTTTTGCATATTTGTCACACTTAAATGTTTCAGATCATCACACAAATTTTAATATTAGACAAAGATAACCTGAGTAAATACAAAATGCAGTTTTTAAATGATGATTTTTTTTATTAAGTGAATAAAGCTCTCCAAACCTACATGACCCTATGTGAAAAAGTAATTGCCCCCCCTTGTTAAATCATGACTTAACTGTGATTAACCACATTTTTTGAAAGCTGAGTTCAATTTCACTGACCACACGCAGACCTGATTACTGCCAGACCTGTTGAATTAAGAAATAGAACCTGTCTGATGAAGTGAAGTAGGCTGCAAGATCTCGAAAAGGAACACATCATGCCACAATCCAAAGAAATTCAAGAACAAATAAGAAACAAAGTGATTGAAATCTATCAGTCTATTACAAAGCCATTTCTAAGGCTTTGGACTCCAGGGAACCACGGTCAGAGCCATTATCCACAAATGGAGAAAACTGGGAACAGTGGTGAACCCTCCCAGGAGTGGACAGCCCACCAAAATTACACCAAAAGCACAACGACGACTCATCCAGGAGGTCACAAAAGAACCCAGAACAACATCTAAAGAACTGCAGGCCTCACCTGCCTTAGTTAAGGTCAGTGTTCATGACTCAACAATAAGAAAGACACTGAGCGAAAATGGCATCCGTGGGAGAGTTCCAAGGCAAAAACCACTACTGACCAAAAAGAACACAAAGGCTTGTCTCACATTTGCCAAAAAACATCTCGATGATCCCCAAGACTTTTGGAAAAATATTCTGTGGACTGACGAGACAAAAGTTGGACTTTTTGGAAGGTGTGCGTCCCGTTACATCTGGCGTAAAAACAACACAGCATTTGATAAAAAAGAACATCATAGCAACAGTCAAACATGGTGGTGGTAGTGTGATGGTCTGGGGCTGCTTTGCTGGACCTGGATGACTTGCTGTGATTGATGAAACCATGAATTCTGCTGTCTACCAGAAAATCCTGAAGGAGAACGTTCGGCCATCAGTTCGTGACCTCTAGTTCAAGCTCACTTGAGTTATGCAACAGGACAATGACCCGAAACACACTAGCAAGTTCACCTATGCATGGCTTAAAAAAAACAAAATTACGGTTTTGAAGTGGCCGAGTCGAAGTCCAGACTTAAATCCAATTGAGATCCTGTGGTGTGACCTTAAACAGGCAGTTCATGTTCAAAAACCCTCAAAGGTGGCTGGGTTAAAATAATTCTGCGCAGAAGAGTGGGCCAAAATTCTTCCACAGCGATGTGAAAGACTCATCACCAGTAATCGCAAACGCTTGATTGAAGTTATTGCTGCCAAGGGTGACACAACCAGTTATTAGGTTCAGGGGGCAATTACTTCACATAAGGTCATGTAGGTTTGGAGAGCTTTTTTCCCTTAATAAATAAAATCATCATTTAAAAACTGCATTTTGTATTTACTCAGGTTATCTTTGTCTAATGTTGAAATTTGTGTGATGATCTGAAACATTCAAGTGTGACAAATATGCAAAAAAGTAAGAAATCAGGAAGGGGGCAAATACTTTTTCATGGCACTGTATATTCACCCTATATGTGGCGTATGTTGATCGTTTCCCACACATAACCAGAGTAGTACGTTTGCTGAAAAATGGCACTGACTCCATAAACCATGTAAAGTATTTCTGTGTTGCATCTCCAATTTTACAAATAACAAAAATACAGGGAAACATTTTAACCTATACCAGACTAAAAGCAGATGCAGCCTCTTCAGTTTTCCCCTTCCAGTCAAAAGCCTGCTGAGTTCCAGGTAACTACCAGCCAGCATCCAGCCAATAGGAGTGCAATGCTCTTTTCTTTATTGGAGTAGTGTTAGTGTTAACCAGTCACTACTTTTCTGTCATGTCATTGCCGGTGATCTCATTACAAAAACTGATCAGGCTGGACAGCTCTGTGGTTGGCATGATGCTGGACTCTTTGGTGACGATGGCAGAGGAAAGAACATGAGACAAACTGCTTGACATTATGGATAATGCCAGTCACCTTCTGCACACCGTCATCAGCAACCAGAGGAGCCTATTCAGCCCAAGACTGCTCCTCCCCAAGTTCAGGAGCAACAGACTGAGAAACTCCTTTGTCTCTCAGGCCATCAGACTGTACAACTTCTCACTCGGGGGGAAGAGGAGTAACAGGAAGATAGAGGATGGGAAGGAGCAGTAGCCTGTAGCCATATTTTTACTTATATTTATTCATATTTATAATTGCAAATTCTTTTTTACTTTGTTTTACTTTTCTGATACCGTTGTACTTTTTGTTTTTTTTTTACCCTGTGTGCTTGCAATGCTGCTGGAATCCTAACTCCCCAAGGGATAACTAAAGTTAATCTAATCTACTCTAATCTAATCTAATCTAATCTAATCTAAAGTCATGACAGTGGGCAGGTCCCAGCATGTTCTAGTCATGGACTAGTCAAGGTTCAGTCATGGAAAGTGAAGAAAAATAAAGTGGCTCCATCTATATTTTTTGCTGCAGCAACACGTTTTATACAAATACAAATATGACTTTTTCCTAGATATTTCCCACCTCCTGTCTCTACACAGATGTTCTGATGATTCTGAGATTAAAAGTCTGTTGCATGAAAGTAAGTCAAGTCATGGCCCTGTTGATAATTCACTGTTGTCTCTCCAGCTGAACATCTCAAAAAAAAAAAAGACATGATCATTGATTGTAGAAAGAAAACACACATGAATGAAGCCCCTTGTAATCAAAGATCAGAAAATAGAGTATGTGCGATCCTGCAAATACTTTGGGACCATCATTGATTCAAAACTGATTTTTTAAGCTAACTGTGAGGAGTGAGCTAAAAGGCTCACCAGCGCCTGTAGAGAAAACTCTCATACTTTCACTTGTCCATCTTGTCTCTTTTTCTTTGGTGTCATGGTTCAGTTACATGTCTTCCAAAACAAAAAATCCTTGAATCATAATGTAAAATGTTTGAGTCTTCTCATTGATGAGGAGCAACTTTAATCAGCCCCTCCTCTATTTCAAATTATCCTCTGGACAGCCATGTTCAGCTTCTGAATGGAGGATTTTTGTCCGCAGGTGTAAAACAAAATAATACAAAAAAGTATTCCTGCTGCTGTAACTGAGCTGAAGTAGCCATAGCGATATTTGAACATATTTATTTATTAATTTATTTAAGTCTTAATTTGTGGTCACCCTTGCTCTATTAATGGAGTTTTCAACCTGTAATTTTAATGGGTTTACCTCTCCAGAGTTAATCTCTCACTTTCTCTTTTGTCCCGATTTTCAAAACCTTAAGCATCTTATCATTTTATTGTTTTAACATTTTTTTAATCCGATGTTATGTTTTTTATTTGAAGTTGCAGTGATCCTTCCTCTGTATACTGTTCTGCATTACATCTGTTTTGTAATTTATGTGTCATGATAAATGTTTCTGTCTCTCTGGCTGCAAAACAATTTTATCGATGGGTACAAATAAAATAACCTGAACCTGAACCTGATGTGCATACGATTTTGGCAGATTTGTCACTAGAAACAGCATCAGAGCTTAATTACATTTTTAATAGCATCATTGTTTTCTAAGTTAAACAGCGTAACAGAAGCTTTGTTTTTATATTCATCAGATGTGCAGTGCTATCTACACAGGCTACAATTTCCCAGCAGAGAGGAAGAGCAGTTGCAGAGGGCTCTGCCACAGTCTGGAAACACAAAGGCAAGGATGACATTTTGGTCAGTATTCATGAAGAAAGAAATTGGCCAAAACGTGACTTTCAAAGCATTTTCAGGCAGGAAAACATGTTGGTATGTGACATTTTGTGATTGTCAGTTAAAAATTACTTTTTAAGAATTTTAAATGTGGTCAGTTTTCTAAAAACAACTACATGAAAACTGATGACTTTGATCAGTTGTCAAGACAAACAAAATATGCAAAAAACATGACTTTTGGGACTCTTTTCAGGCACGAACACATGTTGGTATATGAAATTTTTGCTAGTGTCTCATTTAAATAATGATTTTTCAGCACTTTTCCATATAGTAAGATTTTCAACAATAATGAGATACAAAATGATGATTAATTAGTTTAGCATTGGGACTTCCTTATTATATTTTCCAAAAATATGGCTCTTTAGGCCTTTTTTTCATTCTGGAAAACCTGTTGGTAAATGACACTTGGTCATTTTCCCCCCATACAGTCAGTTAAAAAAAAACAAACAAAAAAAAAAAAACGATAAATGATTAATTTTTGATCAGTTTTCATGACAAAAGAAAAAATGCAAAAACATGACGTTTGGGGCTTTTTTTGTCAACATGACAACATGTTCGTACGTTACTTTTGGTCATTTTTTCACCTAAATACGACTTTTCAGGATTTCCTCTGTATGGTCAGATTCTCAATAAAAAACAACAAACAAATATGATGACCTTCTGATGACAGCTTAGTTGTGTTTAGGGTGGTGTTGATAATAAGGAGTCTAAAACAACCAAACAGTGAGGTATAATTATTTTATCAACCAATAAAAAATTAATTAATTAAAATATATATTTAAAAAAATAAGAAAAAAAACAACTCTTCAATAGGAGATCAAGAACTTAATCTTAGTAAATACATGTAAAGGAAGGAGAGTACAAGAATTCATCGTTGTCTAATTTATTTATTTTTTAGCACAGGTCTATGAACTGTTTATGTTTTTGTTATATTTCAAAGGGGAACCACAAAGGTGCTTTTGGGCTGATACAGTTTTTAAGTTACATTTGAAAAGTCATTAGTTTATATTTTGTTCTATTATGTTGTAATTTTGTGATTAATATGCTAACATCACCACCATGATTTTTGAAGGACTTCAGGCCCAGGCCAAGATGAATCCCACCCCCTCCAACACCACAAAGCCCGACCAATCTGACAGCCCATCTACTACTGCCGGCAGTACGGCTGCACTAGACAGACAGAGGTGGACTGAGACTGAGAAGAGTCCAGGAAATACAGCTAAGATTAAGACACCAGACCCTGTACCCATTGGTCAAAAAGCAGGGGACCAATGACCCAGGTACAACTTGGCTTGACCTCACTCCATTGTTTTGGTTTTCCATTAGGAACTGCATCTTCTTCCTGGCACAGTTATTTGTATCATTACCAGCAGGGTTCCAAGTGAGCCGAGCAAAGACTAAATGTGAATTGGAGACACTGCTGACCTCTGAAAGGTCAGAGAGTCATCATGAGTCAGGAGTATCTGACACGGAAATGAGACGCCTCCCGTTGTCTCTCCTGAGATGTAGTTTTGGCTTCTCAGACTTTCCTCCATTTAGATAGTTTGTTGTTTTACTACTTGCAAACAGCTTTGAGACAAAATCTTCACGGTGACAAAAAGGTACATGGTGGCACCTGTATTACTTCTGTCGTCCACAGCCACACTTTGATGACGAAGCGGCTAGTATCTAACTGAGCAGGGTCAAGCTGATTAGAATATCCTTCCTAAAAAAATGCTATACGTCCACTTTTGTAATTTGTAGGCCCTCTTGAAAAAAAAGAGGGTCTCACTAACAAAAGTTAATGAGAGAACAGTTTCAAATGACCAATCCCATCTCCCTTCTCAGAGGGTGGGCTTTGTTTGTGTGAGTCTCCATTGGTTTCTGCCTCTGTAGGGATGACTGGAGCAAAACTGATCACCAGCTTCAAGTTGACCTTTAGACCTTGCCTAAAGTCATGAGTGGCACTGCTGTTGCTGTTTTGTAGATATCATTTTTTATAATAATTTGAGGGAAAATTTGGTCCTTCACATGAAGGATTAAGAGTCCATGTTTGAAGCCGAAAACGTGGAGACATTTCAGCTCCATCATGTTGCAAATGAAACTGTTTCTGAGTCCTCCGTGCCTAATTAACTTATCCTGATAGCTGACTTTATAAAGAAAAAGGTTTATATGTGAAAATATTGATGCAAACAGCTGCAACAAAGTTAATCAACTTGGAAATCATGATGTACTGTTACTCGACACAACAGTTATTTTTCAAAAGAAATCTAAACATAGTTTGAGAACTGGCCACTGTGCCTATAATATAATAATAGTATTTATCTTTATTTACAGCAATGCTCTTTTATGGTTTTAAGCTCTTTATTTCAAGGACACTGTTTGAGATTTGATGCAAGAAAGAAAAAAACAAGAGCCCTCATACAACAGCTAAATCTGAATCCCTGTCTAAATTTTGCAGTCTGTCCATCAGTAAGCCTTCTGTTCAGAGCTTCTTGAAAGAAAACTAACGAGCCTGCAAGGACATTTGATTTAACAAGATGGGATGGACCTAACCATTCTTGTGAGAGTGGCCCAGCTTCTGACACATATATATGTATATATATGTGTATATATATATATATATATATATATATATATATATATATATATATATATATATATATATATATATATATATATATATATATATATATATATATATATATATATATATATATATATATATATATATATATACATATATATATATATTTATGTACTGAAAAAGGGTAATGGATCAAGAGAAAATTCTGTTTTGCCCAGTATTTATTTATTATTTCAAATTGAAAAAAGATGTACACTAAAACATGGTAATGATACTGTAAGTGAAAATACAGTAAGGATGCTGTTTTTGATAATGCTGTAATTATGCTATAAACTGAAAGAAGGAAATGATAATGCAATAATAATGCTGTAAATTTAAATAGAGTAATGCTTCCCTAAAGGCATTTAAAGTAACTCACTAGCATCATGTTGCCAGCAAGGTACTGTAAAATTTATAACTTTTATTAACAGTCTATGTCAACATTACCTGCAAACTGGGATAAAAGAGATTGAGGTTCACAAGATCCACAACTTCACAAAAAAATGTCTGCAGGATGCATCTGATCAGTTTCTCCTGTGTACAGTTTACTGCAATGTAAAGCAGCAAGCAATCAGAGATCAGAGTGGCAGTCAGCAGCTGCATACCACACCTAGAAATGGAGGTCCAGAAGAGCTGTTTCAGTGATAAACTCATGATGCTCTGTCTCCAAGGAACAAAATATACATGAATATGGGTATTCACTTACATACTGTATATAATACCAAATACACTTATAATAATGAAGCCTTTAAAACATTTAACTAGAGCCGAGGACAGTCAGAGGGCTTCATCAAGGTTAAGGATCGTCTTGCCTGCTAGCTTTTCATAATTATGGTCTCAGATGGTAGCTGGAGCCCTGCATTCTGCACACCCACAAACAACTCTGACCAACACTCCCTCATCCCTTACCTCTGTGCAGGACAAAAGTGTGGCACTCTGTGGGCTGACAAAACATTACAAGTAAACATCATCTATGCACCAATTATGTTTTCTCTGAAAACACATTAAGCAAAAACATTTGGAATGAAAACATTATTTTTGTAGATGGTTTTTAACTGTGACCCAGAGCGGCATTTTAGGCCTTAAATCTATTTTTTTATCCACTTATGAGCATAAGCACATAATTATGTATAAGGCTGTGAGCTCTGTCAAAACACTTGTGAGTGCACAGCAGTATGTGGCTGAGCACTCCACTGCTGACACTGTCAGAGCAGAGGAGTGCTGCAGCTGCTCCTGCTGCAGATGAGGTACATTATATCCTGCTGAGCGACAGTTCTATACATCACATGCATTACAGATGTGGAGGAAGGCATCAACACATTTTCTGTATCGTCAGCCATCTGCATATCATTGAATACAAAGAGGAATATAATGATATGGAGCCTCTGCCAGCTCCAGCACCTGACCGTCTTTTCATGTGTGCACACTTCTTACAGTATCCGAGAATCCAAAATGCAATGATGCCTTTTTCCTTACAAGAATGATGCTGACTTGGCAGGCTCATATCTTTTCAGATCAACAATTATTCAACAGTAAGTAGATCTGTGTGTGTGTCACAAAGCCTGATATTTCTGAATAAAAAATCTATCCCAGAGGACATGAAACTATCCAGTCCATGAAAATTTTGTGAAAGAGAGTGGGCATTTTCTTATTCTGCAAAGAAAATTTGTATGGCATATGATTTATCCCTTCTGATTTTAGTGAGCAGAGTAATGCTGAATCATTTATAATGATAAGAGTTGTGGAGGCAGTGATGATTAAACTATGTGGGAAAGTTCTTAATCTTAAATTCATAATTTAACTTGGGTGCATTGCAAAGTGCAAACCAATCTTTAATTTTTAATCAATCGTTATTTGTGTTGTGCCAAATCAAAACAAATGTTGTCTCAAGACAGTCTACTGAAGAGTAGGTCAAAGCCTTTCTCCTTACTCAGAATTGTTGTTATTATCAATATTTTATCAATTTAGACCCCACATGAGCAATGAGTACAGCATTTTGCAAAATTCAGCAAAAATACAGCAGCAAGAAAAACGCTCTGACAGGCAGGCAGGAAATCTTAAGTAGAAACACATTCATGTTGAACAACCATTCCCTGAAGCCGTGTTTGGGGTGTGAGTGCAAAGACAGAGATGCTGAGAGATGGAGGGGCTGAAACTGAAAATTTATGATAACGGTAGATTTTAAGGCAAGGCTGTAAATATGTACTCATCATGATTGTTTCTAAGTCTTATTATGTTCGTTTTTATAGTGGCATTAGCAATAACAGCATTGACAGAGAAACTGTTCTAATATTAACTTTAACATTTTTATTGATTATGTAATAGAGGGGTGTGATATTGGTTATTGTAGCCGAGCAGCTCCAGTAAAGATGATATAAAATGAACTTTAATAGATTTAAAAACAACAGTTTAAGTTATTTTGTGTCTTGGGTGCTGATAGCAACTAAGCACTGGCCATAGGATTTCTTCTTGTGTGGGTGGCCCGGGTTCAACCCCGACTTGAGGCCCATTTGTCTTCCCCTTCTCTCTCTTACCCAAGTCTTCCCCCAGTTTTTCTAATATCAACAAAGGGCAGAAAACCCCTAAAACTATCTTCAGAATTGAAAATTGTCTCTGTTAATAGTTGACATACAGATCCAGCCGCTTCAATTGTCTCCTTCCTGCTTGCCGCTTGCCAACTTCCAGCCAGCTACCAGCCAACTCCCAGCCACTGGAAGCCCCTCCTCTTTTCGCTGAGGTTTTGCCTGAATTCCATTGAAAACATGTCCACTCATGCATTTGCAGGGTGTCTCCATGAGATGATTCCCTCACAAGATGACAAAGCCTCAACTTTTGCCTCAGTTAGTAAATCAGTTGCTAAATCAACTGGAGCGCAGACCTTAGAATCTATGACTGTCAGGGTGGGCAGGCCCTGTCACAGACCTGTCAGGGACCAGCCAAGACTCTTTCAGGGAAAGTGGGGAAATTTCAAGTGGCTGCATCTGTAGGATGAAGCAGTGTTAGTCAGGCGGGTCTACAGAAACAGGTTGTCTATATTGGCAATAATCTTTCCTGTAATATATGTGTATTATTTGCAGGGACTACCATGTAGTTGACTAAACTGATAATTGAAGTTGAGACCAACAACTGTATGATAACAGAAAAGAGGTCCATAGCAGTGGGCTGTCTAAACCAATGATCCTGAGCACCTTTTATGACAAAAACCCCCAATTCTTCAAGTTTCAGTAATGCAATGAGCCAATGATTTCTAGGAGAGAAAGTGAGAAAATAAATCATTCGAAGCCAAAAACATTATATAACGTAACACTATTCGCTGTACAGGAAAGAGATCTATCATTAACATAAATCTGACTGATGCTGTTGTTTTATATGACGATTATAATGTTTCATGTGGTCACACTTTATACAAATGCAAACACTTGTCGATTTGATTGTTTCTCATGCTCTGGAATGCTTTAATGAAAAAAAAAAATGTAATTTGAGCATTACAAAAATGTCATACTGTGTGTGTTCCTTGCGTAAAAGCTACAAAAAGGGAATACAAAGTCGACCCAAATTCTGTTCAAATCCACTGTGTACATAGCAAAATGTTGTCTGGCCAGCTTACAGTGATTTAAAGAGAAAGAGGGCTGACACTCTGATTGGTCTGATCTATTTTACACTCAAAACACACCCATTTTAATCAAGGCACATAATTCTTACTCTTTGTACCCTTTGCTTGAATTTGCATCATCTAAATAACAAAACATAGCCCAACACACCTCAAACCACTGTGCCTCATGCTGCTTTTGATTTTTGGTTATGTTGTCAAATTATACCCCACAATGTTAATTTTGGTCAGCCTGTAAAAAGCAATTCTATTAGGCGGGGTACACACCACACAACAATCAGACCATCTTTCGACTGGGACCCCGATCAAACTCAGCAAAAGCCTGATTGTGTAACGGTTCTAAACATTATTGCACTTATGATAAAAATTATGTTCCTTTAACCATTTTTGTTGTATTTGTACTTGTTGCTGTTATTGGATAGCTTATTTTTTGTTTAGGTTCTTGTGATTTTTGATTTTCTTTTCTTTTTTTTTTTTTTTTTGTCGAAGTCAGAGCACTTTGTAGATATTTGTTTTTTTAAAGCAGTATACCAGAAAAGTTATTGTTAATATTATAAAGTTCTATTCTCTCTTTATTATTTAAAGTTGTTTGAATGATTTAATGGTTGATGCAACCAGTAATTTACATTATCATTTTGGTCTCATGCTCTGTCTTTAAAAATAAACTGCCTTTAATGAGAGGCCTAGAATTATTTTGGATCACAAAAATACGGGGGGGCTTTAAAGACCTATTTCAGCTACCCAGCTCAAAATAGAAAGACATTGTGGATTAACTCTGCCATAATTAAGGGAAAATTTAACAAGCTAGAATTATCTACTTTGAATATCAATGCAGGTTTAAACAGAGGTTAGAAAGCAAATAGTTGGCACAGCACTAAATCTCCCCTCAGGAACTCAAGCTGCTTGTAGCCCCCAGTTGTTTGACAGTTTTACACCAGGAAGTCAATGCTGCAAGCTGTAATCTAAATTGTTGACCATTTAGTTTTGGGAATTATCCCAGTTGGCATCTCTGAAGTATTATTTCTGCTGCAAAGAAACCCCGGATATCTCCCACTCTGATCAATGCCTACTGCGCATTCAATCATAGGCATGCGTCCATTCCACTCACGGCACAAAGCAATTACAAATGGCTGCGAGTGACTTCAGACAGAGAGGAGCTGTTGTGGCCACGCTGCAAATGGATTCACTTTTAAGCTCAAATTAATGGACCCCTTGGCTCGATAGAAATTATGTCTCCTAATGTATTTTCATAATAAACTCTCATGAGCTGGATCCCAAGACATCTTATTTGGCAAACATTGCTGGTAGCCCGGAGGCCGATCAGACCAGAGGGATAATACAAAAGGAGGTAACGATCTGAGCTTTTTAAAGCACTACAGTGACTGACAAGTAGGGATGAAAAGGGAACAGCTAGAATTCTAATACGCTCAGTTCTTCTGAGGCCTCTATTAGGCAAGTCTCCATTTGTACAAAACCCTATTGTGAGACTTTAACAGACTCCCCCAAAAATTCACAGAGTGATTCAATGTGCCTCTGACAATATATTTTTCCCTGCCCAGACAACAAATGCTCCACTCAGCATACTGCTTTACACATAATTTCCAAAAAATTTGGCATCAGTGTTGCATCTATCTATTTTGCAATGGCTACTTTCACTTGTGCACATGATGTTGTCAGACTGTGCTGAAAAGTATCAACTTTTTGGCATCTATCAAAATAAAATTTGTAGGTCTCACCATAAAGAACATCATGTTTTATTCAATTTTTGCAGCTCAAATGGAAAAACATGTGTCATGTTAAATTTGTTGTATTGTTTAGTCTTTAATCACAAATCCCTTTATTAAATGGAGCAAGGCACACGCCACAAGATAATCAGTTGGTATTTTGGCTTGGATCCCCACTTCTCCCAGAACCCTCCTACACAAAGCTTTACACCTAGGCAGTTACCAGAAACGCCACCTCCATTACATATAGGGCTGGGTTTAAAAAATCGATTTTAATGGATTTCCCTTTAAATAGCTCGTAATCGATCCATAAAATCCAAAGATCGATCTTTTAACTTGGGTAGTTTTTTCTTCATCAGGTGGTCATGTTTAAAAGTACATGATGAATCAATACCCAGCCCTAATAACATGGGACCCCACCCATCACCTGCACCGATCCTTCCAGCTTCTCCCATCAGGTTGCTGTTTCCAAGTCCCACTGGCCTGGAAAAATGTACAGAAATCGTTTATTGTCACTGCCATCACTACCCTGTACAGTTTTAAATTAACTCCCACCCAGATACATCATCTATCCATCCATCTGTCCCACTCAGATTTATTTTTCAGCCATACCTGACATCTTGTGCAAATGTTGTATGCTATATCGCTGGTATGTTCATATTGTCAGTGTGTTCGTATGATATGTCTTGTATGGTTTCTCCTACTTATCTTACTACTTATCTTACTCCTACTTAAATTTATCTTCTCATAGACAATGAAGATTCTCTATCCATTTTCCATGCCACTTATCCCTTTCAGGGTCACGGAGGGCTGGAGCCTATCCCAGCTCACATAGGGCAAGAGGCAGGGTACATACTGGACTGGTCACAAGCCAATTGCAGGGCCACATATAAGACAGACAGCCATTCACATACTCCCTTCAGGTGTGGTAAAATCACCAATTAATCTATCAAGAATGTTTTTTGGTCTGTGGGATGAAGCTGCAGTGCCCGCATAAGACCCACATATGCACAGGAAGAACATAAAAACCACACAGAAAGGCCCTGACTGACATGGGCTCAAACCAGCAACCTCCTGCCATGAGGTGCATGTACTACCTGCTATCCCACCATGCCACCCTGAAGGTAATCTAATCTAAATCAGCAAGGGCAGGATTATCCTAAAGAATATATTTTCTGATTATTCTGTGGTGTGAGTTTTGTTAAGAGTCATTTTAACCTTACTGATCATCTAAGAAGAGGGTCTGGGTCTCCCCCTCATGAAATTGTAAATATTTAATGTGATATCAGAATTCCTATTGCAACAAGGACAGCCAAGTGTATCCACTGTGTTCCATTACATGCAACAGAAAAGAGCCAATCGAGGAGCAAGCTGGCCGAACCAGGAAGCACAACAGGTGTAAAAACAATTGTAAACATGAAGCATAGAGTGTCAGGAAGTCAGGGAAAGGATGCCATTGCAGACTTATAGAAATTGAACACAAAGAAGTGGCTACAAGCCCAAAACTAAAAGCTCTTCTTCTGGTGTGCTTTGAACAAAACCACTGTTGAAGTGCAGCTGACTTTAAACTAAGTGCCTCTTGAGAATACTAAATACACTCTACAAATAACAAAAAACTGGAAGGGAAATCTTCTTCATTCACACATGAGTTATCCCTAAAGCTATTGTAGATTTTTCACTTTTGAAACGACAACCAGAGACACTCAGAGATGCTCTCAACACCTCTGATGGGGAGGTAATGAGTCAGCACAGAGTGCTACAGACCAAGAGTATCTATAACCTCACCACACCTGAGCCAAATCAGGCCAATCAGTTACACTCTCACACACCTGGAGCTGCACTGAGATGGTTTTCTTCTCATACTCAGTGAGTTACAAGTGTAATGTATCTCATATGAAGTTAGACAAACATGTTAAGGAACAACCTGTTCTTGAACTTGATACTTAAATGCAAATTGTCAGCAAATTTAAGAATGGCTCGCAAACAAACTGCTAACTAACAACTGCGTATTGGTTCTCATAGTTCACTTAAAAGAGCTGTTCAAAAGACTCGGCTCATTCACAAACATCACATCTCTAATGCAAATCACCGCTGAAGTAGATCAACAAAACACAGCCTCTGTTTATGAATAGAAGATAATACGATGATAGTGGAAGATAACGTAATATAACATGGTAACAAAAAAAAAAAAAAAAAAAAAGAGTCACAACAGGCACGCAGGACTGTTTAGAGCTGCTGAAGAGTTTATCTGATGACTGTAGGCAGAGGCCGGCTATCTAAACCCGTTGACTCTCAGTGTTTGAGCTAAGCTAACTCATGGTGGGCTAGCTTTGGCCTCTCTTTCTTGTTGCTGGACACACAGACGAAAGAATGGTGTCTATCTGCTTGTTATGGGCTTGGGACTGAGGCAAGACATGAAAAATAACAAGTTGTCGTATCGCTTTAAGGCAAAACATGAGCGTCTAAATAGCATGACCTGTAACTTATGTTATAACCAAAGTGACAGGGAGAGGAGCTGGACTTAAGCTACAGTTGCTAACACTGAGGTCACACCACATGAGTTATGCACAATTACAGGCCAACCCAACAGTTGTAGGATTTTTCCACTACAGAAAGTCTACCATGTTTATCCCCTCATGTCAGTGACACTGATCAACATGAGCACAGGGAGGTCTGCATGTGCTACAACCACAGATGTAAACAGACCAAAGTTGCCTCAGTGTGAACGATAAGACCTAGAAGTTGACCCATCAACAAATCAGAGCAGACTGGGCACATGATGGGAAGGCAGCCCATGAAGGTTTTTGAACTTCAGTGATTGTAACCATATCCAACATTCATCAAAATAGAACATGTGATCCTGATTAACTGCAAATATGACCTCTTTAAGTTTGGGAAAGGCTGGTATAAGGCCGTTTTCACACCTGGATTGTTTGGCAGAGCTGTTATGGTACAAGTGGGCATTATGTGCTTGGCACAGTTCGTTTTGATATACATATGAATGCAGCAATTGACCCCCGTTTTGACTAGAACAATCATGCCGAGACTGCCCTAAATAGGTGGTCTCGGCTTGTCTCCAGTCTACCCCTGGAGCAGTTCTTTTGCACTGAGGACAAAATCACCCCATGAACCAACACACAGGGTGAAGAATTAACTAATCACACTGTTGTTGTAGAATAAGCAGCTGAAGTAGTGACGATAATTGCATTACAGCTACCAGGCAACCAAACTGATAACGAAATTCCTCTTAATAACAATGTCAGACCCTTCTTTCTGTTCATAGGCACAACATAGCATGAAAATATCAACAGGTTAACATTCCTTAACATCCCTGCAGCAAACCATCACAGGACTCAACAAAATCTACTGATTCAGAAAATTGTTAAACTCCTAGACTATATGAGTTCAATTTCTTCAAGCAGGAGAATTTATCCTTATAAAGCTGCTCTTTACTTTTTCCCATCTCAAACAGTTTCTTTGAGGTCGCCTCTGCAGGTGTCGAGCTGTATAGGCTCCTATGCATTATCTGCTATTGTCTGCAGTGAATTGCTGCATATGTTCAATCAGTCAGTGGTTGCCAAGGTTCTGGTCTTTGCTGCAGTCTGCTGGGTTGGCAACATGACTGATAGGAACACCAGGAGGCTGGACAGCCTGGTGAAGAAGGCTGGCTCTGCGCTTGGCAGGAGTTTGGACTCACGTGGGACAGCGGTTAAGAGACATAGTCGCAGCACAGTGCAGGCCATCCTGGACAACAGCAACCATCCACTCCACAGGATCCTGGAGGGACAGAGAAGCAGCAGCAGTGGGATACTCATCTCACTGGGCTGCAGGACTGAGAGGTTCAGGAGATCCTTTGTTCCCACAGTCATCAGACTGAACAACACCCTGAACAAAGTCTGTGTAAATTCTCATTCATCCAGGTCATGGTTATCTTGAAGATTCAAAACAAGGCAACTGGACTGTGTGGAGTTTTGGGAAGATGTTTCACTTCTCATCTTCCCAAAACTCCACACAGTCCAGTTGCCTTGTTTTGAATCTTCAAGATAACCCTGAACAAAGGCAGTGGATCATGACCTGGACTGTTTATTACCACTACTGCTGCTACTGGATACCTGTATTTCCCCAAAGGGATGAATAGAGTATCTGTCTTTGAATCAATCAAGAGGATCATACTGACTTCAAGATCTTGCTTCTCAGCTTCAAGGCCTTCCACAGCCTTGCTCCTCTGTATATCTCTGAACTTTACAACATCTCCTTCCACTCCCTCAGGTCTTCTTCCATTCACCTCACTGTGTCACCTGTTCGCTTGTTCAGTGTGAGCTCTAGAGCCTTCAGCTGTTCTGCTCCCTGCCTCTGGAACGCTCTTTCACTGGACATTCGGAACATCGGCTCTCTCTACAGCTTCAAATCCCATTTACAAACTAGCATTTTCTAGCAGATTGTTGATAAATCTCAACAAGTTTTTTTTATCTTTGATTATTCATTTATTGATGGTTTTCTTGTTTTGTCATGTATTTTGTTTTTAACTTTGCCCTGTTAGGTGACCTTGAGTGCTCAGGAAGGTGCCCGTAAATAAAATATATTATTATTATTATCATGATAAATATGCAAATTTGTAGCAAATGCAAACTTGTAATACAAACTGAATTGGAGCAAAACCGGATGTTAGGTGTGAAAATGACCTAATCTAGGTCATCAGGCATCATGTTTATTTCTTGATTAATGCATCATCTCACGAAGGCATCAAGAGGGTTTCTCCAAACTGCACAAATGTCAACTCTGACTCAAGATGAAGTAGAGATAATATAATTTAAGAATGTTTATGCTTGTGATATATGCCTTGTATGATTTTGTTACTACCTGCTTCGTGTTTCATGGCATCTTCCCTTATCCACTTTAAATGCTTTTGTGTTGGCGCACTGTCCATGTGGCAGTAATGTCAGATCCTGTACTAGAAATAAAGCAATACTCTGGAAGGTACATTTTGTGACGTTGGGTTATAGAAAGCCCCCTGTAGTACTTTTAAGTGTTCATTGAAATATTTGCTATAGGTGCTGAAAAAGTACATTTGCTTCCAGCGGAATATTCAAAGACACATACAGCAGTATATCATAGAAAAGGGCCAAACAAAGAGAACATAAAACAGATGCGTAGGATTATAAACATAACTCTAGAGAGCAGATCAATAACAGGAAATGTTTATGTGCACAATGCCGTTCGAAAGTAGACTGATACAGAATGTGAGAAGTGATCATAATGTAATAGAAACATAAGGACTTCAAGGAAATGAATCAGCAGCCAGAGCTGTTTGGAAGATTACAACTAAATAAATGAATAAAGGGATAAAAATGCAGAACCAATAATACAAACACAAACACTGTGATTATCGATCATGAGAAGACAACAATGGAAACAAGCTCACACTCTTGAGATCACAATCTTTTATGTTCTGTTACATCGTGATTGAACGCAGGGATACTGTACTCTAAACTACACACCTTTTCTTTAAGCTGAAAAGCAGTTCTTGTGTAACACTGCACAACCTCAGACAGAGACTGGAGGAAAATGAATTTACAGTGAATATAAAATAAAGGAGAAAGAAAGCAGCTTTCTTTGAACCTGTTCTTCTCTGGGGATCAGTAGAATTGCAAAGCCCAAATATACTGTAAAGCAATATACCAGTGTCAACATACAGCGGGCCAAATATTAATGAAAAACTGTGCACCTTATAGATAGATACAGCAGTCCAAATAAGAGGGAATGAACCTCAAACATTAATAAGTAACAACCAAAATATTCTACAGGCTAGCAGAACACTTTTGTCCTTCATGAGTGTTTGTTTCTGAGCAGAGTTTTTGTTTTTTGGACACAGTGGAGTTCTTCAAATGTGTCACTATGTCTTTGTTCATGAGAAAGATTATATCAGCATGTGATAAACAGATTGTGGCCTTGACTTTTACATTCAAAGTGGATTCAAAAAATGTTGATCAATAGTGTGAGGTGGCAGTGATGTTTTAAGTGACATATTTGTGGACATATTTTGTGTCTGGTGTTTACTTACAGTCACTACAATGGTCACCATGTTCAGTGGCCCCTTCCTGATGCATTACGCTGTACTGCACCAAAACATCCAATTGATCAGTCACACTCTCAATACTTTTATTTTCATCTTAACTAAACTGAAACATCACATGTATGGTTCAATATATTTCACTAGTCCATCTGAGAAAGAGCCGAGAGAAAGTGTTTGGGAATGGGCAGACCCTTGCAGGGGACAAGACAACCATTCTGTCAGTCCTATTCATTACAGGCCAACTAGATAATGTAGTAAGTGGGGCACTGCTGCTGCGGTTTAAAGGACAGAAAGTGAGCAACTTCGTAGAACTAAATCTCTCCAAAACATGAAAACTACTACTACTATATGAAATGGCTTACTATATGAAATGGCTTACAGTTATAGAGGAGCATCACCACACACACACACAAAAAAAAAAAAAAAAAAAAAAACTTTTTAAGCATCAAGGTCGAGGTTAACAGGCTGTAGGGACCTTGGTTGTCAATGGGATCTCAGTGCTGAGAACAACAAACCCAGAGAGAGTTTGACTTCTCTCATCTATTTAACAAAGTCAAATACAAATGACATACTTACATATGATTTGATATTTTTCATATTGTCATTCACATCTTCAGCATAGCTATTTTTCTGGAAATTAAGAAAATGCTTTTGCAACAAATTACTTTGAAATATGTAAAACCCACCCACAACATGGAAAATGACCAGTAGCGCTTTTTATTGGGAAAAAAATGATGCAAGGTTTGAGGTGACATCAACATTATAATACATTAATCTCAAAAGAAAAAAGCTTTATGTAATAAGAGGTTAAATGGTTGTCACTTTAGTTTACTCCAATTATATGGAACCACACAGAAGCCACATCTGGCCATCAAGCAGGGCTGCCCACAGGCATGGCTGGGCCCCTGAAAGGCCCCATGAATGGGCCCCAGATCAGTTTTAGCACATCTATATGGTCAGTACTGACCCAAAAGTAAAGTTGTACCCAGCTGTGTCATATTTGCCAGGTTATTTTTTAAATGTACAAACAATTTATTTATTGTCTCTGACACACCCTGTCTGTTATATTGTTTTATGAAATATATAGATGGTTTGATAGACTGACAGCCCTTTGGCATACTTTAATTATTCTGATTTCCCAGGACCACCAGCAACAATAATATTTCAAAAATAAATGCTCATACCATTTTGAAAGAGCAGGTTGCTTTAATAAGGTATACTGAGTACATAGGTTTTAAAATACATGTAATTATTGCTTTAATTGAGGATGGACAATGCCTACCCTTTGTGTGCCCTCCATGACTCTGGGCTGCAGAAAGCTTTACCCTTTCACCCACCTTATGGGTGGCCTTGCCAAAAAGTTGTCAATCATGAGTTTGCATTCCTCAATGATTGCTTCAAATAAGTGTTGTATTGTGACTACTTTGAGAAAAATGAACCATTTGGTATCAGTCAACATGACAACAAACTTACTTGGATTGAAACAATTTTTTTTGGCTTCTCTCTGGGGAGCTGTCATGTTGTCCACCTTATAAAGTTACTGCTCAATGTGTCAAAAAAGAGGTTGATATATCAGTTAACTTTGGACACACTAAACAGATTTACTTGATGGGCTGTATCAGGCAAAAATGAAAGTGCATTTTTTTTTCCCTTTACAATATCATCCAACACTCCAGCCCTTTTATTCAGGCCTGACAGAAACAAAGACGAACAAAACCTGTGGAAGTGATGGATGCAGCTCCAGTTACGATGTGTCTCATTACTGTTGGTTGGATCTGTTTTCCAAATGTGTCGGGTCTGAGTCAACAGAGGCTTTCTCCAATCATCTCACCAAAAAGTCTGCACCTCAGAGTTCACATTCATATTTGGATGGATCTGTGTATTCATCTGGCACAAAACAAAAGTGCAAGAGCAGTTCAAGCTGATCTTCTGAATCAGTAATCAAACCTAGGCAGCTTCCTCTCTCATTTCATCCTTATTTTTATTGTTATGAAAGAACTAACTGAACCGGGACTTCTGGAGCAGCAGGAAACCAATGACTGGATTTTATCCACATTTCTGTTTAACAGCCTAACTGAGACGATGCTGAGGTGCTGTTTGTTTGTCTTACCTCCACACTGTTTAGGCATTAGCCTGACTTTGGTCTATTATTTTACAGGAACTTAGTGAGGTCAGGCTCCACAGAAAACAAGTTTTTCACATTTTGAAAACTAAAATCCAGTATTAATGCATTTATCATGATGTGGGTGTGCAACAACAAGTACAGCATATTTTGAAGCCCAGTGAAGGATGCTGGTTTATGTGCAATAAAAAGATGAAACATTGATGTCAAGGCTTGTGAACTTTAAACCCTCATATCCCATTCAAAAGTTACTCGGAGCACATTTTATATGTATTACTTTCTACTTGAAGTGCATCAATAATATTCATAAATTTCAGGCTTGGTCATAAATGAGAGAAAAAAAAATATGAAGGTTAAACTTCATGTCCTGTTTTAAGAACATAATGCACATAAATTCAAAGAGAAAAAAAGTGGGAAAAATACATACATAATAAATTAGGTGGCAGATTCAAGCCCAGAGTCTCTGCTTGACTTAGAAATGCCAAGATCAACCACAACATTACAGGTAGTGTGTTTTGTGGGTGGGAAATGAAGTTATATGTTACTGGGGGCCAAGGCTGACAGAACGTTCACTCAATACCAGGGAACAGTCATGATCCATTGGGAATAAGCAACACATAAGAGAGAGAAGAAAGTCCTGCTTCTATGTAAGGCAGTCTTAACATAATGTCTGGTGTTTCCACAGGAAATTTAAAAATTTAAACTTAAAATTTAAAGTTAAACAAAACAGCAAAAGCCAAAAAATGTACTTTGTTTTTTTGTTGTTTTGCAACAAAAAATAACAAAAAAATTCAAGATTAAACATAAAAAAGGCACTGCCACAGGCAAGTACACACGTCACAGAAAAAGACAGAACAAACAAAAATAACCCTATTGCAAATAGAAAACACGACAACAAATCCAAAAACCACGACAAGAGACAAAAATGCAACAAGAGATCTGTTTTTTTTTTTTTAATTATTTTCTATAATCAATTGTTGTTTTGTTTTTTTATTGATATTTTCATTCTTTGGAGGTTGTTCTATTTAATTCACCATCCTTTCTTCTTTGTTGTTGTGTTTTTATTTGTATTTTTGTTTTTTTTTAGCATAATGTAATTTTGTTTGATGCTGTCTTCAATCATCTTTGTGGTCCTTCATGATGGACCTTTATTTGTTGTTGCTGTTGTTGCATTTTTGTTTGTTTTTGCTTTTTCATCACAGCCAAGATGATTAGCATTTCTTTCTCTGTTTGTCTATATGACATAAAATAATGCAGTTTTCATCATTTCTTTTAATAATTTGGCTGAATGTCAGAAATGCTCTATGATCCCTTTAAGTTGTCTTTGATTCAGTGTTTTGTTTAATTGATTTATTTTTTTTAATTTGCTGTTGTTTTTTTCACTATAGAGCCACCACGTATAACAGAGTGATTTACACCAGAAAATGTTAAGAGATACCTCTTGAAACCCTTGTCTTTATAGATGATAGGTCAGTGTTGTTTTTTTTTTTTTTTTTTTTTTTTTTTTTTTTTTTAATCTAATCTTAATATTTGAGCCACATACCACCATTTGGAACCTTAAAAATATTAGTTTAATTATGAGGAAGGGTCTGCAGGTCTCCTGTTTCAAGATTGACCAGATATTTTGATTCTCATGGCACAGTGTGTCATACTTTAAAAACACTGAACCATTCACTTTCTGCAATGCAACCTGATAGCATCTTAATTCAGTCCCTGCCTCAGTGGAGCCCTTTCTTTAACTCTGAAAATGTGTGTGTGTGTTTTTTAGTATTAAAATGATGTCACTTATACCTCCTGGAATTTTAATGGGTACACCATGCAGAAGCAGGATTAATTTAATAATTCAAGCAGTGGAACTGTCAGACTCCTGAAGAGACTGTTTAACTAAACTTCCTCCTCAGATGATTTATGGACATGTCTTGAACCCCTCCTCTCATTATATCAGCCCCCAATACTCTGTTTCATGAGATTTGCGTCTAATTGTCAGACTTAGAAGTCCTAATGGGGCATGAGGAGCTTCCTTTCCGACCATGTTTGGCATGATTGAATAAACACTTTGAAGAATTCACAGGGAGGTGTTTCCGGTTGTGAGATACCGTCTGAGACATTGCAGGGTTCCGGGGTTATGCAAATAATAATCAGCTACAATGGTGTTGCAGGCTCTTTCATCAACATTTATTCCACATCAAACGTAGCCACTGATCTCTGTGTTAATTATATGTACATTCAGCAGCTCAGGAACGTAGGAGTATAGGAAATTATCTCAGGGTCAAGAACTTTCTTTACTCTTATTCGCTTACAATACCAAACAGCAAGCTTTTAATGGTTTGCTCCTTCAGAAATAAGTTCCACGGTATGTCTCGAGGGGCATCCTGCATTACACTAATTTTGCGTCAACATCTTAAAAGGATGCAATTGAGGGCAGTGCTCAGTGAAAACAGGGCAGCTGGGGTGACTGAGACCTCATGTGGATCTGAGGTTGAGCAGCTGAAGGGAAAAAGAGAAGAACACATTATGGAGGCGAGTGTTAAAACCCTCAGGCGCATTTGTAACATTCTGGAGTGAAAATGAGAGCAATCGTGATGAGAATGATGTCGACTGTATAGATAATATTATAGATATGAAATGTTAAGATAGCTATGAGGCATGATCTTAACCAGGGATTGGCAACTGTGGATACTAAGTAGGTAAATTTATTTGATTCACATTGCCAGATGCTAAAATAGAAGAACCCACTGAGGCCATCTCCACCTGTGGGCTGGTATTTGGGAAACACAGTTTAAATTTGTGTCCTGGCCTTCTATACGTAATCAAACAACATCTGAGAAAACCAGAGATGCTGAGTTAAAAGCTTGCATTTGAGTTGCATTTAATAACTTAACTAAAACTCTAAGATTTTTTTTCAACTGAAGTCTGACACCACCTCACATCTAAAAGACAATTTGTCTACAGCTCTCATTTGGTGCTTTTCCATTTGTAGTATCCGCTCTACTCAGCTCAAGTCTACAGGGTAATTGTTGTGTGGCTGAAAAAACTACAGTGCCATCTCACAACAACAAAAGAGGAAATAAAGGGGATAGAGCTGACAATCCCTCTTTGGGTTTTTGTAAGAGGTGTGAGTTTAATTTTGTTCCAAAGATTGCTGAAGGCAGTAAAAGAACACGCTATTTCAATAGAGAAGACTTAGGGAAGTCATACAGCATCCCAAAGCTGACAAAAGGGGGCATTTCATTTCCATGTCAATTACCCCAGACTAATGGCAATATTCTAAAAAATTCAGAGGTCAGCAGTGTGTCCATGTCATGTTCAGTTGCGACTCAGCTTGCTTGCAATCCTGTTAGAAGTGATACGAAAAGCTTGCCAGTTACGTGACATTATCCGTATTGGAAAAGCAAAACAAAGAGTACCAAAACCATCCAAAAATAAAATAATTTAATTGACATATTTAGCATTTATAGATAAGTTTTACAAACAATTAACACAAAGCCATTTAAAAAAAAAATCATACATATATATTCACACATATATAAATAATAATCAGTATAAACATCTTGCTTTTTATTAATCATTCCAGTCTTTGAGGACTACTGTCTAGTTGTTGTGAGCCTGGCAGATAGCGATCTTATCTCTTGCTGAGCCTCGGTTGCAACCAATACAACACTACTGGTAAGAAATCAGAAACATCAGAATCGGACATATCTGATTGGTCAACAGAAACCGGAAGTTGTTGTCACCTCCTTCAAATTCAACATGGTGGTCTTATGACATCATGGGTACTTTTTTACTACAAAAATGTGGGAAAATAATCACATAAAGATTTATCATTATGGATCTATAGCATAAAATTTCTGAAATACACCAAACTGAGGCTGGATTAAAAACCTCCTTAAATAGATAAATCTGACCTGCAGCCCTCGGTAGACTGACAAAACTGTAAGCTTCCAAACAAAATAGAGCTCATGAAGATCTGCTGCATGGTTAAAGAGATACTGCATTAACTTGAGATGCACCACTTGGGGTCATTGCACCAAAATGAACTTAAGACTTGGCTTGTTCTTGTCATCAAATACTTTAGATCTGACCTGGACTTGAAAGCGGAGAAATGCCTCAATCACTGATTTTGTAGGTCAAGCTCAGTGTAAATAAGACCTGCCACAGAGCTAAACACCCGCAGCTGCCACAGACAGACAGGCTTGAGGCATTCATGAATGAGGTGACTGCTGGGGTGCCAAGTTCTAGAGGAGAGCTGCCTCAACCCTCACTTCTAACCCCAAAAGTTCTGAAGATGCCCAGTGCTATGTACATCACAGTTAAGACCAAATCCAGCACCTAAAGTCCTCCACTCAGTAGAATAAAACCCTTAACATGGATGGATTTAAAATAGAAGCATATGCGATGGTTTTAAGGTAAGTCTACTTTATGCTTTGTTGCTTCCTGGTGGTGTTTTATAATCAAAATCTGAACATATCCACCAGTAAAAGCCTCTCTCCACTAGTACAGTCATAGCCAGACTGACGAGAGGAAAACCAGACGCCGATTGTTGGAAGTGACCATTAAGTAAAGCACTCCTTCACTTATTATGTAATTTCACATTTTGCGGTAAAAGTGCTCTCCATTCCATTTTCCACTTGCATGGCAGTTTCAATTCTTACAAAAAGCTGACTCTACACTTTCATAAAACATTCATAATACTGAGCCAAGCGTAGTCTGTAAACACTTCACGAGGCTCTGTACAGTGACAATATTTTCATACCCTGCCAAAGTCACCCCGTCCTCCTCTCAACCTCGACGCGGCAAAAACAAAGAGCAGCACAACGGAGAAAAGAACCGCCGCGGTTCAAACGTCTGATTAAAAATTTAGACTGATCAAATCAGCCTTATTTATTCACAGCACCAGAGGCAGCGCATGATTGGCTGAAAACTAGCATCAAGCTGTACTTGATTAGTGGTGTCTGATGAGCTTTTTCCCGCTCATTTGTGTGGGGGGGGGCTGCTGCTGATTTGGGTTGATGAAACTTAATCATGCTAATCAATGGGCTCAGGAGGGGGGGTGGGTTGCAGTGGGGGGGCTGACAGATAAATAAAACTGTGTGTTGTAGCTGAAGTGTGTTGTGACAGTGATCTTTGTTCAGATTGTTTTGATCAGGGTTTGGCAGCTAGAGGCTCAAGGGCCCCATGTGGCCGCCCCCTGCTCAATGCAGCAAATTATTCAGCCCCATTTTCTCAGAAATCTCTCAATCCTGAAAATTGTTTGAGTTCTACGAGGATGATCTGCATGTGAGAACACCAAAAGCAGTTTTTTTTTCTTTTTTCTTTTTCTTTTTTTTTTTTTTTTTACCAAAACTAAAATAAGTAAGTAAGGAAAAGTTCTTTGTAGGCAACCTAAATTTTCTAAAATATTTGCATTGGTATGTACTAAAATTGTAGGGTCAAAAATTACTAAACATGAAGGAAGCAGAAAATTACAACGACATTTAGAAAGAAAGCTGATTTAAGCCTCCTGTTCTTTTGCCAGCAAAAATGACCCCTAAACATTGGTAGAAACTTTTTGAATGATAGTCTGTAAGGACCATTTTGTCAAGAAAAGACACCAGTACAGTTACTCAAATTTAGCTTATTTGCAACTATTTAAGATGTATACAGTTTATGTTAGCTTTATACCATATAATGCTATATGCTCCTCCTCTCTTGACCTTTCGTCGAGGCGATAGTGGAAGCCTAAAGTTGGAAAATCACAATCCTGCTGACCCCCCCCCCCCCCCCCCCAAGGGAAACATGAGGCAGAGAGAGGAGCAGCCAAAATCCCCCCAGAGCAGAGTAGTGTAGAGCAGAGTAGAGCAGTGTAAGACACTGATTATTCAGAAAACGGCATAAAGAAGGAGCTGAGCTGGAGGAGGGTTGCAAAGCGGCTTGCAGAGGTAGCAGCAAAGAGTAGACAGGCTAGAGCAGCTTTGACTGTGCGTGCAGTAACAAGGAAGAGACTGGCAGAGCTCACCCACCACTAATTAGCTTTGATCAAACACTGGGAGTCAATGGGTAGCCTTCCTATGCCTACAATCATCAGATAAACTCTTCAGCAACTTAAAACAGCCGTGTGACGTGCTTTGTTTTGTTTACCCACTTACAAGAATGCCCACGGTGGTTTACTTTCATATACTTCTTTTGAAAAATTACATAAAGTGCAAATCTTAGTCTAAAAATAGATAACCTAACATAACATGGTAAAAAAAAATAGTCACAACAAGCACACAGGACTGTTTAGAGTTGCTGAATAATTCATCTGATGACTGTACGCAGAGGCAGGCTAACACCCCCTATTGACTCCCAGTGTTTAAGCTAAGCTAATTCACAGTAGGCGAGCTTTGCCTGTCCGCACGCACAGTCGAAATAATCGAATCTTTCTGCTTGTCATGGGAGTGAGGCAAGACACAAAAATAAAAAAATGTTGGCGTATCCCTTTAAGGCTCAAATGTGAGGTGCACTGTATGAGAATATGAGGTATCTTGCCAAAAAAAAAGCGAGCTTTCACTTACACATATACTTTACTATTTTCAGGCCACACAAGTATCTTTTAAAAAAAATCAGTTTTTCAAATATAAAGCAGCAGAAGACCGTATTAGATGCCACTCCTGCCAACTAAGAACAGGAAACCGAGGCGAAACCTGAATGATTAGAGTTCACCTAAATGTTATAAAAACAGAGAGTGGTGCCATTCATCCTGATGTGTGAAGTTTAATATGATGGTGCATTCCACTAAATCTCCCTGCCTTTGTATTTTGGTCTTCTTTCCTTTTATTATGACTCCACACTACAGCAAATGATTAACCCATCAACATGAGCCAGGGCTGGAGAAGGTAATATGAGAGAGAGGATTGATCTTTGTCTAAAATTTATGCCTCCAATCCTGATTTAAATTCCCTCGGATTTTTTGGCAAAGCACCAGCTCGATCTTTCATTCATTTTCAGATAGCTGTTGGTGTTTTCTGCATAAACTCTCTTGAAGTTGAGCTCTTTTTAAATAGCACATTAAAGAATTATGCACAGGCTGCCTCTGAAAACTGGCATGGTTCATGTTTGCTATTTCTCACTCAGATATGAAAATCCCACTACCGATCCCCCCCTCCCATAACCCCCTCCTCGACTGCTTCATCGGCCTGCAGTGTTTGCTATTATTCCATCTGCTGGGCTACGACCAAAAATATTCCAATATGTCCTCTCTTGTATCTGTTTCATGTGTGTGCTTGGCAGCCAGGTTATGAATATAAATCCAACATACCATTTAAGTCTCGCGGCAGCAACAGAGGAGTAGTATCCATTTCTCTCCCTGGGAACAATTGTAGAGAACATTTTATGATTTGGCACCCAGAGTATCTCTACCACTTGACCTCTTCTTTCCATCACACCGTGATATGAAATGCCATCCTGGGTTGTTGCAATTTGTGCAGGTAAACGAGGCAAAGCGGAGCAAAGCAACCAGCTGACATGGAGATGAGACGGGGGTGTGTTGTCTTCGGGGGGCAGGGGTGAGATTGAAAGCTTTGGGAATGAATTTTGCATGTCAACGTATTTTCTCCACTATATCTTTCTGCCTGGGGCATTTATCTGCAAGCAAGACCTGAATCAGCCCACGCAAATGAACCTGAACAATGACTGACGTTTATCAAAGGGCTGTTAGCTTCCAACGGCCTGTTTTTCACCCCGCAGGTCAAACTCTACAGGAGCTTCTGTCATTTACATTCATAAAGCAGCTTTGGTGCCATATCGAGCAATAATAGGATATTATGATATCTCAAAGTGGAATCTTTATAAATGACTTTAACCCTAAGAATGAAAAGAAGAAAAGCTAATATTCTGCTTTAGCTGTAGACAAATGGTAATCAAATCCTAATACCTGTACAGTGTTATATTAAAAAGTATTAATTCATGTCCTGTAGCAGATGTTCATCATTTTGCTTACTCCAGTAAATAAAGTCCCACGTTAGGGGGATAATTTGAACTTACATTCATTGTTAAAACACAAAAATAGCTTTCTCTTCCTTCCCCATGAGAACATAAACATGTGATAAAATGCTTAAAGATGATGTTTAATTGTAATTTGTAACATTTTTATTACTTATTTAGTGGTGGCAGTTAACCTTTTAAATAGCACTTGACCCCGTTTGTGTTCATGCTCTAAATAACTTCCCCTAAGGCTGAAAAAATGCCATTGGCCCATTAACCAGCTGTTATTTTTAATACATTTTTAAATTTAATGAGGAAAGCACTTTATTTACAATCCCAATTACGATGAAGTTGGGACCTCGTGTAGAGCCTAAAACAGAGTACAATGATTCGCAAATCCTTTTTCACCTATATTCATTTAAATAAAGTATGGAGGCAAAGTATTTTCAAGCCCCTGATCTCCACATTTACCAAACAAATTAACTCCTAAATCATTAATACTCTATGCGTTTCCTCTTATCTCTACAAAAGAGTGAAGAACTTTAGCGTGACAACAAACTAAAAACACCAACCAGAGGCTTATGCCTATTTCACAGGTAAAGATTTTTAAAACCTTAACCCATTTTGAAACAATGAGAGCCCATACATGAAGTCAGATAATGTCAGATTTATCAGTTTTATTAATGTAGCATGTTGAGTGCTACAGGGAGACACAGGACACCACAAACCAACTGACTCTTTTACCAAGAAGGCTGTGCCCCTGCTCTCACAGCTTGTGATCTCACATGATCAAATGCAACTTCAGTGTGAAACAAGCATGGTGGACAACTTCAGGAGGCCAAATGTGGCTAACAGTTAGCTTCCTATAACATCCTCGGTGGTTGTGATTTGTGTCCAGCTTCTCTCCTCATCAGTTTTTAATAAATATACAGGTTACGCTGTTTAGATGCTCATGTTTTTGACACCAATCAACGAGTTGGACCTCCATTTTGACTTTCGTCTAACCCCATGGCAACATTTGCCTCTACTTTGGCTGTCCTTGGTGTGCTCCACATTGAACCTGTTGAATATTTACGATTTAAAGTGCGGCCCTGATCCTCTTCTGTGAGAACAAAATGACTCTTAACACACCTCACACAACAGGATAATCAGCTAAGATCATCTCTAGGAACTCCAGATTATCAGGAGTTGAACTGAGTTTGATCTGAAGCAGAGATCTGAGCTGAAAGTTGGCTGATTGTTGTGTTGTGTGTACGTCGCTTTAGGAGAGGCAATAAAACAAATTAAACATCCAAATGTTTTAGACGTAATAAGGATAAATGATTTAGATTCTGTTTTTGTTTTTAAACTACACTCTCTCAGGACGACACTGTTAAAGACATCACAGGTCATTATAAGAAAATAGCCAATGGGCTGCTGCCACTGCTCTGTGGACGGATGATGATAATTTTTTTTTTTCAAAGTTCAAAATACAAATCTTGTAGTTAAATGTACCAATGTAACTTTTTTTTTTTTCAATTTGACATTCAAGAAAAAGTTATAATGACTTTTAACAAAATTTATTTACGCGACATTCTGACAATATTTTAAGACAGATTACATGTTAATTGATGAAACATGATTAAATCCCAACCCACACACACACACGCACACACACACTATAAGAAACATAAAAGTAATAGTGAACCAAAGTCAATCTTCTCACTTATTCAGATGGGTCAGCTTGCAATACTAATAATGATCAAAGTCAAATGAATAGTTAGAATATAGAATTATAGAGTATTTTTCAAAAAAGCAATTAGTGGAATATGATCAAACATGGCATATTAGGGTATTTTTTGATTGTGATTAATCAAATCATGACATACATTAAACAAGAAAAATAAACAAGTAATAAACAAACAAACAAAAAAACATTTAGGAATAGCATTGATCTTCCATAATTTTATTGTTGTGAAAAGTTCAAAATACAAATGTTACAGGTTCTTTCACTAAATTTGCCAGGCTAAGGTGGCAGTACATTGTTTTTTTCTGAGCCTTACTGGGCCCCCCTTTGGGAACCACTGGTCTACACTGAAGATGTGTTTGATCATGTGAGATTACAACCTGCGGGAGTAGACACCCTGGTTGCTGGCAGCAGACTTTCTTTATGGGAAAGACTGCTTTAGATATTGCATGATGCTACAGTGACCTCATCCTTTGACCTCCTTAATTTACAGAGATTCGACGACATTTTTTGGTTTTCTTGTCTTGCCTCACTCCCGAGTTGATGACAAGCAGACAGGCTTTGTTTTGTTGACCTACTTCCAGGCATGTCCGCGGTGGTTTGTGCATAAGCCCTGTGCTTTAGTTTCATATGTATTTCTTTCAAAAATTACATAAAGTGCTAATCTCAGTCTCAAATAGATAACATAACATAACACGGTGAAAAAAAAACAAGTCATAACATGCACGCAACATGCACAACAAGGACCGTTTGGAGTTACTGAAGAGTTTATCTGATGACTGTAGGCAGAGGCAAGCTAACACTACCCATTGACTCCCAGTGTTTGAGCTAAGCTAACTATCAGTGGGCAAGCCTATCCCGTGGGGTCTATCTGCTTGTCATGGACTTTGGAGTGAGGCAAGACATGAAAACAAACAAAAAAATGTTGGTGTATCCCTTTAACAGGTTCATGTTTCATATTATTTAGAGGTTTGTGCAAAGTTTAAAGACATTTTCTAAAAAGCTTTGTGAGATATTCTGCTCACAGGGAAGTCTGAGGTGGATAAATAGCTTGAGGATAGCCAAGAACTTAAGAGTAGAAAATCTAAGGCCCTGACTTTCCTGACTTTTCTAAGGCCCTGACTTTCAGAGCACTGGACCTTCTTGTAAAAAGTTGCACTTTCTCTATTTCAAATTAGAGCCGAGGAGCCCTGACTTGCCCTTGACATCAAATGAACACTCAAAAGTCCTTCACCACATGTCAAATAACAAATCACTTGGTCTTGAAGGCCTCTTTTCTGAATTACATAAACCCATCTGGCAACCTTCTTTTAACGCTGTCACATCAGCATGCAAATAAGGCAAAAATGAGCATTTACCCTTGTCAGATTAGAGGTCACCAAAACAACAATAATCTTTGCTGCAGGATGGCGCACTGAATGATGCCAGGGTTGGAATCCGGCCATCTGCATGCAGCTTTTCCTTTTGTCAAAGCGAAATGAACAGACAGCAGCTCCAAAAGAGGAAATAAGGTGGATAAAAAAATCAAAAGAGAACCTTTTCAGCTGAGATGAGCCTCCTGTTACAGTGCACATCTCTCGTCTTTACGCGTGGCAGCAGAAACAACCCTCAAAGCCCTGTCTTCTCTCGGCTCAATTTTCCTGAAACGAAACCTGAAAAATCATTAACTAAAAAGCCGGTATTGTGTGGAAGTCATTTATAGGAACATTTTGTTGAGTAAATGCGCCATAGCAGTAGAATGGCCTGCTCCATCTGCACAGCAGGTTAAAAGGAACCATTGAAAGTTATTGCATTTAATTTAGCTTGATGATATGAATGATTTATTTAAAAGTCTCATTTTAAGACGGGGAGAAAAAGCCCCATTTTTTTGAACACCTGACGACTGGAGTGGGGGTGAAGGAGTTGGGTGAGGGGGGGCTCCATTAGTATCCATACAAGTGTAAAAAAGGAGATTAATTTTAGTGAGGTAATGAAACCACAACCTTTTAACAGACAAATTTATTTTGGGTTTTTTAGAGTGTAACAGAGATAGATGGTTGGCTGTGTGTAAAATCATTGCCTGTGTAATAAGAGTTCATTAAGTTAAAGTGGATAGTGTTACTAACTATCACACTTGGCCTGCAGCTGCTGCGATCATAAAGCAATGGAGCTCTTTCACACCTTAGTGGACTCAGTGACAGATTTATCTCTTTAAAGACACACACACAGGCGCACACACACTGTCCCTCATGTCCACACCAGTTGCCATGACTTGCTCTGTATCAGTGGAACTAAAAGGCACCCAGCCAGAGGAAAGTAATTGGCAGGGTTTGTGATTTTTCAAACCAGCACAGGAGCCTTAAGCCTTTTTTTTTTCTTTTTTTAACATAACTAATTTCATGTTTAACAGATGAAAATGTACGTTGTATGTTCTAGATACATTTAAAAAAGCTTGTTTAAAACTGAAACTATTATTGATATTGGACATTTGTTTTGAATTTCAAACTGAAATCACTGTTTTATACCCAAATTTGAGCCGCTCACTGGACTTCTCTGAGAAGTCAGAAATTAATCTAGAACAACATTCAACCACTAAAACTATTTTTTCTGTTTATGAATGCAAGTAAATAACGATAACTTTATTAAAATAATACACTTTACATTTTTTCTGTTTTATTTATTTGTTTGTTATTTGTAAAACAGTGCATTTAAAATTTCATGAATAACAGCACTAATTATATTTTAATAATAATAAAAATATCATTGTGGTTAAAGAACTTCCACATACTAGTGTTTTAACCATTACAGAAACATAAAAACATGATTTTGGTATGAATGCTCTTAATATAGGGCTGCCATGGTATAAACCTTACATTGGATGGTGGTGTAATTAATTTGTTACGAACTGTTTGTGAATCAAAAGGACTACAGCCAAATACTCAAATATGCTAATGTACTGTATACTTTAGCAAAGAATATGTTAAATTCCTATAAAAATGCAAATTTGTTCTTTTCATTTTCTACTGATTTGACTGCCTTTGTGTATATGTTTTTGTATCTGTATATTTTAGTTGGACACTGATATCACCTTAAATATTCCCTTAAGATTTCAAAAACATAGAAATTATAATTACTTTTATTTACATGCATTTGTTTGTTTGTTTGTTAACAGCATAAGTCTTGGCACAAAGAATAAGTGATTTGCCCTTTTCTCTAATAACTCAATATCTTGTCAATGGATTTGGATGAAATGTTTAAGAAATGTTGGTCATGGCACAAGACTCGACTGATGGCATTTTGGTGGTGATCCGAATCTACGGTACAAGTGGATCCAGGACTTTTTTTTTCCATGATTTATTAACAGTACTTGATATGGATTTTTTTTTACGATAACTCACTCGACAATGATGAAAATGCTTTGGCTGTGGTTTCTTCTCTCGGAGCACATTTTTACGATGCGTATATATAAAAAAAAAAAATATTTATGCCTTTTTCTCTTCTTGTTAGATTATTGTAATGCACTTTTACTTGTTTTAACAAATCATCCCTTGACTGTTTGCAGACTGTGCAGAATGCAGCTGGAAAGCTTTAACTGACACTCGGCAAAAGGCTCACATAACCCCAATCTTATCTTAACTCGGCTGGCTGCCAGTCAATTTAAGAATCAATTTTAGGATTTAAGCACTGACTTTTGGAGCCCTTCATGGACAAGCCCCCTCGTACATCTCGGACCCCTTGTGTCCCCTTTCTACTGTGCAGTCTCTAAGATCATCAGACCAAAGACTCCTCATGGTGCATGCACACGCTTTAAAACACGAGGAAATCCCTCTTTCCAGGTCGTAGCACCTCAGTTAATAGAAGCTCTTCTTTTGTCTTTATGCTGTAATGAATCTACTGATGATTTTAAGAAACAACTTAAAACATTAATTTGGACATTTTTTTATTTTTTTAAATTTTGGTGTCAAAGGTCAAAGGTCAAGGTCATTGGGCCTTAGGTTATATGCCTGGTTGTTAATGATACACCTAAAGCAGTGGTTTTCAAACTGTTTTCTTCACACACAACCAAGATCAAGGCACACTTCCATGCCTCTCGACATGTTGCTGTAACTCCTCAGTCAGTAAATGTTTATTTCAATCTATTACTGCCTATTAATTTTTGACTGAAAACTGTTTTACTCTTGAAACATTTATTTCATGAAGAATTTGTTAAAACTGGTAAATGTTATTTAGTCAGTGATACACATTTAAGGCTAACAGGTCACACATTCAGAATTAGATACAACTTACAAACTTACAAGTGGAATAACACAAAATTTGTAGCAGTGCCACAATTCTATTATCTGCAGATCTCTTAAAGAAATAACAAAAAAAGGTTGCAATTATTTAACTGAATTATTCATTAGTTGTAAAGTTGAAATTTATGATTGCACCAATTCCCAAGGCACACCTGAACTTGCCTCAAAACACACACCATCTGAAAACCACTGACCTAAAGAATTCTTCTTTGAAGTTTTCCTAAAACTTTGCACAAATGTCTATTATTTCAGAATGAAATTAAGCCACTTTTGAGGTCAAAGGTTTTGGACTTTGGGACTCATGGTGTCTCTTTGCATTTAAATGTCGTATATCAGAAATGACTTCAGGGGATTTTCTTCAAACTCTGTGAAAATGGACACTTTCCACTTTCACTGAAAGAAATTAATTTTTGGAAGTATAAGATCATTCTGAGATTGTTCCTATGAATGATATTGCAAGAGGGTTCTAACAGTTCTTTTTTTCAAACTCAGAAATAAATTGAATTTATTTTCCAATCAGGGTCAAAGTGGTCTCAGATATCATGACAGTTCATCCACCAACTCTATTAAACTACACAAAAACACACAAACATGACCCCTGCCCCACGTTCCTATCCCTCCACTGTGCTTTTATGTCTAGCAGATGATCACCTTTCTCAGGCATTTAACTGCTAGTATTTAGGTCTATTTGTGATGAAATAACACAAAACTTTCAGTGTTTTCTGTTTCTGAATTCTGTCAACATTAATCATTACGCTACTTCTTGATGTTTCTGCATTTTTGTGATGAAGCTGTTGCATCAAATTTTTTCTTTAGTTTTTATCTAACTGGAATTGCCATTTTAACCCTCATTTGGTTGTACAAACAAAAATATTTTTTCTCACAGTGAGTACAAACCAACAGCTAATTTAAAACAATCTCAACCAAAGAAATCTAATTACTCAACAGAAAATGTACCAAACAGAGCTGCCAAACAGAAACTCTCTAAATGAACAGTGAACTCATCAGATTATCATTTCATGCTCTTTTGGCCTGCCAAATGGCTCATTCTTTCTTTTTTGGGAGTTTGTAACAAATACTCTTTCGTTTAGACGGTGGATCACTACATGCCACAAGTCTGACTGCAAGAAACTCTCAAATGTGTAAACCAAAGAAATACACGGCTGGGTTGATGAATTTATTTCTAATTTCTATGAAGTAAACAACTATCATATATCTGTACTAACAAGTATTTTAATTTTTTTTCCTCTTCCTTGAGCATTCATCAAAATTATGTTAATCTGGAGAAAAAAAGGTGCAATACAAGCTTCATTAGTTTAGCTTGTCTGTCCTTACACACAAAGGATTAGATGTGCAGGCTAGTTGGCTCAAAAAGATAATTTTAAATATCAAACAATTTGAATCATGCTTTCAGAGTTTGATATGCCATTTGCTGTGTTTTACATGACTTGTGAGTGGAGTGTTGCTGTCTAACAGCATCAGAACTTCTCCTTCTGTAGCAACTGCCTGAAACGGTTGATTCCCTTGGCCCTCGCGTTAAACAGACTGACCACTGTGATGTCCTACTGCTGTTTTGTAAGTAATTCAAGCCCACCGGCTCAGGGTGACAAGCCACTAAGCATCTCTATAGAAGGAATGGAGCCATCAAATGGTGACGTTTAGCCAGCTACGTCCCCTAAATGTTACTGTTAAGCAGCTGATGGAAACAGAGTGGGTCCTCCTGAATGTCTCTTTGTTTTGGTTTAAAAAGTCCTATGGCTCCCTCTGATCCTGTGTTATTGTGAGGTGTACTATACACAACATGCGTTTGTATCCTCAAACTATCCTGCGATGGCCAGTCAGCTACCATATTGTTTTACATAATAATAATAATAAAAAAACAGGCTGTGGCATTAAAAAGGGCTGGAACAGCTGCTTTACTGTTCTCTGGACATCAGATCAGACATCCAAAAATTGTTTATGACTTATTTTTCCCCATAACAACATACAAAACAACTCTGATGCACACATCTCAGACAAACATGTCTCATTTCACATCATCTGACCCCCCACACATCCTCAGTGGTTATTATTTTTGTTTGCACAGCTTTTAAGTCCAGTCAAAACAGCTGAGCAGGATGTTTTTGGCCAGGATCATTAGTCTCTGAGTGCAGCCCAGTGTCTGAGCGGTTGACTGCATTTTGGAGCAGTAATGGTCATTCAAATGGTAAAAGGCCACGCTGGTGTTTTCCTAAACCATTACCATCATGTTCTGGGTTGTGAAATTGTCTGTTTCCTGGTTAGATTGACCTGCAACAGGGTCCAGCCTGAGACTTTTATGTAGCAGCCATATTAGTAATGTCTATATTTTGCACAAGTAAACCAAAAGTGTGAAATGCTGCACCCATAAAAAATGGTCTCAAAAAGCAAAATAAGCATTGTTAACTGATATCTGTTGATACTGGTGCATTAGATTTTTGTATCACATGTTTCAAGTTAGGTTTGCGGAGGCCAGATAGCATTTATTCAGAATACTTACCCTTATAGTCAGCTCCAGCCTGTTATGTCAATATGTGATGGTCATCCATCCATCCAGCCATTATCTATACCTTTTGTTCCTTTCGGGGTCACGGGAGGGCTGGAGCCTATCCCAGCTGTTATTAGGCAAGAGGTGGGGTACAGCCTAACTGGTGGCCAGCCAATCGCGGGGCCACATAGAGAGACAGACAACCAGTCATGCTCACATTCATACCTAAGGGCAATTATGATTTACCATTTGACCTAATGAGAATGTTTTAGATCTGTGGGAGGAAGCTGGAGTGCTCGGAGATAACCCACACATGCACGGGAAGAACATACAAATTCCATACAGAATAACCCTACCACCCCCAGGGATTAAAACCAGCAATCTTCTTGCTTTGAGGCCCGTGTACCACCTGCTGTGCTACCGTGCCACCCTTATGTGATGGACATGCTAAACTAAAGGAAACATTACACACATAGTAAAAAAATTATGAGAAAATCATGAAAATGTTCCTTTTCAGACATTTTTGCCTGTCAGCTGGCTGCCCTGAGAAGACCCTGCTGCTGTTACTTTGGTAAATCACATATAGATGGAGCCACTTAAATTTCCCCCACTTTCCTTGACTGAGTCTTGACTGGAATTTTCTGGGACCCCTCCACTGTCCTGGCTGAAATGTGATGCCCAAAGAAGAAGTGACAAACACGTAGTGACTGGTTAATGCTAACCCTACTCTTGTGATGGTGTGTTCCAGAAACTGGGAATTATGTCACATAATTATCCCCAAATTATTTTATTTAAATTAATTATCCCAAAACTGCTTTACATTCTCCTTTTCCCAACGTTTAGCTTTCGCCTCGAGGGGGAAGTGACGTATGCCATAAAGCAGTCAAAGCAGTAAAAATTTGTAGTTTTTTAGTGTGGAAGTGTTCCTCCCATCTACATCGAAGTTACATAGTGCCAGTGAAGTCGATATAGACCCCCTCAGACCATGGCAGAGGTGTCATTCAACCTGTTGTAAGGTGATGTACCATCACAATGACTCTAGAAATATTATATCAGGGTGGAAAAAACTACATAGTGCTGGTTTAAAAGGAACGTGCCATCAGGGCAAATGTTGAAACCCACTGGATGTTTTCTTGTGAGGGAAATGGGATCTCATAAGGAGACCCTGCAATTGCATATTGGCATGTTAATGGTGGAATTTAGGCACATCTCTAGAGAGGTGTGTGTGTGTGTGTGGGGGGGAATCCATGGCTGGGAGTTGGCTGGTAAATAGCTGGAACCCAGCAGGAGCTTGGCTGGAGGGGAACATTGAAGCAGCTGCATCTGTACCATTTTTCCACATTCTGACTCAGTCATCTGGTCTAAATTAAACATCTGCACTGTGCCTCAGTCAAAATGTAATTTCCATCAATCACAAGATTATTATTTTAACCATGCAGAAACCAGCTCTTAACAGCCTTTCACAAAATGTGCTTGTCTTACAGTGCAAATGAGCCCCTTCTTGTCCCACCATTCTTGGACCAAAATAAGTACAAAATAAGTACAGCTGTCTGCTTCTATGGCCTTGAACAGAGATCTATACTGCAGGTGGAGATGAAGTTTAAAACTCTTTTGTGCCTCAAATGTCCTCCAGGTACACACAGTGTTGAGAGTCAAAGGCATTTTCAACTATACTCAGAGTACAGGTGGAAGAGTGCAGCACAACGTTTAATAGCAATTTTTCTCAATTTGTTTTTTTTTTTTCTCTTTCTTCACAGCAGCAACAATGATGGAGAGCCTAAGGGTAAAATCTCTGCTGTCAAGCTATACACAGGCAGATATGTGAGGATGGGGTCATCCTCACATATCTGCTTGATAGCTGGTACTGATAGAAAAGGACTGCACAAGCTTGAGTATGTGTACCATCACAAATGAAGAGGCATTCATGAGAAAATAAACATATGCACTTTTTTTCCCCACATATTCATTACAAACAACTGTTTCCAGTTGAAAACTTGTTCCAACAGAGGAATCATATAATTTGCCAATGTTCATAATAATAATAATACATTTATTTTGCTTAGTTCTGTGTGTCATGTGAAAGCATGACGACACTGTCTGACAAGAGGCAGCCATCCTGTGAGACAATTAAGTGTATAGGAAGTACTTAAGGCAGAGCGGGAACAAATTACACAGCCCACATGGTGAAATTGCCATCATATTTACAAACCCTTCAGGAAATCCTCTGAAGATGTGACCTTTGATTCTTTAGTACTGAATGGATATTTCTGACATTCCAACTAAATGATAGATCAGTCTAATGTAAGAGACACTGAATCAGTTATGAAGGATGGATGTAATGGTAGATTGTATCATCAGTGTTGTGTAGTGTCTCCCACACTCTGATTGTTGGGTGTATTTACAGTTCCAGCCTGTAGGAGCCACTAGTGTCTCTCACACCTCACAGTTTTTATCTCACCATAACTCCTTCAAACACTATTTGAAATTTGTGAGGCAGTTCTCTCAAACTCTTGTTTACCCATCTCCTTATTATCTCCATCCTCTCTGTTCCCCCTGCCTGCTTTCCTTCTTCTTTAACATCCATTGATCTCATCTTCCTGTGTCCTTGTTATTATCTTGTACATGTTGTCACACTGTGCCTTTACAGTGCGAATACAACAATAGCCTCAAAGCAAATGAGTGTTCATTGCACACAAAGTGACAAGTTGAGTGTGACACACAAATCACCCACATATGTTGCTGTATGGTAAGAGGTAACTATTTTGTCTGAGTCGCTCTCTGATGGCGGTGGAGGGCTGTGTGTGCGTGTGACACGCTATGATTTCAAAGGTTAATGCATAGCAGAAATAGAACATGAGTGGGCTCAATAATCACAGGCAAACAACAGACCGGTGCCTCACACTGTCAGCTTAAAGCTGTAACTGTGTGTGTTTGTGCATGAAAGACCGGAGAACAATTTGTTCAGGCAAATGACTGTGTGACTTTGATTTGAAGGAGGCATGTGCACAAATATTAACTCAGAGGATGTTAGTGCATCTGGAACGTTTGGCATTCAGTGCAATGCAGTGTTTGAGAAATCTGCAGTGTATCCACTTATAATGATGATAGTACGTTACCGGAATAAGAACCAGGCTGAGGAGAACACAATGAACTCTTGACCCTGACTTAGATTTCTGTCTCCCAAGAGAAGTCAAAAATGAAGAAATCACTTTAAATTCCAATAAAATAACACACCACCAGCATTGGACAGGGGTGTAACGATGTATGTATTCATACCAAACCCTTTCGTTAAGACAAGGGCGATACCTGAATTTTTACAATCGATTTGATGCAGATACGTTTGCTGTAATTTTGTCAATACCAATACTGATACTGATATCAATCGTCTCCTACAATGTGCACACAATATTTATGAATTTGACTTTGTTCATTCACCAAAAGAATAGACCAAGAACTTACCAAAATGCTGGTAGTCTAGATTCTTGACCATCAGATCTAAAAAGTGAGCTTAGCTTTAAGTCAGAGTCTACAGAAAATAAATTTAGCAAATATTCCACCATGGAAGACTTAAGTGACATCTTTTGGTGATTTGGTAATTATCCAATTAACATAAATACAAATGAAACTGCTATACTAGTGTTAGTCTGTGTTGCGCTGATTTATGAATCTTTTTAAACTAAACATAATCAAATACACATTATTTAAAGGTCCCATGTCTGGTGTAATTGACAGTGAACATCATGTCTTGGGTGTCTATTGAGCAAAGCTTTGGTTTAAGTTGAATAAAAAAAAAAAAAATCAGCATCGAAAGAAGCTCTTTTTCCCTCCCCTCTGGAAATGCTCAGATTTGAGGAGCCACCAAGGCTACGGGAGGATGTGATAATGAGCTTTATGCTGACTGACTGCCCAAATGATGTCTGATGAGGGGAAGAGGTTTTAGGACATGGAGCGGACTTTAAAAAAAGTGTGACAAGCAGAAAACACACAGTAAGTGGAGGCTGTATAACTATGACATAATAAGGCTCAGGAGGTGAAACACTAAGGGCCTGATCTACTAAGATCCAAAATAATGGGTGCTAAATTGCATGTGAACCTAAAAAATTGCATGTGCTATTAGTGGGCGTATTGCAGGTGATCTACTATGACTGCAAGGCAATTGATAACAGGCGCAAAAGTGGTGTGGACCACCCTCTTTGAAGGAGGATTTTGAGTGTTCTACCGGCTGTCACCTCGGAGAGTTTGGGAGAGCAGAGTGGCTGCAAATGAAAAACAAAGTGTGAAGCCATGGAGTTAGAGGAAAATAAACACACTTGCAGTAATCTTTTTTTGTTGTCTGGTGCAGCTGCAGCTGAGTGCTGAGTGATAAGTCTGATCGGTCTCCATGGTCACATGACATGCAAAGCAGCGCTGACTTGGCGCTTCCTTAGAGTTCTCATTTGGAAAAAAAATTATTGGGAGTAATCAATACCAAGAGAGTAGTTGTAAAAGTATAAAAACTTTGATACTCAATATCACTACTCCCATTCTTAGTTTTGGTACAGGCCGCTTAATTCAGCTGTTACTTCAGTTTGGATGTGTAACGAATGCATAAATGCTTGAATACATTTGGAACTATTCTTCAGTTCCTTGTTGTACACAGACCAAAAAAATGGGGCACACCACACACAGACAGACGGGCAAGTACAACCCCCCACTATTCCACAAGTCTCCAGTCAGTCTCTGGCCTTGTCATGAAAAGCAATGACAAAAGACAAGGTGACAGTAAAGTGAGGACATTATTCACTATTGTCAGTGTCTTATTCATGTGCAGTGATCCGGCTGGAGAGGAAACAGATTGTGAACATGGTAAAAGTTCATTTTTGTTTTGGTTGGCCTCAGATCATTTTCTGATTTCGAAGTGGGCTTTCGGTATTCTTGATGTAATACTTGACTGATGTAATATCAGAAGCTTAAACAAGGGCTGCATGCAATGTGTCAGAATAATCTTCTAATCTCAATTATTCAGTGTTCATAGTTGCTGGAGGCAGTAATAGTAATTAAATTGAAACTCTATTAATTTCTAAATTCTAGTGAATGAAACTGCAAAATCTGTGTTGTGATTTGGTTCAATAGGAATCAGATGTGTTTGTACTGGTGCCACATTGGCAGTAGATTTTGGTCCCCATCCCTAATTATATACTGAGAAGAGTATAATGTTATACTGTATGTGTCGACTCTACCGTCTTTCCAGAGCAAGGGTTGGCAAAATGTGGCCCCAGGGACCACATGAGGCCTTCTCTCTCACTCAGTGCAGCCCACATGTTCATTTCAAATATCAATACATTTTAAACATAAGGGATAAAAAGACTATCATGTCATAGAAATATAAAAAAAGATGATTGATTGATAAGTTTTTCTCAAGCATAACAAAAGACAAAATAAAAGTACAAAAAGACAGAAAAAAAGGAAATCAGCACTTCGATAAATATTGCATGTATGAAAGGGAGTGAGAAGAATTGAAACTTATTTAATCCAGCCCCCTTCTCCTCTAATTATCAATCAATTATTCAGATTCCAAAGCAATATAAATATAAACTTTTTTTTTATTCATTACCTACTTTTTATCAATATCTGACAAATATAAGATTGCAATCATTTGAGGAAAAAACCCAAAAGTTCTTGTCATAACTTAGTCATTGAAAGGACTATATATAAATGTATTTACACATACACATATACAACAATCCAAATATATATTTAAATATATTAAGTTATTTGTTGGAAGTTAGCATTGTAACTGACGCCTTGTTTCTTTAAAAATACTAAATATATATCACTGAATATACTTTTATAAATTATAAATCAATGACTCAGTAAAATATACATCAAAAAACAATAAATTTTAAGTTTATTGCACTAAAATTTAGTTTTCAAGGGCTTGAACTCTATGTCTATCCTATCTTATTGAGTCTTACTATTTGCATTTTAACCTAAAATATGCACATTGGTATAGTTATTTTATTAGAATGGCTTTATGTGCTTGTTTTTTTGAATAAAGTAAGCATATATGTTAAATAATGAGTAACTTGCAGTGAGTAGTGTGGCCCCCAACCATGTGGATAACAATGATGTGGCCCTCTAAGTGACTGATGTTGTCCATCCCCGTTCTAGAGCCTGGTTTGCCTTCCATAATTCCTCAATCTGCGTTCAAACAACAGGATAACTTATTACACTAAAATACCACCAACTATAGAGGGTGAAATGTGAAGCACAGGCTATGCGTAATTTAAATATGTCTACAGTTTTTTACAGACACTTCACAGGAAAATACTCAGGTATCACACAGAAACAAAGACTCCTACAGTGTATAATTTTACATAATCTATCAGCTTTTTGTATGTTACAGATAACTTTCACTGTCATCACAGATGAGGATTCACTTAGACCTTCAATGAGAAGACATCTCATGTCTTATAAAAACATGTCTCCTCCGTCCTTTGCTTCCTTCCCTTACATCTCTTTATATATCTCTGGAGGGAGGGGCCACAAGTGAAACAGGTACAGAGAGATTTTAAGGTGAGTAAGACACCGCCGAGGTCTTTCCTCTCACTGTGGTACATTGGTGCCATTCTGCTGTCACACTGCGTGGGCTTTGTCACTCCTCCTGTTTATCAAGGACAGTGTTGAGTATTTAAGTTTTAAAGGGGATGTTAACACAACGAAGAGTTCTGAAGGAAACTACATCCTTGAAAGAAGAGGATCCCACAATCAAGCTCAGCGTTACCTTTGATATTGGAACAAAACAGACCACTCTATTGCCTTTAAACTTTTTTCAAGTGTTCTCAGTTTCCTCAAACGTGATTTTAATTGAAAAATGCTCCACCCACTGTGTAAGAAAATAACTATATGCCAATATATTGCAACATTTTGTGGCGTAATACTGTATCATTTTTTTTTTCTTACAATATTGTGAGATTTTTTTATTCTTTAATATATAGAAGTTCTGAGTATTTGTTTGTATTTGTTTGGAGCCACTTTATGTACTGCAATAAACACGTTATATTGTTCCATCAGTCATTTATCATGACTTGTATTAGGGCTGAATATGTTGGTTTTTCACTGCATAGCCATTATGTCACTGCAAGTGTTGCTTTCACTGCAAGTTACGCTGTGCATTATGGGGAGACAGCCAGCAGACTATGGGCTCAATAAAATGATATCAAGGTAAGGGTAATAGCAGAGAATAAACGTTCTATGTGAGATTATACAGATTAGCATATTTATTGATGTGACATGCCTTTCCATATAAGTGTAAACTAAGTCCACAAAGGAGAGGGGCATTCAATGCTCTGCGGTTACTTCAGCGAATAACCACAGGGGACACCAGATAGCATGGCAGCTCATTACGAACCAACACCTGTAGAAAATCTGTCAGTGACAAGGGAAGTAAAGCACAGCTTTGATAAAGATGATTTCTCCTGCTTGAATGAACTGGACTACAGTCTAGGAATCTTAATGAGTTTTTGGGTCCAAAGTATTACAATTAAGTTGAACTTTCTCATCAGCCGGGTTCCCTGGTAACTGTTATGCAATTGTTATTACCTCCGCCAAGGACGTTATGTTTTCACCAGGGTCTGTCTGTGTGTTTGTTTGTTTGTTTGTCTGTTAGCAAAATAAAGCAAAAACTACTGGATGGATTTACATGATATTTCACCAGAGGTGTCGTTTGGTCCAAGGAAGAAGCCATTTCATTTTGTTGCTGATCTGCATATTTGTCTGGATGCAAAAAAATCCCATAACTTAACATTGGGCCGTATTTAAAAAAAAATCATATCTCTGACATCCCTCGATGGATTTGATTCAAAATATACAGGATAATATATATAATATAACTCTATCATCAAGGTCAATTTCATCTGGATCCCATCCAGATTGATGTCACAAAAAACACTTAAGTTTATAATGGCAAATCCCATTCATTTCTCCTTGGCTGCTGTGAGGGTGTTGCCCCCTTTACATCATTATGGGAATTGTAGTTTATTTGCAAACTGACATCAATGTTTTTCAAGCCTATGACACTACATTTCCCAGCTTCCCTTGAATGCCAGCAGAGGAGCTCTCCACATGGACAGACATGAGCAGAGCGTCGGCCGTCCAACTGGAGTGCATTTGTGATCAAGAATTGCATCTTATACGGGGGGTTCTGGAAAAGCCACTGTGGTAACTGAGCTGCTTGGTGGAGGTCTGCCCTCTCGAAGTGCTTTTCTAGTTACTACTGCTGTTTATACTACTACATCAGTGTGATGAGTTAACTTGTCACCCTGTTAGTGTAGGTTCCTTGGTCAACTGCATCCACAATGCAAATTAACTGCTCCAGGGGTCGACTGGAAGTGAGCCAAGGGCACCTAATTCAGGTGATCTTGGCATGGTTGTTTTGGCAAAACAGAGATGGATAGCTGTATTGTGAATGCGGAGCACCCACTCGTGTCAGAGCAACTCTCCCAAATGACCTAGGTGTTCTTTGAGGACACAATCGACCAAGCAACCAGCAACTGCCACAATCAGGGTAATGAGTTAACTCATCACAGTGAGAGGAGCCCATGTGTAGATGTTGGAGGCTGGTGTCACATCCAACAACATACCTGCACCCTGCCACTGTTTAACTGACCCATCACCAGAGGTCAGAGATGTTGGCTCAAGTTTTCTTTAAACAGGAAGACAGAAAGACGCCACACACAGAAAGATGTGATAGCTTTAGGTTTAGCGCCAAGTACTATAAGTACTCTTTCAGGCCTGAAAAACTTTAAAGTTGATCTATTTGAAAGAGGGTGAAAAAAAAAATCCATCCATCACTTGTACTGCTTATCTCTTTCAGGGTTACTGGGGGCTGGAGCCTATCACAGCTGTCACTGGATGACTAACCTGCTGCACCATCCAGGCAAAAAGAAATAGCCATCAATAATAAATAATAGATAAACTAACAAACAAACAAATGACAGTTTTATCAACAGACCACATTTTTTTTCCATCCTGCACTTATGTTCTTTCCCTTAACATTGATGTTGGTGACCTTCCACTGGTAAAACAGTGCACCCATTGGGTCAAGCAGGATGTGACCTCCTGGTAAACAGTTTCGCCATCCACGGTTTGAGTACATGGAGCTCCCTGTGTTTACTTGTGTTAAAGGTAGAAAAAACTTTACATTTCTGAACAGACTTTTGAAAGTTAGTGGTCACAAAGACTTGTAATCTTGGACACAAATAGGGTATTGTATTGATCACATTACTGCAACAACATTTGTGTTTAAAACTGATGTTCTTGAGGGGTTGTGGTCAAGTCTCTTTAACTTTGCTTCAGACGTCTGCGTTTCTCACCTCTGATAGGTTTGTTGGAGTGCACTCATGGATTCAACCTCTGAAATACACCTTCAACTTCTCACTGCTTATGTATTAAATACCATCTTGGGTTGACACTCAAGTCTTACTTGTATGACATTGTGGCATATGAAAGCATGTAAAGGCTCCCAATGCCATTTTTTCAAAGAGTATAGAAAGAATCCTTCACATTGAGTCTGGCCAAAAGAGACTCTGGTAGGTCCTCTCACTGCCAAGGTCTGATCACCCAGATCGTCAGATTCATAACTGCACTGTATTCTTGGAATGACAGACTTTCACTGAGGGCTCCAGCAGGGCAAGTCAGTGGCACAAAAGATTTTTTAATCCTGTACAGACTACATGGGAGAAAAATTAAATAACAGAAAAGATGGAAACCAGAATTAACTGAAAGACAAAACAATTAAAGATATCTGTTAAGAAATAATGTAACAAAAAAGCTAGCTGTTGGACAGCACAAACCTCTGCCAAGGTAGCTCACATATTGCTGTTACATCTATAAGTGATAGTTCCACGATAAAGTTATCATCATAATATGATTCCTTGACCCTGAAAACCCACACCTAGCACTTAGAGTCATGTTGATATCATTTTTACTTAGACAGTTATTGAGCAAAAACTATCGTTCACTAATGGTGGTTACCTGGATCACCACCAAAATCTAATCATTTTTTGATTCATTACCAACATCTTCTGAAAATTTCAGCAAAATCTGCCCAGAAGTTTTTGTGTAACCTTGCTAACAAACAAACAGACAAAGATATGCTTACAAAAACATAACCTCCTTGGCAGAGGTAAAAAAAAAAAAAAAAACATGTTTAATGCAGATTTATGCACATCCACAGTTACCACAAACAGCTGTTCTTCTGACATGTCCTTACAAACTGAGCAGGTGAACAGCAGTAAACATCTGTTTGTGTCTTTAAGTCCATGCTTTACCACTAAGAAGCAACTTTTAAAGAAAATACAGCATACTGATCTTTTGTGAAAGGAGAGAGGGCAGCAAAGAGCAGACCTATCTTGCTAAGCTCAAATCTACAACCGCTGTGAGCAGCCCAATCAGCGTCCTTTAAAGCAGAAAGAGATGGGAGCTACCAGCGAGACGTCAGCAGGAAGTGACTTCTCATACAAATATTAGCACAGATGCTAACAGCTTTAGAAGCAGTTTTGCCAGAACTAGACCGGATTTCTAACCCGACAAACAAGATGAACTCTTCAATACCTTTCACTAGTCCATTTGGGAAATAGCCCATAGACAGCGTTTGGGAATGGGCAGAATCTTTCAAAAGCATATTCAGCAGGTGTTTGGATGATTGTTCCATCAGTCACATTCATTATGGGCCTTTTAGTTAATATAGTAGGTGGGCACTAGTGCCATGGTGTAAAGGACAGAACATGAGCTACTTTGTAAACCAAACTTTTGGCAAAAATGTCAAAAATGGAGCAAAAATATCTTTTCTGCTAAGAAGTTTGAAGTGATGCTACTTGTTTTCCATTCAATAAAGACATGCTGTCAAGATTTGATATAACTGCTTCTGAAGCTGTTAGCATCTAAGCTAATCTCTGTACAAGCAGTAGCTTCCTGCTGTCATCTCAAGAGTGACTCCACCTCTTCCTGCTTCAAAGGACAGCCCCACTATGGGCTGCTCACAATCATTGTAGATTGGAGCTTGGCAAGATGGGTCAGTCTGATTACAGACATTGAATCAGGCTGATCCATCTGCACTGCAAGGTTACAGTATTTCTTTATTAAATAGACAGAGGGTACTACAAAGTGGTTTATGTTTTGTAATTTACACCATGGCAGTAGTGTCCGCCTACTACATTATCTGATTGGCTTATGATGAATGTGACTGACAGAATGATCGCCCTATCACCTGCTGGATATGCTTTTGAAAGGTTCTGCCCATTACCAAACACTTCCTGTGGGCTGTTGCCAAGATGGACGAGTAAATTGTATTGAATGGTCCACCTGGTGTGTCAGGTTAATCAAGAAGCCCTACCCAAAAACAAAACAGACTCAGTGAGCTAAAACATCTGGACTTTAAAGGCCCTGGTCACCCATGCACGAGATTTTAATCCCTCTGGTTGATTAGGTCTGGGAGAGGTTGAAAACAGGTGGCTTATGGTAAGAGATTTTGATGTCATCATTATTAAGGACCAATTGCAATAAAAACAGTTCAACAAGTTCTCCTCCAAGTACAGGCTCTACAAACTTCACAGGGTTTGGGAGCTACCAGTCAAACAAATTTAAGCACAACCACACAATCCTGAGAGTGGTCTAATCAAGAGCTTTTTTCATCAGCACCAGTGTGGATTACCAGGGCTAGTAAAATATCATGAAAGCGAATGACATTCAAAATACAATTTCTCAATAACAATCCATCCAAACACAAACACTGCAACTTAACAATCAGATTACTTTTCAGGGTGTCTCCAAAACTCCAGTCAACCTCAGACCAAAAAAGTTGAATTCCAGTTGAGTGAAGTTCAGAAATGATAATAGACCAGCTATTTAAGTCAGTTTGTGTGTCTGTGTGTATAAGTTTGTGTTTGTGTGTATGTGTGTGGGTGTTTGTGTCTTTGATCTCCAGCCTATAGGACTGACTCTAACTCACAGTATGTGGTCGATCTTCTGGTTCATAAGCCAGTGAAGATGCTACAGGCCACAAACCCCCTGCTTCAATCACTCTGCAGTCTGTGTGCTTGTGTGCGAGCTTGTGTGTGTGTCTCAGAGATGCCTGTGTTGCAAATCCATGCATGCTCTATTATCTTATCGTCTTCAACTCCCCCTTTGAGTGGGGTTCAGTCTTCACGCCACCCACTCTTTCAGCCATGCATTATGCACCGCTTCACCACATATATTTATTCATTACTGTGTCTTTCAAGATCAAAATGAATGGCAAATAAGCTTCAGCGAGATGTGTCTTGCGGCACAGGCTGGAGTCAGCTGAGGTCGACAGAGAGACAGAAGGTGTTTCTGAACGGAAGACATTGTTAGGATCAAGGTAGATGTTGTAGCTGCTTGTCAGGAGCTCTACGGGTCATCATGTGAGTGAGGTGTGTGGGCAAGACAGAGAAAGAGAGAGAGGCAAGTCTTGCAGAGTGTATTGTTAGTCTTTCCTCTATTTGACTACCTCTTTTATTTTTAAATCTCTGCGTCATCCTTTTCTCCATACACATTGAGCTGCTTTAGTTTAAGGTTTTAAGAAAGTCTTTCTCTGGTCTTAGTCTTATGACAAAACCAAACATATCTAACAATGCTGTACAAACCCACATTCCAATGAAGCTGGGATGTTGTGTAAAACAGAATATAATGATTTGCAAATCCTTTTTGACCTGTATTCAATTGAATAAACTCAAAAGACAAGCTGTTAATTTTCAAATTGCTAACTTCTTTTTGTAAATATTTACTCATCTTCAATTTAATGCCTGCAACAGGTTCAAGACAAGCTGGGACTGGGGCAGCAAAAGGCTTGGAAAGTTGAGGAATGTAAAAAAAAAAAACCTGTTTGTTACATTCGGCAGGTGAACAGGTTAATGAAAACGGGTGAGGGTCAAGACTGGGTAGAAAAGGAGCTTCCTCAAAAGGCCCAGTTGTTAACAAGCAAGAATGGGGTGAGGTTCATCACTTTGTGAACAGCAAATAGTACAAGATCTTAAGGCCCTGTCTTCAAGGAGATGGAAATGTTTTCGTATTGAAAACGTCTTGAAGATCTCATTGTTTCAAGAAATGATTCCGTCCACACAAAAATGCTGTAGTACACATGCCAGGCCTGTAAGTGGTGCTGTAATGCTGCTGCAGATAGACGCCAAAACCAGAGAAGAAGACATGGAGCACACACATACATCATGAGAAATGTGTACAAACACTAGCGTCTGCTGTTTTCTGTGTCCTCTTGTTGCTCATTAGGGTCGTAGAGGAGCAGAAGATTTTGCTGTTAAAGCCAAATCAAGCTCAGTAGCTTCTGCAGTATGAACGCAACATTGTATTTAGGCATTGTTTCTGTTGTTGTTGTGGTTTGCACATGCGGTGTAAGAAAGAGGTGGGCCAAGTCATAATTTCAAAAACTATCTAAATTCTTTGTACACACAGAAACACTTAGCTGGCATTTTCAGATTCAGTCACTCTGGGACACATTTTCAAAAGTGTGCATTTTCAGGCACCTGTAACACTGTGCCCATGAGCCTATATGACTAAAAACTTATGCCTAAATTTGTCATAGTGTGCAAAGCTCCTAAGAATGTTTCAATGTACAATTGAAAGTAATTTAGGGATTTTATCATCTACAGTCCATTACATCGTCATTAAAGAGAATCAGAGGAATCTCTGAATGTAAGCAGCAAGGCCAAAAAACAGCATTGAATACCTGTGACTTTGTAACCCTCAGATGGCATTCATTCATTCATCATTCATTTTCTATACTGCTTATCCCTTTCGGGGTCGCGGGGGGGCTGAAGCCTATCCCAGCTGTCATTGGGCGAGAGGCGGGGTACACCCTAAACCAGTTGCCAGTTGATCACAGGGTCACACAGAGAGACGGACAACCATTCACGCTCACACTCATACCTAAGAGCAATTTAGAGTCACCAATCAACATAATGAGCATGTTTTTGGTCTGTGGGTGGAAGCCGGTTCTTCCTGTGCATACGTGGGAGAACCCACGTATGCACGGGAAGAACATGCAAACTTCACACAGAAAGGCCCTGCCCGACCCGGGGATTGTACTGGCAACCCTCTTGCTGTGAGGCACGTGCACTACCTGCTGCGCCACCGTGCCCTCAGATGGCACTACATCGAAAACTGACATTGATTTACATCACACAGTATATGAGCACTGGGTGAAACACACACTGTTAGCACTGTATGAATGCATTTTTATATAATTTTTCTCCTTGCTCCAAAGGTGAAGCAGTTTAAATTGTTCCCATGTCAACTGGTGACTTTCAACTGAGTGAATTCTCAAATGTAATTCTTTAACAGCTGATAAAAACAGAGTGAGCCTTTGTAAATGTCTCTTTATCTGGGTTTAGAAACAAGCTCATGGCTTCCTTTGATCCTTTGTTTTGGGGAGTCATACTATAAATACCATACGTATGTATTTGACATTGTCCACTCCTGCACTCCAAATGTATTGTTTTACATAAAACTGGGCCATAGTACATAAAAGGTTGGGGACCACTTATGACAACAGGGATCTTGGTTTGTTCCTGGACATACTAGGGTTTGGTCTGCAGTTTGTGCAAAAGCAATACAAACCAAACAAGATCATCCCAAACAAGAGGGAGTGAGTCAAAAAGCACTGTGCTATGGCATAAATCTGAACAAATATTACAGTGAGCAAGCTAATGATCAATAGAGAATACAGAACATACTGAGGCTATTATTAGCATTGCTCACACTGCCAGCCTCAGGTCTTCATTGCAGATTAATGCCCTCAAGTCAATGTTGAACTTTACACATCGCTCATCTAAATACGCCAGTGTCCTCTAAACAAGCCTAGACACAACTTTTTCTTTATTTACAAAGCTCAAAATACTTCAAAATTGCTGAAAGCTCATACCTAAAAAAAGTTATTTCTCAATACCTGTTTGTATATCCAGGGCATTGTGTAACATTAGGCTGGTTGGCAGGAACAAAGAACACAACTACAGCCCCAACGTTACACAACATTTGACGGGATTCGGTCTTCCTAAGAAGGGCAGTATGGGAGCAATCCAAACCAAATAAAAAAATGCAGCAATGTTTCAACTCCACCCCCAAACCAGATCGAGTCTGCCAAACTTTATACTGTATGTCAAAAACCTGAGACTAAAACTCCAGGAGATGTGTGGGATGTGTGGGATGGAGTGTCATGTTAAACACAACATAATTTGTCATTAAATTATAAAAAATAACGGATAAAAACATTTATTTTTACCACACAGTAATAGTCTGTCAGCAGTACCTGTCACCATTCAATAAAAGGGGTTTCACAATGTTTTATGTAATAACTATTTTGTGAATACATAGTTTAAGTGGGGGGGGGGGGGGGCTAATGGGAGTCAATGCAAGTCCTTCAGCGTATGCCCAGCATGTGACCTGAGGCGTCTTTGTGATTGGCCTCTTCAACTTTGCCTGCGGGGCGCAGAGTACTGCGCCCCAAACACTCCCACTTTGACTGGCCGCAAATTAGTGTTGTTTTGGTGTTTCTTTTCCACATGTGACTGGACAATGAGCGCTGTCAATCATATCAACGCGTCACTGCAGCAGATATGATTGACTCAACCACGTCACGCATCCGACCAATGCTCCCATGAACTAAAGAGGAGTCAGGTACTCGGTCCAGAGAACCATTAGAGGATGAGAGGTGAGATTGCATTGGAGAAAAAAAATCAGTAAGAGGCTATGCTGCACTGAAGATTAGATTAGGATGTGTCTTTCCTCATAGGCATAACACAATTAAGGGACAAAATTATCCATTTTATGTCACACATGGCACTGAACTATAGATTAGGAGCCAAGAGGATATAAACTCTTTGTTCAGTAGAACATTATCCTTTTGCAGACTTAAGTTCTAAAAAATCTATATAGTTTTTTTAATTCTTGAAAAAATTGATTCATTATTTTGATTAAAATATTATATAAAGGGACCTTTTTAAAAATCATGGCAAAGCAGGGACAATGCACACTAGCGAAGAGTAAAAACAGATACACACAAAGTCTGAAGTTCAATGAAACATATTAAAGATAGGAGAAATTGTAATATTAATTTTATACACAAGTGCATGCAGATTATTGCAGAGGTTTATTGCAGTGCTCAATAAATATTACTGTTACATTGTGTGAAAGCCTTTGAAAAATTACAAAAAGAAGAATTGATAATGCTATCAAGTCATGTGTTGCAATTTACTGGTGAAAACAGTGGGGTTTTATTAGTCCCAAAAGTGTAAACAACACAAATTCTTTACCTCTTAGGTGTATGTCCATTACAGAATTATTTTTTAATTTACTGGAGCTTTTAGATTTGGCACTTACCTTGTGCCTTTCCAGCTTGTACCATTGTGCACAGTTTAAAATCAATGAAAACAGACCAACAAAATGTATATCTTCTCTCTAAATGTTGTAGTTTTATTATGGCAACTAAACATGTGATATTAAATAATAAATATCAATATAAATATGTACAATATTGTTATTTTTTATAATTGTATCATTTGTTTAGTTGCTATAAAAAATGTTCTATTTGGATACAGAAATTATCCATTCTGTGTGTTTTTTGCTGAATGAATACTGCATATAATGGTACAAAGTAAAAGTATTCCAAAGCTCTAGCAGATGGAAACAGACTCTAGTAATGTAAAGTTTATTTTTTTGACTTTTTAAAATTTGAAGTCGTTTTGCTGAATGTATGTCATCCATACATTGACAGCTTCCATTTCAGTTGTGAGAATCAGTCAGCTGGTGTGAGCCGTCTGCCCTCTTGTGTTGCATGCTTGTATCTTTTTTTTTTCTTATTTATTTTATTTATTTTTTGCTTTGTTTTGTTTTGTTTTGTTTTGTTCATACTTTTTACAGTTAATCTATACCAAAAACTGTATAACATAGTTTTACCTTTAGTTTTACAGCATCAGTTTAGTGGTGCACAAGATTCTGTTTGTGTTTACAATCTTGAGCCATGAGACATCATGTATAAGATAAGACAATGTTCAGGTGACACAAGAAATGTTCAAGAAATGGTGAAAATGACATAAATTACAGCTTTATTTTCTGGGAGAAAGTTAAGCTTTGGCTGTTTCATTAATTTTTTTCAGTAAATACTGATGTACAGCAAGGAGGAGTTCAAGGCCTGCTGTGGTGCTGTGGACCTTATCCAGTTGTTCATGGAAAATAATCTTGGAGAGGTATTTTCAGAGATTGTCACTCTCCTAAAGATCCTCATAAACACCCATGACCACTGCAGAAGCTGAGAGGTGCTTCTCAACCTTAAAAAGAATCAGAACTTTCCTGAGAAACACCATGAACCAGGACAGGCTGAACGCACTGGCCATGCTGTAAATGGAAAAGAGACAGAGATGATGGACTTCAATCAGAGGGTCACTGAGAAATTTGCAGCCCAGAAGGACAGGAGGGCAAAATTGTTCTGTTCAAATATTGCATTGTTCAAAGTAGGTTGCATTGTGATTATGTTTTGTCTTTATTTATTTTTATTTTTTCACTGTAGTATGGAACACTTCTTTGGTTTGTTTCCTCCAAAGCTACTGCCCCTTAAAATTTTTGGTACCAGTCACCACTGGACAGTAGTATTGCTATTAATACAACAATGACACCCTTGCACATCCAAGGTTTAGATTCAGCTGAACATAGTTACAGCACCTCCAGACAAGTAAACATCTTCCAAATGCCCCATCCAGCCCTTTTAAAAGGTTCAAGTGTTTACGACTTCCGTCAGGTAGCATTATTTCCTTTTTCTTAAAGATTCTTCAGCCGTGGAATCAACAGCCAAAGAACTCCCTGCTTCAGAGAAAAAAGCACCTGATGGAGTAGCAATTGTGAAAATAGTGATGGCAGCAACATGTCGAAAAACATCATTTTTCCGATGCATGTAAACAGCACTTTGTTCAGCAGCAACCACGTCAAATGTTTAGGGGAAGTGAGGTGATTTTTTTCCACCTCTGGAAGACAAGTACATTGTAAACTGTAGTCATCTCATTCAAGGTAAAACCAGGTCTTGAACTTTTGTGATGTCACATACGTAGGCTTATACATGAATACCCTTTTGAGTGTAAATAAGACACAGCAAGCTTTAAAAACAAACAAACAAACAAACATATCTTTCTTTTCCCAATGACATCAGCTTTCAACATAGTAGTATGACAAGGAAGGACAAAAAAGCTTACCTCCTACACTCTGCTCACTTATGATTATCTACACTGTGCCTAGGTAGGTCATAAAGTTATGCCTTATTGCTGTATATTTTAGTAGGAATGAGTAGGGGCAGAATTTAGTTCTTCAGTGGTTTAATGTGCAAATATGCAACTGATACTAGTGTTCAGTGGCCGCATAAGCAAAAGCTCTAAGTGAGCCGTTCTTTTGTGAGCCATTCTTAAATGCAAATTGTCGGCAAATTTAAGAATGGCTCGCTCACAACTGCAAATTGGTTCTTCTTGTTCACCACATGGAGCTGTTCAAAAGACTCGACAAGTTCGCAAACTTCATTAAATTACCATGGAAGTAGGTTAACAAAGCAAGCGAACATTTTGTCCTCAAAGTTGATGCTAGAAGCAGGAAAAATGGGCATCAATGGGAAGGACTGGGTCAGAGCATCTCCAAAACTGTAGCTCTTGTGGGGAATTCCTAGTCTGCAGAGGTCAGTATCAAAGTGGTCCAAGGAAAGAACAGTGGTGAACCTGTAACAGGGTCATGGCAACCAAGGCTCACTGATGCACGTGGGGAACAAAGGCTGGCCAGTGTGGTCTGATCCAAAAGATGAGAGCTACTGTTGCTCAAACTGCTAAAGAAGCTGATGCTGGTTCTGGTAGAAAGATGTCAGAATACACAGAGCACCCAAGCCTGTTGTGTTTGGGGCTGTAAGGCTGCAGACCAGTCCAAGTGGCAGGTGGTCATAATCTTATGCCTGATCGGTTCATATAAGCCATTTTGGTATTATATATCAAACCATAAGAAATGTGAGATTTGAATTGGACCTGGCCCCAGAGACTTGACTCGGACCCAACTACCTAAGACTTGACTTTGACAACAAGTAATTTCTTTCCATTTCTGTTGCATATGTGAACATTATTTCATTGAAGAACAAAATTCTGCAACTACTTGTTCCTGCTTAAACATGATGTTGTAAGCTCCCCCTCTCTGACTTTTTTCAAAGTTTCCGTCACACAGTGAGCACATAATGCCTGCCGATGAGAGCCAGTTGGCCTCTTATAAGCCATCTTGTATTCTGAAGATCTGCAGTGTTTTGGGAATCACAAATCACGTTAATAAAGAGGCCCTAATGTGGAAGATGGAGTTTTATTTGTTCCTGATAAGAATGGTCAGCTATAACCAGCAACCTGCTATTTCACAGCAGAGCTGTAATAAGAGTGGGTTAATGGCCTAGAAAAGCAACAAAGATTTATTATATGGCTGAAATAATAAATATCATATCTCCAGTGTGATAAATCATTACGGAAAACAAAGTGGCTCTGCTGCTCTCTAAAGACTGCTGCCCTGGGAACGGCCTACTAAAAACCCCATCCCTGCTAATGTTGAAGTAGCCTCTAGCCTGCACAGGAGCATAATGCAGGAGAGGTTATACTAGGTTTTAAGTTATGTTTTGACCCAGATTTGCTGTATTGTATCTATGTGTGCTATTTACATGGTGAGTGTGCCAAAACCTGGAGATGGCTGCTTGGACATATTAATGTTCTTGCAGGAGATACTGTAGGCTGTAATGACTGTCATTCCCCTTAATATGAGGGCTGATTGATAAGTTGTGAGTCTCATATTTAAGGGTTTGACTTTTGGCAGACATATTGCATTATTTTTTAACATAATCCCCTTCAATATCTATACACCTTTGCCAGCGATGTTTAAGGGCCTCAATGCCACTTTTAAAGAAGTCCTTTTCTTGACCGTTCAGAACGTCCTCCACTGCATGTATGACGTCATCATCTGACCGAAAGTGGGTACTGGAAATGGCCTTTTACAATTTTGGAAATAGATGGAAGTCTGATGGAGCGAGATCAAGCGAGTAAAGCGGATGCTCAATCAATTCAAAGCCACAATCTTCAATGGCAGCCATGGCAATGACAGGCTTGTGAACAGGGGCAGTTTGTCCATTTTGCAAAAGTCACTTGCCTTATTTACTTTAGAGTGCTACCTCTTCAACATAAACTGACCAAATGACACCAGTCTTCAAGTACACAGCCTTAAATAGTCAGGGAATAGTAGAGCTGAAAAAGGACATCCCTGCTTATCTTCTTTAATACAAGGCTTACAACTTGTCAATCAGCCAACGTATGTTGGGTAACGTTTCAGTGCAGAGAGGCCCTTGTCTCTCTTATCCAGCCGTACTTCTCTTTGTTCCTGAACTTGTGTTGAGTTTGTTCATAGAAACTGAAGGGCTGAATCACAAGTCTTTCTTTTACCCTGTTCTCTGTTCTTTTTTTGCTTTTTGTAAAGTAAGTTGGTTGAAATGTTGGCTTCAATTTCTCTGGTTATTTTGGTAACCACCTTATTTGATATTTTCCATTTGTTATGCTGATTCTGACCTGCTTATGTCGACTGATAACCAGCTCACAATGCCACAGCCTTTAAAGAAGCCATGTATGTGCGCATATTAGCAGCTTCTCTTTGCTGCCCAGGAGTTGAATGCACTCTCAATGCGCTACCTCAACGTTGGCAAACACTCAAAACTGTCTACAAATAGGGAGTTGGGAACTCCAGATGCATCGATGAGCATTAGCACAGCAAAATTGATCCCAGATTCATTGTCTGAAATCAGGCGGATCCATCTTGCCAAGCTCCAAACTACAATTGTGAGCAGCCCAAAGCAGCACGGCCCAATCAGAGTCTTTAAGAGCAGGAAAAGGTAGCTATGAGCAAGACTACAGCAGGGGGTGTCTGCATGTACAGAGATTAGCATAGATGCTAACAGCTTTAGTAGCAGTCTTATCAGATCTCAATCACATTTTTTTTACATAAAAGAAAAACAACCAACACTACAAACTTATCTACAGAAAGGATATTTTTGCTCCACTTCAGAAATGTGTAAGTGAGAACTCGGTTGACGAAGTTGCTCACATTACATCCTTTACACCGTGGCAGTAATGCCTACCTACTACATCATGTGATTGTCCCGTAATGAATGTGATGAATGGAACCATCATCCAAGCTCCTGGATATGCTGTTGAAAGGTTCTGCCTATTCCGAAACATGAGCAGTTTCTTAGATGGACTAGCGAAATATATTGAACAGTCCTTCTGGTGTGTCAGATTATTCTTCACCAGCACAGTGGTTCTCTCTGTATTAAATATGCCGACATGTGTTGAACAACGCCTATTTGACCTTGAGAATGTCCTTTCAATGGAATTGTCATGATATCTCAACAATGGCCAACATCACCCAATGTACGTTGATGTTTGAATGGAAATAATGCAGTGATTATACAGGTCCAAAGCCGCCAGGATCAGATTAAAAAAATTAGATTCCACTGACTCAGGCATTTTGCAGAGGCGTTTTGTAGGGCACTTTGGCATGTAGTTTGATATGAAGAGCACAAAGTCTCAAAAAATATATATTTTATTTATATGTTGCATGAATAAAAAGTGGATGATTGATTGACTGACATGTAACACAAGCTAGAGAAAGAACAGATTAAGCTTCTTGGATTTGCACATTTCTTTACTCCTTTTACACCTTGTTATGATCTAGTCCGTCGAAAAAGGATGGATTGATTCAGGGAAACTGCCATCTCGGATGGGCTTTGTAGACTGTAGAGACAATCAAAACAAATTCTGTGACCTTGTACAAAGAAATAATAATCCAACAGCCCCAACAAAACCTCCTACTGTTGGTTTTAATAGAAACCAAATGTCAGCTCAGACAGCTTGTTTGTGATTTATAAGAAACTTTTCATTCATTTGTTCCACAGAAGGTCTCACACAGCTTTGAAGACAGGACTGAAAATAATCTGAGTTTCCAACCGTCACATTTTTTTCCTCTACTTACCCAAGGACATTGTGTTTGAATGCTTACTGAAAGCATTTATACCTGGGTGTCAAATACCCTCGGTAAGCTGATGTATGGCTGTGTGTCTGTCATGTAACATTTAGAAAAAGAAGAAGCAGAAACCGCATGAAAATGAATCAAGGAGAACTCATCTAAGGATTCTTCGAGGATTTGAGCCCCTCTAATGCTGTGAGCTGACACATCTTTGTTGGGCATCTTTGTTGTGGCAATATGGCATCTAACCTTTTATCAGCAGGGATTAATGAGGCTGCTTTGTTTCCTTGTGTGCCGCGTGCCCTCAAACACCCTGCTGTGATCACACAATACTCTCCAAATGCTACAGACGACAGAGGAACACGCAAACCATGAGGCATTCTGCCGAGGATCCTTCCAACACACGAGATGCAGTGAGTCAGAAAGTCACGCAGGCGGAGGAAATGCATTTAAGTGTCTTTTTTGGAAGAATTATCTTTTCAGGGGAATGAGAGACATCATGTGCCCTCAGCAGAACCTCCACTTGACTCCTCATCATCTATAAATGAAACCATAGGAAGCCACATTTGATGCAGCGGGACACGCAGTATCAGATGGAGGGAACAGCCTGAAGCAAAATTTATACCCATTATGAAATCAGAATAAATGGAGAAAAGGAGAGACTGATTTCCCACAAATTAACCTTTGAAGCCTAAACTGATCTTTTCACACTTCTTCATGTCACTCCAATTCAGGCTTAGACAAATATTTCTGGGCAAATTTAAGCCTTTTTTTCTTCATGTATGCCATGGAGAGAATATGAACATTTAACATTAGGGTAAGGTTAATGTCATTAAGGGAACTTAACGCCTTAATCAACCAGATTTTTGAGGGATTTTGTATTAAGACTAATATGTTATGTAATGAAGAATTAGGTTCAGTATATTGCAGATTTAAAACAGACATCTATATGTTAGTAGAAAAAGACAAAATGCAAGGAAACAGGTGCACATATTTACGGTTAAAGGTCAGTTTTTTCCTCATTTAAATACACACCCCACTGAGTTAAAGTTGTATTCAGGAGTTTTAAGCAGGACCGAAAAAAGCTGTAAATTTAGAATAATACCACAATTATGAATTTTCATGTCTTCATCAGTTAATGTAACGCAAACTGAGTAAACAGAAGAAAAATAAAAGGTAGTGTTCAACATAGTTTTGGAGAATGTTTCAATACAAGTGGCTGTTCCCAGTTTGACAGTTTGTTTGACTATATATGAACACGGCAATCAATCATTGTTTGAGCTCACCTCACGAAGAGGTCTCTACTCACTACCAATCAACCCCTGGAGTGGTTCATTTGCAGTGAGGATAAATCCACCTGAGCAACCAGCACAAGCAGGGTGATGAGTTACCTCATCACACTGCTGTGATAGTAAAAGCAGCAGTATTAGTAGTTATAGTTCTGTTACAGCAACCAGACCACCAAGATAATAACAAAGTACTACTTTGTTTTGGATCCCAAAGAGTCACTTTCTGTTCAAAGAAACAACACATTATGGAAATAGCAACAGGTTAACATTACTCACTGTCTTGACAACAGATCATCACAGGACTCAACCACATGCACTGATGCACAAACTTTAGTTCCCAGAGTTTAATCCACCTCTTGTAAGCTGGACAGTTTTTGTAGTTTTTTTTAATGTTGCTCACTTCTCAGCATTACTAACAGTTTTACGCTTCTACAGGTGTTATGGCATAGGAAGTTACCATGCTATCTGGTGTCCTTTGTGGTTCACTATAGACACCAGCAAGCATTAAAAGCCCCTCTTCATTGTAAATAACTCTGCTTTCACTCCAATGTCTATTCTTTGCAATGGGCTTGCTACCCCAAGCCAAACAATGATTGGTCATCACACTGTTAGGTCTATTTTGGGGTCCTGGGAAAGGGACATTTTAGGCAACTGCTGGCCCCATTAAGAGGGAAAGAAGAGAAGTCCTGATGCTGCAGACTTTTTGGTCTTGTGTGTAGAGGAGATCTATCAGACACAGCAGACGTGTTGAGCACAAAGGAATTATAGTACTCAAAAAAGCATAGTATGGGCTTTTGGGCACAGTATGGGCACAACGACATCTCTTTTGTTTGCTTTTCTAATTTTAAAAGAATCCATAAAAGAGACAGAAGCCAAAGCAATTACATCCCATTTGCCGATATTCCAACAGAGGCTGGAGCCCAGTTGCCTCCAATGAAGATTTAAATATGATGATAATTCCATATATCCTTCAATTAATGTTCCATTGGGACATATACACCATTGCAATTTACTAAGAACTTTAAACAGGAAAAGAAAAATACAAATTCATACTGCAGGGATTATCTCGACCTTTTGGACACGGAGGGATTGAATCAGACAAATGTATTGATGGGACACACTGTGGCTCATTGATCTGATTTCAATATGTTTGGACAACATAAGGTGTACATCTCAGAAAATAGAATATCCAATGCTGTGGATAAACGCACTTGTTATAGCTTTGAGGCTACAGACATTGTTTGTCTTTAAATGATTGATGTCCTCTGCAGAGACATAAGGACTTCTCTGTCTCTGCATGTCTCACTCTGCTTCCAGCATTCATCTGAGCTGCTCTGCTTATATGCAAGTGAAGGCTGCGCTTTTTGTCAGGGAACAAAAGAAAACACTCACTGGTCACTTTATAAAGCACACCTATTCAACCGCTTGTTTATGCAAAAAGCTGGTCAGACAATCACATGGCAGCATGCATGTAGAATGTAGACATGGTCAAGATGACCTGCTACTTCACAGTTGGAAGAAAGGTGATTTAAGTGTCTTTGAATGGGGCATGGTTATTTGTGTCAGACGGGCTGGTCTGAGTTTCCAGGAACTCCTGACCAACAGAGATTTTCTTGCACATCATCTTAAGGGTTTACAAAGAATTGTCCAAAAGAAAAAATATCCAATGGTTGACAGTTTCCTGAGCCAAAATGCCATCTTGATGCAAGGCAGCAGTAGCTCAAACAACTTTTCATTACTACCTAGGTATTCAGAGGATCACTTCTGAATGTACAACATCAAAATTTTCAGCAGATGGGCTTCAGTATCAGGAGACTAAATTAAATGCCACTCCTGTCAACTGAGAACAGGAGACTAAGGCTACAAAATGTATTCTGGAAGTGTTCCCCCTCTGCTTTGGAGTTCCTCTCAACCCTACATAACGCTGTCTTGCTCTGGCCGTTTATGGAGTGTATTAATTGTGTGCATAAAGCATTGTTTTCAGATGTTGAAGGAAACAGTCTTATGCTGCTTATTCATTTCAAAAAGTCACAAGATCAACAAGGTCAAATGCTGCACTGAAAAACTGATTGCTTGTCACTCCCCCTCGTGTAGATGTTTCATTCTGAACCACAGTGATGGAGCAAATGAAGAACTGATGACTAATGTTGCTATGATTAGAACCTCTCTGTTATTGTTGTTCTGAATCAATTTTCAGATAAATGTCATGTAGTGTCCACTAAGTAATTCATTGACTGAGAATCAATTGACATTATAAAATGACACATTCAATTAACAATGTATTTGTTTTTGTGATGATTTTATTAAATGTCTGGTTTAAATGTGAACAACATCAATCACTGTGTGTTTGTGGCAATGAGAGACTTCACAATCTAAGATATCAGAAATGTAGAGTGAGTGATTAAAGTTCAAGAGCTATTCTGAGAAACAAAAATGTCAGACATTCCTCAGGGTGAATAAATGACACCTTAAATCCTCAGACAGTGGACCATTTATGATGTATGAAAACATGGGCAGGGCTGGTTGGTATTTGATTTTAATAGATACCTAGAACTTTGGGCATCTGTGGTGCTGGATGAAACACAGACAGGCAGGGAGGATCTAGATAATTCAGACTCAGTGGCTACGTTTACATGCAGTCATTAACCCTTTCATAACCGGAATATTAGCAATAACCCGGTTGTGCACAACCACGTAAACAACAAAAATCCTTTTGAAGAACTGGAATATGCTCAAATTCCGGTTTTTAAAAACCTGAAAATCACCCCTGGGCTATGTCAGGTACTGGTGGTGGGTCAGTACCAGCACCAAAGCGCAAACGTAAGCAACTGCTACCTGCTCCAGGCTGTTCATTATCCGCTGTGCTGCTGCTGTTGTTCTCGTTGCTATTGGATACAGGAAGAAGAAGCGGAAATGACACGTACTGCGTCATGACGTTCTCCATGCATCGACATGTTGTCCGTGCATTGCTGACACAGTGTTATGGATCACAATTTCTTTATCTCAAAAGAGGAGAGGTGTCCTCTGAGGCGCTGACCTTAAATACAGCACTCTTTGATGAGTCATCACAAAATTACATGACACAGTAATATATTTTTAGACATAAGCATCTGTTCAAAAGAGTAAACACCTCAGGACACCATATAAAGGTAAAACTTCATCCCCGGTTAAAAATCACCCAACCACCTGTTTTTAAAGGGCCAAAAGTTGTCTAAAAACAGATGTCAGATACCTTGGTGTTGTTTTACCCACTGAAGTTTAAATAAGGCTTTTCCAAAAAATTCCTCACACACGAGCCTGAACCTGTGCCACAGTATCACCGCTCAGCTCTCTCTCTGTTCAAAAAAACTCAGGACAGATGCTAATGCTATACATTGCTGTACATGGTGCCAGATTCTCTGTCTAATAAAAGGACTGTAGGAGAAGACAAGCCCCACAAACAGTGTGGGGTTATCACACGCAACAGTTTGTTCATATCCACGTACTTTTTCACTACACAGCCACTTTGTCTGGAGCTAATCCTCCACAGAGACAAGATATTTCATTTTTACTCATCATGTCTTCAGTACTGAAGACATGATGAAAACCCTCAAACACACCAGTCCACCTCTAGGAAAAAAAAAATAATCCAAAGAATAAACACTTAAAATTTGCATTTTCCACTGGGTCATTTAATGATCACACAGCAGTATTTTGAAGAGAGCCAGACCCACACAAGAGGGTTAGGCTGGCCATGCATCATCCTGTCATGACCAGCGTCATAACTGTGAGTCATGCTTGGAATTCTGGAAATTAGCAGGCTACACTAACAGCAAAATTAGTTGGTCAAGAGCAAAGGACAACTGTCTCATGATTAGTTATACCAAAAAAAACAAAAACAAACATTTTTATCAATGTTTAAAATGCCTCTCAATATAAATGTTAACAAACAGTGCTTGAAGAGGAGAGGCTTTTAGTGCTTGCCGGTGTCTACAGTGGACCATAGAGGACACTAGATAACATGGTGACTTATTACACCCTAACACCATGCTTAAACTATTACAGCCTTGTGATGAGTTAACTCTTCATCCTGTTTCTGTCAGCGACTGAGTCGATTGTGTCCTGATTGTGAATTTGAAGTGATCCAAGACCACCTCTTCCAGGCAAGCTTGGCGTGGTTGTGTTACCGAAACAGGGATCGATTGCTGTGTTTGCACATACACAAATAACAATGTGGAACACAGAATGCCCACTTGTATCTGAACAAATCCCCCCAATGATCCAGCTGTGAAAACTACCTAAGACACTGTCTTAGAGCTCCTGCCTCTTTAATGCTCCATTGCCCATGTGGGCCCAGTCTGCTCTGATTGGTTGACCGGTCTACTCTGACTGGTTAGCTCAGCACTGCTCTGTGTCATTTTGGAAGTGATTCTGCATTCATTCTACAGTCTTTGTTTAGTACTAGACTTACTTTTTCCAAGTCAGTTGCCTTAAACTGCAGAATAAAAGGAGGATGTCACGGTAGTAGGTTTCTTCAGAGGTCCAGGGGAACAGTTTCAGGCAGCTACTGACGCTGAAAAGATAGGGTGATGGTGAAGCTGAGATGTTGCCTTTTTTCTTGTTGTGCACTAGTATTGAGTAATTCTAGCTGAGATGTGTTTAACACACTGAGGGCATGTGAAACTAAAAAAAAAGTATAATTTAAGCTCTTACATGCTTTGCAGGCAGGTACTGACTATTTAATTCTATAGCCTTGTTACATTAAGATCAGGCATAGGCACTGCGTTAATTCTTGACACACAGGGACAAACGAGAATTGACAGAGAGAGAAGCAGAGATACATTTTGGAAGACATGCATTCCAATATATTGTGAAATAAACTTCTGGTAACCTCTAGTTTAAAAGTTATTACATTTGTTTTTTGAGTGAAAAAATTAACTTGAGCCGATTGAAAAGCCAGAGAAAATGGAGAATGGTTAAAAGGTGAAATTTTCTATCTTGCAAGGTGTAGACTACATTTGATTTGTCCATTAAGTTTTCCAGGAGCTTTGACAAAGGGGATGACTCATTCATACACAGTCATACAGTCATACTTCATCACCTCGGAGGAGAGAGCAGCTATGGTACCTTTACAACAGCATGGCTCAAGAGACTAAACAAAATAGCAAGTCATGATTTTAGAAAGAAAAACACAACAGAACCCAAATGCAGGATTAACTGAAGATGTCTACTCAGACAAAAGAAAAAAAAGACCTGACAAAAACTTGATGTAAAAAATGTTTTAAATAAATGTAACCAAACCAAATACATTATGCTGAAGGTACTTGAGAACACAAAGACACAGTGAGGAATGACAACAAACTGACATGGAAGGGCAGGTAAGACGGGTGAACGCAATCATGTCAATCAAGAAACAGGAAGTAGAATTAGACATGCAATGCATAGAAATAGATGTACAAAATAAAACACCAAAGTCAAGGCAAGAAACACAGAATGATAATGTGGGAACAATTACAAAAAATAAAAGGCGCTATGGTGCTTTCCATGCCTACAGTGTTGCTTATTGAAAGACATGAATCTTTCTGTCCTCACTCATTCTGGATGCAATTTCTTATTTACCATTTTAAGGACCTTGCCATATCTCTGATATTACTCAAAGGGCAGAGGACTGTCATCCGTGGAAGTGAGTTTACTGACAGACTTACTCACTGATTGGATGCAACAGTGCAGGGGACTTCAATGAAACATCACAACAACAGAGGAGTTAAGACATGAAGAAAAACAGACATCAAAACAAATAATGAAATGGACTGAACAGACTTTTAACCTGATAATAATCTCAATAAATATGTATAGATCGTCTGTGACAAGCTTTAATAATAAATTGAGCTGACTTATAAACTAAGTATGAAATTATAATTTTCAAGTTAAAGAAAAAAAACATGAATTTGAGCATTAACACATACCAAATATCTATGTGTTCTTTGAGTACAGTGGCAGAATAAAAGGAGAGGAGTTAAATAATCCATCCAAAATTCTGATCAAACAACTGAGCCTGCTGTGTTAACAGTGAAACACCATCTGCCCAGCACACACTGATTTAAAGGGAATGAGAGCTGACACTCTGATAGGTTTGATCTACCCAATCAAGGCACATAATCTATACTTTTTGCACCCAGCACTTGGCTATGCACTCAGGACCTGCGTTCTTAAAAGAGCAAAATATAGGCTAACACACCCCAAACCGCCGTGCGTTATACTATTTAGAAAATGCATTTCACGTTGTCAAAATAGGGACCTAGACCAAGTATGAGGACATTTAAAGCACAGTCTAATTCTGCATCCTCAAGTTATGAACACGACTGCTTTGCTTCTGACCACTCCTTGTCTTCAGACAAACACACTCCTGGGTGCAAATGGGAGTGCATGTTGATTTTGCTATTCAAACAGTGTGGGTGCACGGCTTATAAATGACAAATTAGCACCTGCTCTTGACACGAAAAACACTTTGCCCTGGTCATAAAGTAGGGCCCTCGGTGTTTACAATCAAGTCAAATAAAGAGAATCAGCTGTCCATACATGACTGTCAGCTGATTGTTATTTGGCTGTTGCTGTCATCAGAAGACATTTCATGTCTGTTAAACTGATTTGTCCTCTGCCTTCAGTCCTCTGTCTGTATTCCTGCATCGCCCAGTGGGAGGTACTAAGACCAAAGACTGAAGTCGAAGACCCATTTCTCCAGATAGAAAAAACAAGATGCAACCCTAGATTGTTTGGAAGAATTGATCCAACACAGGTGGGTGCTCCCTCTCAGTCGCAGTTTGTTTGGATATGTATGAAAAAAGCATTCAAACTCTTGATTTGGTACAAAATGACCATGCCAATATCGCTTCAAAGAGGTGGTCTAAGGGGTCGTCCACATTGAGGCTGAATGGCTGAATACGGTGTTGCGTTCGTGCTGCAGAAACTACTGAGCTTGTTTTGGCTTCAACAAAAAAATGTTCTGCCCCTTTAAGACCATTGTGAGCAACAAGAAGGCACATAGAACAGAATATGTCAGTGTTTGTTAACATTTGTCATGATGTATGTGTATGCTACATGTCTTCTTCCCTGATTTTAGTGCATGTCTTCAGCAGCGTTACAGCACCACTTGCAGGCCTGGCATATGAACTGCAGCATTTTCAGTGTTTTCATGTGGACTGACATCACCCCTGGGATGGTTCATTTGCAGTTTGAATGGAATCGACCCAGCAACCTGCACAGGCCGAGTGACAACTTAACTCATTACATGCACTCCACTCAGTTCTTTATCGTCCATGATCTGTAGCATCTTACAGGCTTTGCTGCTTTATTGTATTTGATTATTGGCTCAGCTGTCATAACCATACAATGATAACTTTAAAAAAAACCTGTATATGTTTTCTGATATAAAGGATTTTTTAAAAGCTTTTAAACTAGAGTATAGAATTAGAGTTAAAAGACATTAATGACCACACCAGTGTGTGCTCATAGATGTAGATGTTTGTTAAAAAATGAATACAAGGCAACACTTTCATGTGAGTTGGGACTTGGCTTACAGTGGAGTGAGATCAAAATAGTTTTTAGCTGGATTTTGAATTTAATCAGTTTGGTTGTCCACTTAGTTTTCTCAAAAGTTTGATCATTTTAATTTGTTTAAGTGTTTAACTGTTGTGAAGATGTTCACAATATAATGCATGTAACTCCTGAAGTTGTTACAGAAAATGTGTATTGGTGCATAAAACTCTACCTGTGCTTTTATGTGTTCTCTTCAGCATGTCATATTTAAGTGCACTGAATTTCTTTAAGGGATTCATGTGTGCCCCTTTCCTGTACATTAATCCCCCTGATATATATCATTCAGCTAATGTAAGACTAAACGCACAGCAAATTGTGCTCTGTGCTGAGTGAGATTAATGGCTGATTCTAATCCATAATGTCATACACCAGTGTTCAGAAGGGATGGACCATTAGGGCCTCTCCTTTCAGATGATTAAATTCCTGTGCCCTCGGGATCTGTCCGGAGGACATGGCTGCCTATAGACTCAGAGAATATGCAATTTTCTCTTGACCCAGGCATCTCAAGAATATCAGCCCTTACCAGTAATGTGAAGCTTATTGAGGCCAAAAACTCGGACACACATTAAATAATTTAAAAATGCATGAAAATCCAAAATTCTTGTTTTGAGAGCGTTGCAGGGATTTACAAAGCAAATTCAATTCTCATTCAGTAAAAGTGGAGCTGCAAGAGTAATTTAAATTCATTAAAAAAACACATTTCTTGAGTTAATTACCAGATTTAGACTGATACCTTAGTATTTATTACTGAGGTATGTACCTGTAACTGTTTTTTGTACAATGGTTATACAGTTTAATACAAATATTTAACATTTTGTTTAAGAAAACAACATGATCATCTTAAAATGTGTTTTTTTTTTTGAGCTCATGACAAATGTTTCATTAAACCTTTGTGCCCTGGATAGTCAGGGTGGCAATCATTTTTACAGCTCTAACAACAGTCACTCTCACTGCAGCGCATGTGAAGACATGGGAAAGAAAGGGCTCTAATAGTTTTTGCTTTTTGTATGTCCTTTTTTTTTATTAGTAGAAATGTCTTGTTTTGTTACCTCTGCCAAGGATATGATGTTCTGCCAACATTTGTTTGTTTGTTAGCGGTATGACTGTGAGCGGTATGACTCAAAAAGTTCTGAACAGATTTTGATGACATCTTCAGAGAATGTTGGTCAATGCACAAGGACGAAGTGAATTGATTTTGGGGGCGATGGGAATACAGATAGTGGGGTAGTTTTCCACATTTTTACTGACAACTTTGATAAAAAAAAAAAGTCAGAAATGCTTTTGGAGGAGTTTATACTGTAGGCCAACCTGAAGTCTTCTTACAAATTTGCCAATGCTTTGCAGGCATTGCAGGACAGAATGCAATGTTTTCATCTTGCCTTTGCGAGCCCCCCAACCTTGCTGAATTATTTAAGATGCATGACCAACGTGCACAAATTGTGGTCATACTGAATGATCTGATGGCGTTAAATGACCCGAGTGCTCACATTGTGGGAGTAAAGTTGGGACAAAACATTGACAAAAGTCGACAAAGGCTCATCTGTTATATCAGTGATCACTTTGGCACACCTTGATTACTCACACAGCAAAAAAAGGAAACACAGCAGCTCTGGCATGTTATCATATGACCAGAATATCAGACGTGTCAGAAATCTCTCCTCTGCCTTTTTGTCTCTGTGTACACCGCATGACGATGCATAGCTGAAATTTGGCCTGACTTCAAAGGCAGTTGGGTTGTTTTGAAATTGAAATTGCAGTGTTTGCCCAGGTTTACACAGCCTTAATTCATTTTAATATAAATCCCATGCTAACAAAAGAAAATTGAAAATCACAGTTTAAGATTTTGGCTTGGCACCTGAGATGGCTAGTCAAATTTTAGGAAGACCTGGGCCACCAATTTGACCTCATTGTCTCTGAAGACCCCTCCCTCACACACACTGCACCTCTATTTGACAAGCACCTACTTTACAATATTGAACATAAGATCACTGACAAGCATTTAAAGCTTTAACATGAAAATACATTAACCCATCCACAACACAGTTCCCTCACGGAGATTTCAATTAGAAAGGCTTGAATGTGAACATGACGAGTCGATCACTAACTGCTTTTGACTTTATAGCGGGCCAGCAGCACTGCAGGCATGCTTAAAGTTAATCCATGCAATTACATTGAGGCTCTTCATATCTCTTCCAGTGACTTCTCCTGCAGATAAATCAAAGTTAATCCAAGTCCTTCACAGTGTTTGTTGGTTTTCTTGCTTAAGGAAGATCACAGGAGGGTCTGCATGTCATAAAAGTCTTGCATGTTGAATTTTTAAACACAACAGATCACTGAAATATTGAACAAAGATCTGTTTGTTGCACTATTCATGGTTTTATCTATAATAAAAGTGCATTTCTCTCTCACCTTGAAGGGCGATATTCATGTTATGAAGCACTTTTGTTGACTGAGTGCTTCATGTCCAACTGTACTGTATACAGACTTATGTTTTATTCATCGGATAAATGTTTCTGTTGTAAGGCCTTATACTGGAGTCTCATGGGTATTAGGTATCAGCCCCCCGGTATACCATTTATGACTACATGTAAACCCCCTGGATGGGTCCCTTCCTCCTGAATGAACTAATGGCTATGACTATATATCATCCCTGGGGTGACTGTGACCCTTCAGCTTTCTTGTTCCTCTGAGCCTGCTTAGTATATCTGAGCTCTTTCTTTTATATGCCTGATCTGCTGACTCTCTCATGGGACTGTTCTGCAGAGAAAGCATCTGGAGGGTATTTTACAGCAAGGTCGATCCGAGGGCTACAAAAGAACCAAGAGACTACAATAATGTGTCTGATACTGGGAGGGGTTATAAATAATGTAATCCAATAATGACATGTTATATAAAAATCTGTAGAAAAGGTTATTTAATGTGGTGACATGGCCAAAAAGTAGAACCAACAATCTTATGTGTAACAGGGCTAACTATGATGCCAGTCTGAAAGCATCCACAACAAGCCAATAAGTGGGTGTTGCTCTCATAAGGAAAATAGCAACCACCATGAGGTCTAAGAAAGTAATAAAAACAGGCAAATTAACATTTTAACCAACATTTAACAGGAAAAAGTGACCAACACACAACAATAAAATGCAATAGTCACAAACCAAATGGATTCACACAAGTAGGAACACTACAAAATGGCTGCCATTTACAAAGAGCCTCACACAAAGGTCCAACTAAAGTGAACTGCCACTGTCACAAATCAAAAGGACACATATTAGAATACAAACAACAAACTAATGACCAAGGAAGACCATATCACTACTGTAAGAATCACTGATCTGTGAGTAACATCACACAGATCAACAAAAATTCCATTAAATCTGCCACTGTTAAATACGCAAAAACAATAACAAACATTAGTGACACTTAAATGTGGAATGCAAAACCACCACACAAAATGGTGACAGTGTAGTCACACAACATGCTAATGTTGCACACTCACACCTAAGTAGCAACTGTGTTTGACAAGACAAATGTGGAGTGCAGTTTTCACAACAAAAAAGTAAAACAAAAGTTGATGCACACAAAATTATTGACTGTGGCTAACAAAATTGCTTAAAATGGTTTTCAGCTTAACACAAAGCAAAAAAAGCAGATTTACAAAATTTAGAATATATAAATAAATGAATTAAACACTTGAGTTTTCACAACCTATCTGCCTACCCAGTTGGTGCCTTCGCCTGAAGGCTAGCTTTGAGGGCTTGCCAGGCTTTAGGGCATCACCTGACCAGATAATCACAGCACATCAATGAATTAGCAGACTTTGACAACCCAAGCCATGGATAACCTCCCATCACCACCCCACCCCCAAGATTATCAATAAAAGTTAGAAAAAAAGCTCCATAAAGAAGCGTTCCTGCCTACCCAACGACTAGCTAATTAGGGTGCTCAAACAAACTGAGTAGATGTTGTGTAAAAGTAAAGCAACAACATAGTAAGAGCAGCTACAAAAAAAAAAAAATGGTTGCCAAAATCAAAATCCATAAGTTACTGAAATAACACACAATCACCTCGCCTCAGGTAAGTGGAGTCCTGGATGAATCCTCATTTACAGCAGTCTTCACTCCAAAGGCCCCTTCATGCAGAAGTCAGCTTCATGCTTTTAAGCTCTTGCAACATACAGCTGTAACACCCTCACCTTCAAAACAATGAATAAAACATTAGATATAAAAATCACTCCAATGAAGACAATATATCTGATAAGCTTGAAATTATCCAAAAGGTTGCAGTATTTATCTACTCATCAAATTAAAGGGCAATTTTAGAATTTGCAACAAGTGTTACTTACCAAGGCTGTATTTAAACTGCAACTTGATCAAAGATGCTTATTTACAAGATCACACAAAACAGTGCCTGCTGTATGCTTAAGGTTTTCTCCAGGTCAACAAATGGACCCAACAATCTAATGTGTAACAGGGCCAACTATGATGCAAGTCTGAAAGAGTCCACAAGTGTAGCCAATAAGTGGGAGCCACTCCCACAAGCAAAACGGCTACCACCATGAAGTTAAACAAAGCAAATAAACCTTCTTAACAAACATTTGACAGGAAATAATGACCAACACAGAACAGTACAAAAGCCACAGACTGAATGGATCACACAAGTAGGCAAACTACAAAATGGCTGCCATTCACAAATAGCCACACATAAAGATCAAACTCAACTGCCACTGCCACAAAACAAAAGGGCACTTTTTGGTCTACAGAACATAACAAGCATAAATATGGTCAACTGTAACAAACTAATGACCAAGGAAGGCTATATCACCACTGTAAGAATTACTGATCTGTGAGTAACATCACCACAGATCCACAAAGAAATAACACTAAATCTGCTCAGCTAAATACACAAAAAACAATAACACACAAAAGTGACGTTAGAGGGATAATAATTTGAAAATAAACTCATTCTGACCATTTGTGATAAGATTATATGAATCAATTTTGCACAGATATGTTCAAGATTTGTCAGATCACTAGACTTAAATTGTACTTATCTTTTGAGATAATTAAGTTATTTAAGTAGAATTTATGTGAAAATGTGTTATGCAAAGTTCTTTTTTTAACAAACTCGGAATGTTAACACTACTTTTTGGTTTGAAATTGTTTTACACAGTAATTTGTAATAAAAACACAACCAAAAACATATTTGACCAACATAGTTACCTCCGCCAAGGAGGTTATGTTTTTGCCAGGGTCTGTCTGTGTGTTTGTTTGTTTGTTTATCTGTCAGCAACATTACACAAAAACTACTCGCTCTGGTTACACACAGAGCCACGGCATGGCGAACAGCCAATCAGCACTGAAAGCTGTGCATGTAGTTCTACTCACAAACATAGTGGATGTTAATCACTCAGAACAAGGCTGCTGATAGTGTCGATATGGAAATAGTCTGTCATAGTAAAAGTCTGTGTGTGTGTGAGTGTAAAAACCTAACCCCCAAATAAAAGAACAAACAGACAGACAGACCCTGGCGAAAACATAACCTCCTTGGCAGACGTAAAAATATAAAAAGAAGTTATTTTTCTGTTTTTTTCATTTTTAATCGGGCCTGACGTTGTGCCTTGTCACCCTGTTACTTCGACACAGTGCAGTAAACCCTGCTGTGTCAGATAAAAGTGTTTCTAATTGAACTTGTTGTTCAAGGGCTCTTTCACCAGAGTTTTGTGAAAAAATCCAGGCAGAAGGCTGGCTGTCCAGACAGTGACAGGTCAATTAATCATTTACATATGAGTACATTATAAATTGAATCTTGCCATCTGTCTAAGCAGAGGCTAAGGATTCTAAGACAGGAAAACAGTTGTCAGCTTAGTAAGATAATATTGTTATTCAGAATCATATTTGTTGTAAAGTTTTCTTTTTCCTCTGACTAACAGAAATGTGCCTCTGTCTGATAAGAAAAAGTACCAAAAAAAAAAAGAACGAAAGGAAAAGTACAGTTCAAGAAAGACTAATATTTTTGCATCACAGTACTAAAGTTGTTTTAAAATGTATTCATAGAATTTGGCATCTCATTAAAATTCTTGTTTTTCCTACCATGTTTTGTTTAACTTAGGGTCACAAAATAAAATCCTTGTTTGAGAGATTTGGCTCATATTCTCAGTTGCACTCTCTCGTTCTCTCTCTCAGTGATTGTTGTGAATGTTCACTCACTGGCCACTGTATTAGGTACACCTTGCTTGTAGCATCTTCTGCTTCAGAGCTGCCTAAATTCTATGTGGCACAGATTCAACAAGCTGCTGGGAACATTCCTCAGAAATTTGGTCCATATTAGCTGCATCCATGTTTCTTACTACAAAGACATACAGGAGACACGCAGGAAAAAGGCAGAGGAATGAGGACTGCAGAAAAATCCAATTAACAGATATGAGATGTTTTTGCCAGTGCAGCATCATGTGAAGTGAAGTCTGTTTGTGAGAACGATAACAGCTTATCATCAGTCAACTGACGGTCAGATTTTGTCTTGTTATTCAACCTTATTAAAAATCCCTGAACAAAAAGAAGAACCTGAAGAGTGATGAAAAAATACTGGTTCATTGGTTTAATACAAAACTGTTGTTGATCAGAAGATTTTTATGATAACTAGATTTTTTCTAAATTGTCCCTCATACATTGATCACATGTGTCATGTACAATCATATTATTTATTAAATTTTAAAATAGTTTAAAAAATATATATTAAAATCCCACAATAATCAAACACAATGCTTCTCTTGGATGATCGTCCTTTAATAAAAAATATTTTTATGTCAAATATGTTTTCCCTGAGTTCTACACTGTCTGGCTTTTATTGTTTTAAACACAGAATCAAACACCAGAATCAAGTGACCATGACAAAATAAATATGGACTGAGATAAGGTGTTTAATGATTTCATCAAGCTTAAAAGTTTAAACCCTTTTAGTTTGATAGGTAAAAAAATCAAATACAAGAGTATCAAAACATAAATTAATATGTTTTTAAATCTAGGATCATAATTTTGCACTTAATGTATCAGTCAGCTCTTTATTAATTCCAGCTTATCACAGACCTCCTGTACATATTTATTTAGATTATTAATTGTTTTAATGTCTGTCCTGTCTGTTTTGTTGTTTGATTTGGTGTCTTTTTTTTTTCTTCACCATTAAACTTCTCTGTTGTTGTTTCATTGAAGTCCAATCAGTGAGTGATTTCCCATGTCTGTCAGTAAACTCACGTCTGTAAAGTCAAATCTGTTGTATCCTTGCCCATCGGTCCATGGAGGAAGGTCTTGGGTCCAGGATTTTCTGTCCTCTGGGCAATTTCAGAGACATGACACAGTCCTTTTAACGTTTAACCTCAAAACTCACATTTCCTATTAAAAAAAACCAAAATACACAGTCATTAATGGTTGCTTCAGTAAAATGTAGCCTGACTTAGAACATAAACCCCTTTTCCCAAAAATGTCACTGGTCTTTTATCCATAATATCATCATTATGTGAGGTGAAATGGACTAAAACACTGGGCCCTCAATGTTGGACTGTGTATTGTTATGGAAAGGAAGCCCCCCGTATGTTCAGGAGCCCAGCCATTCCTGTAATACAGACATTACTTCACTTAATGCAGCTATGGATTTTACTCCCACTAAAGTATCTTTAATGTCATCAAAAACTTTTTCATGAAACTCTTTACATGTAAGGGACATATTTTAGATTTTTGACCCGTGTCTATGATCATGAACATATCTGAAAATGGTAGAAATAGTCAAAAGACCGATACAATGGCTACGTTTATATGCAGTCAATATTCAGGTTAAGATCAGTATTCTGGTTTCTGAAACATTCGGAATAACCCAGTTTACATGCGTGAGCAAACAGGGTTATTCCTCTATGCATAGTATTTCGAACAAAACAGCGACTTAGGAGAACATCATGACGCAATGCGTGTCATTTTCGGTTCTTCTTCCTGTATCCAATAGCAACGAGAAGAACAGCAGCAGCACGGTGGATAATGAACGGCCCGGAGCAGCTAACAGTCACCTTCGTTTGTGCTTTGGTGCTGGTACTGACCCACCACCAGTACCTGACACTCTTCTTTGTCAGTTTCTTCATTAATGGAAGACGAGAACGTGAAGAATTAGGAAATCGAGCCGGAGCTGTGCCATGTTACAACAAGTACATCCTGTACTCAAAAGACCAAGATTCCTTGTGAAAAGAACATGTGCAGTACACAACTTAGGATACCCAGATCGGCATATACATGACCAAATAGTCTGCTTAGAAAAGGAGTAACCCAGGGGGGATTTTTGGGTTTTTAAAAACCGGAATATGAGCATATTCTGGTTTGTCAAAAGGTTTTTTGGTGTTTACATGGCTGCACACAACCGGGTTATTGCTAACATTCTGGTTATGAAAGGTTTAATGACTGCATGTAAACGTAGCCAATGTTTCCACATCAAGAGTGTTTAGAAGAATGAGGAAAAACACGGCGAGTCCCCCTGCAGCATGAGCTAGGCAAAAGCAATCAATCTCTAATGATCCACTTTAGCGCTGCCTGCTATATAGAGCACAGGTAACCAGAAATACATTTTAACTTTCACTGTAAAGACTGAAGAAAATTATTTTAAACACACCTTAAGCATCTCAAGCACCATTTTTAACACATGGCTTTTTTTTAGTGATTTAAGTGTGTTTATGATTTTAATGACTCTAAATGAATTTTGATCATAGACGAAAAATACTTTTATCCCCTATATATTTTTAAGATTACTGTAAAACATGAACTAATCATTATTGTATCTCATGAACTTATTTTCTTGTGCTAAATTATAAGTGTATTACTTTTTAACTTGTTTTAACTCCTCAGAAATGTCAACATTTTCAAAGTCTAATCTTCTGAGCCTGTGCAATTTGTAGCATCAGTTTTCTGCTCTTAGCTTAGCCAGAAGCACCCATTGTTGTCTTCTGCTGCTGTGGCCCGTCTGCTTCAAGATTCTTTGCATTGACCTGATCTTTTGCATACCTTGGTCATAACAAGTGTTCATACTGTTGCTTTCCTGTTAACTTAAATTTTCTTTGACCTCTGGTATTAACAAGACATTTTTTGCCCAGAAAACTCCCACTCACTGGGTATTTTCTCATTTTCAGCTCTTTCTCTGTAAACCCAACACATGGTGGTGCATGAAAATCCCAGGAGATTAGCACTTTCTAAAATACACAGAACAACCTATCAGGCACCAACATTTTGAACCTTTGCAAGATTCAAATCCAAGGACATGCTTAATACAACCTTCTACTTCGTCTGTGATGTGCCTCATGGAAGTGGAAGGCTGTCAAATTTGATTGCAGAATGTAATAGATGATGAGTAAGCCAGGTGCTTTGCTGATAATTGACACACAGCACGTCCTTGTTTTTTTTTTTTATTTTGCCATTGGCAGGTGTGTGGCCCAAGAGCTCCCACAGATGGCCTCTTCCTGCGCTAAGTTTTCCCAAGGTGTACTTCCTGTTGTTGAGGTCAAGGGAGCAATGGATATCTGCTACATTGTTGGATCAGGCAGTATAATTTCAATTTCAAATGTATATTTACAGTTCAAGTTTTTTCACCCGATGCTTAAAACAGATATTTGAATAACAGGTATAAGGTGACAGCCCTAGTCTACATGCTTAAATACATTAAGTTGCCATGTGATAGGCTGATCAGCTATTTGCATTTGAAATCAGACGACAGGTGCACCAAATAAAGTAGCAGAGGATTGAATTTATGTTCATCATTTTGTGTAGCTCAACAAAACAAAAATATAGACACACAAAAAATATATCAGGTCTTATTTTTAAACTTATGAGTTATTAACATGAACAAGTTCCTTTTATGATGTGTGAACCCAATTTTGATCTCATTCATTTTAAGAGTGAATCCTCCAAACCACTGATCCACTGCTGCTTCTGTCTGTCTTTGAATCTGATTTCCTTTTCATCATTTCATCTGCAGGTATTCAAAGGAGTTGCAGGAAGGTCTGATGTCTGTTGAGTTTGTATTCCTCCAACATCACACTCCTTTCACATAAAAAGGTTATGCGAGGTTAGTGTTGTAATCATGTTTTGTGTCATGCAAGATTCATACATCTGGCCTCAGATGTCTGACAGTGTAAGAACAGACAACACAGGCAGGCATTTGTCTGTTTTATTCTGAAAAGATCCAGTGGCTGGATAGATGTTATCAACAGTACACCACACTTGTTGTCAATAACAGCAATTTAATTAACAGTTTATAGCTTTAAAAAACTGATCAAACAATCATAACAGTTAAAATGTTTGAGTTATTGCTTTGCATCAACATTTACTTCATTCAAAAAGCTTTACCTATTTCATATCCAGTTTTATGTAATTTGTTGTGATTTTGTAGGACTCATGTTTTCATGTTTCTATTTTTTAACATATCCACGTCCTTTCATATCCATTTACATGCCACTGCAGCATTGACCTAATGTTACTGTTTTTAAAAGCAAACTCAAGACCTTCCTCTTTTGTCTGGCTTTTACCTAAATATAATGTACCCATCTTAATCTGTTTTAGCAATTAAGGTTTACTATTATTCCGTTTTAACTTCAGAATTACCTTTTAGTAGTTTATCCTCGTTTTATCGTTTTCCCACATTTTTTAAAGTGATTTATTCACCTGTTGGAACATATTGCTGTTACCTTTCAGTGGGTTTTTTTATTTATTACAACACCCTTTTATTATTTGTTTATTTTTACTTTATTTTAATCTATTTTTATTCTATTTGATGATATTTTTAATTTTACGCTTTAACCCGAACTCCAGTGTTTACTCATTTTAAACCTTTATGATGGCGTTTCCTCTGTGCTTACAGGGTACGTTTTTATTTTATGATGCATTTTGCTGATACTGTGTATGGATTGCAGGGTGGGGGGGTTAGGAGTGGGTTTGAGTCATACTTCCTTCTATCTTCTTTTAATTTATCTGTCTGTTTGTAAAGCACATTATGCCACATTCTCTTGTATGAATAGTGCTATAAAAAGGAAGTTTGATTGATTGATTGATTGATTGATTGATTGATTGATTGACTGAAGCTGGGCTTGAACCCTTGGTCTTCTGATTTATGATAGGCAATAAAAACTGAAGAAAAAAAAATAATGATGATAATAAAAAAATTATAACATGGGCTTTTTAGTTTTTTTTTTTTTTTTTTTTTTTTTCCTATGCTGCTAGCTCATAGTAGCTAGCTCAACTGTAACCCCAAATCTAATCAGGACAGTGGTTAGCTTCTTGTTTAGCTTGATGTAGCCACACACATCCAGTGTGCTGAGCTGTTGGATTGAATGCTGGGTCTGGTGGAGATTGCAGGTAAATTTGTGTCTTGTAATTTTCTTTTCTTTATTTTTTTATTCTGCTTCAGTCTCAGAGAACAGTACGCTTTTTTTAATGTTCATAATTTATGGTTTTAATATTTGAATCTTTGACTCTGTAATTACATCTCAGTTTATATTACCCGCATCAATAAAATATAGAATTTAAAGGCCTTCTTGTGGAGGGTTTAACAGAGAGCACAGTCGATGCCCTTTGGTGCTCTATGATTGACCCGTTCATATTAGGCGCTGACACAGGATGAGCTCTGATTCTTACCTCAAAAGACTCCAGTCTGCAGTGTAGCTCCACCTCATTTATAATCCAGCGGAATACTCTGTGTTGTCACATAACAGATGTTATGTTATGCCCCCCTCTCCCCATCTGTCGATACTAACACAGGTTGTATATTACAAAAAGAAATTGCATAGCTCAGTAGGCCCACAAAATGAAATATTTATATGCATCATTTTTGGTTTCATTCTCCATTTTCTGCCAGCTTCTGGATCCATCTTTCATCATCTTTCTATCTTTTGTAGTAAAAAGCTGAATCAGTGGAGATAACCTGCAGCACTTCAGTAAAGTTTGGAAAGTATGATATAGCTTTGTTAAATTTGTGACCCGCCCCAGAGCACGGTGCAGCAGCAGACAAAGGAGAAGTAAAAGATGCTTTTATTGGAATGAGTTTTGAATAAAAGTAGCCCTGTGTGCACCCTGGCTGTCAGCTGGAGAAACATTTATACTATTGAAAATCTAAAGGGCTGGCTGGAGAAAAAAGGATCCTTTGCTGCTGTTATCTAACCATGCTGCGGCTCAGATTGTATGGAGTAATGGGGTGATTAAGAAAAAAAAATGACTTGTTGGAAAGAGATCTGATAACTTTGTAGTTTTAATGGAAGCCCCTCAGAGCGCTCTGACATTGACATTGAACAGATAACAGGTTAGGCAAATGTGGAGCTGGAGTTGAGTGCACCTCTCTCATTACTGTCGCCAGTTAGAGCCACAGGAGATGCAGCGAAATCTGGAATAATGGAGCCAAATCAGGGTGGTGCTGGACTGTAAACAAAGCTAAGGGGTCTTGTACCACTTCAGTGGACCATAACACCATATCACCTCACTCAATATATAATATTTAACCCACAGTAAGGACATCTTAGTACTAAAAACAAGAATCTTTAGTAAAATATTACTTTATTCTGGCATGGTGTTGTAATTCTGAGACCAGCTGCAGCTGCATGAGGTGAAGTAGCATATCCTTCCACTTTATAAAGCATTCATTAAGTAACATTGCACTATGCAAGAACAAGCAGCACCAAGCTCTGTTAAGCCAAAGTCCCCCGAAGATGACGTGGGTACCTATGCGTTACATCTAAGTTTGGGCATGTTTAAAATCATTCTACAATTAGTCAGGGGCTAGTCAGGAAGCATCAAACTCCACCAGTACAATGTTTTTCATGCTGCAGATACATCTACCTGCATTGATCATAGTAAGATCGACCCTGGAAATGTACTTTCTCCAAAATTTTGTTGATTTCTCAATGTTAGTCAACACCAACTATACGTTGCTACACTATATTGCCAAAAGTATTTACTCAGCCATCCAAATCATTGAATTCAGGTGTTCCGATCACTTCCATGGCCACAAGTATATAAAATCAATCAATCAATCAAGAATGGTTCGCTCTCAGGAACTCAGTGAATTCCAGCATGATATCGTGATAGGATGCCACCTGAGCAAAAAGTCCAGTTGTGAAATTTCCTCACTACTAAATATTCCACAGTCAGCTGTTAGTGGTGTTATAACAAAGTTGAAGTGAATGACAGCAACTCAGCTACAAAGTGTTAGACCACGTAAAATCACAAAGCAGGGTCAGATGATGCTGAGGTTCATAGTGCACAGAGGTCACCAACGTTGTGAAGAATCAATTGTTAAAGACCTCCAACCCCTGGGGATGGCCCTTTCCTTTTCCAACATGACTGTGCACCAGTGCACAAAGCAAGGTCCATAAAGACATGGGTGAGAAAGTCTGATGTGGATGAACTTGGCTGGTCTGCACAGAGTCCTGACCTCAACCCGATTGAACATATTTGGGATGAATTAGAGCGAAGACTGTGAGCCAGGCCTTCTCGTCCAACATCACTGTCAGACCTCACAAATGCACTTCTGGAAGAATGGTCAGAAATTCCCATAAACACTCCTAAACCTTGTGGAAAGCCTTCCCAGAAGAGATGAAGCTATTATAGCTGAAAAGGTAAATGGACTTGAGCTTATATAGCGCTATTCTAGTCTTTTGACTACTCAAAGCTGCTTTACACTGCAGGTCACACTTACCCATTCACACCCCTTCGCTCTCACATTCACTCACTGATGGTTCAGAGTTTCTATGTTAGTTATCCATCAGTATCAGCTAACACTTTCACGCCCTTTCATGCCCATTTACACGCAGCAGTGGGAGCAACTTGGGGTTAAGTGTCTTGCCCAAGGACACATCGCCATGTGTCGCCCGGAGCTGGGCTTGAACCTGCAACCTCCCGATCACTGACCAAGAGCACTATCCAGCTGCGCCACCAACACCCCCAAAGGTGGACCAACATCATAGGATTAAGAATGGGATGTCACTCAAGTACATACGTGGGAGAGGACAAAGGAGTGAATACTTTGTCAATATGGTGGATGAGAATGGGCCTTTAGATATGCAGATCTGGGGTCAGAAGCTGAACAGCGAGGGTGAAAAGTTAAGGTTTGCAGATTAAACGTGGGATGCAGAGGGTCATAGCAAGATCAGCAGTATCTTTACTTCAAGATCTAGGTGTATGGGGACAGGTTCAGCAAAATATAGTAAAGGAGATGTTAGATGAAGCACTCAGAGTGAGTCAGTGGATCTGGATGAGGAACAATGCAGATTGGGCGGCCAAAACTAAAGTAGACAGAAGTAATAATTTCCTACATACTGTGCATGCATCTGTATGTTCTTATATTTGTGTTGGAATTATATTTACCTCCACCAAGGTTATGTTTTTGCCAGCATATGCTTGTCTGTTTGCTTGTTTGTTCTGTTCGATTGTTAGCAAGATTACGCAAAAACTACTGGATAGATTTGCTAAAATTTTCAGGAGATGTTGGTAATGGCCCAACTTATGGGCCTTCAGGTAGAGGGACTAAAGACCGATATTTACTCCTGGTCTTTAGTCCCTCTTCTGTTTTGAGGGCCCTCTCTTGAGCATTTGTTTTTCTTAAAAAAGTTTGATATATCAGCAAGCTGTCATCCTCAGTATACCAAACAGCAAAAGCTTAGACAGATTCAACAAGAACAATCATTTTAAGAGTATTTTTCCTTTGTGATGTACAGGTGAGGAGTTTTTAAAATGAAAAATTATGCTTTCAGAGTCAGGAACTCTGACAAGAGAATAAAACATGGTTTGAAAACGCAAACAAAGAAAAAGGCAAGGAGATATGCATGAGAATTAAAGCAATCAAAAACAGCAAATATACACAAAGATCATGTTATATGCTTGTTTTAGATACAACTGAAACATATTGTTCCAAACTAAAGCTATAAAGAGGATATGGTATCAATAAATAGAGATCAGGATAAGAAAATATTGATACACCAATATATTGCAATATTTTGGTTGGTAGTAGACATTCAAACCATTTTACGCTCTCTATCGGTTGCATTTATTGCTACTATTTCCATCCCTGAGACAGAAAATAGATGTTTTATAAATGATGTAGAAAACATACTAAGTTAACACTATTTAATACATGTATTTTTTATACATTCAATATTGTGGGTTCTTTATTCCATTTAGAAAAATAGTGAAGAAATTATGATGTGTTGTCCTGTTTACAGCATTGTGATTTCATTTTATTGTCATGTTCTTACCAGTACACACCCCTAAAAGGGAGGATACCAATATTTGATAACAAAATCATACCTAACATGCATGATACCTTTTGGGCCAAATCACAACCAGGCCTTTAGTATTTTGACACTCTTCACAATTATCAGAGACAGAGATGCTCAGTGATTTGTTTATTATTGCACTTCAGCATTCAAAAAAGGGACACTACAACAATCAGAAAAAAACTATCACATAATTAAAAACAAGAATAAAGAATATACACATTTCCTATGGACCATGCTTAAACAAGCCAGCTTGTAACTAACCAACCATAGATATGTAATAACAAGGACTTAGACTGTGGAACATCTTGTCCATAACACTTCCAGAACAGTCGACAAGAGTACTCATAAATATATAATTGTCACAATTTAACTGTATCACCAGTCAGATTTAGAGCCAGTACTCTGTGTATCAGAACTGAAAGACTGTTTTTGCATTTCATGGACATGGTTGAATGCTTTTAACAGGATTTAACAGAGCATTATTGTTTTATGCATTTAAATGTGGACTAGAATCATTTTGAAAAAACTTCACTTCTGAAATATGTTTTTAAAACAGAGGACGGAAACCTTATCTTCAGATAAATCCATATGTGTGAACATAGCCACAGTTTCACACCGTCACACCAAACAGGGTTGTATGTCTGTCTTTTGGTGTGATGAACTTCCACATAAACTTCAACCAGTTTTTTGTGTATGCAAAAGTTTGTTCAAATGAAAGTAGTCTGGCAACGGCTGCTGTAAGAGTTGCTCTCTGATTGGTTGGCCAGCAGGTGCTAAAAAAATTAAATAATTGTTTTGATTTGCAGCTCTTGAATTGTGTTTCTTTCTTATCTATTAATATTTTATTACTTTTTTTTGCAATGATACTGCTCTGTACCAGTGATACATTTTTTCAATTATATTGCATTGAATTTTGTTCAATTTTTTCAACACAATATTTAATGTCAGATTGTGAATCTATCACATATCTGACAAATGACCCTCTAGTATGCATCATCCTCTAAATTAAACTTTAACAGGATATATATTTAAGTAAACATTGCAGCAATATTCATATGTATAAGAGGACATAAGGATATGTATAAATTAGTCAAAAATAAAAAAGCTTGTTGAGAATGAATTTAACTTGTCCCACTTCTAATCTCACTGCACGATTCCCCACATTCATAAAATATTCAGGACTTGTTATCAAAAAGATGTTTACCAGCATCATCTGAGTCAGGACTTGTGACAACCTATTTACACAGAGAATTCTTGAACACAAGAGAGACAGGGATTTCAATTCCAGCGGTTCAGGAGGGAGGCAGCTCAGATCTACAGGTTAAACACTTGCACCATCCCTCTCAGTCACAGAGTTTAACTCCAGCCCTTATGTGTGATGGTTTCTTAGCTGCCATTTTCTATTTAGAATTATTTATACTGGCTCAGTCGTAACATAACTCTGAAACTATTGATTAATATTTTAAGCATGTTTGAACTCAGTTAACAAGGATGTGTTTACCTGATGTTTTTATATTTTATTTGTACAGACATGTTTCTAAATTGTTTTTATGTAGTGTTTTGTCTTTAGTAAATTATCTCTGCTTCTTATTTTTTGGTTAATGTATGTGCCTTTAATCAACTCGCTAACCACTGTGCTACGTATACCTCACTGGTAGCATGTTTGACCTCCTTGTGCCTTCAGGGCTGCCCTAATTCCTCACTGCACTGATTCATCAAGGCAGTGGGAACATTCATTGAGATTTTAGAATAAGAACATGTGAGTATTACACAGTTTCTGCATCCATCTATCCATCCATCCATTATCTATACCCCTTATCCCTTTAAGGGGAGGTGGGGTACACCCTGAACCAGTAACCAACAGGTCGCAGAGCCACAGAGAAACAGACAACCATTCACACACCCAACCATACCTAAGGACAATTAGAGTAACCATTTTATCGAACAGTCTTTTTTTTTTTTTTTTTTGGTCTGTGGGAGGAAGCCGGAGTGCCCGGAGAACCCATGCATACACAGAGAGAACATGCAAACTTCACACAGCAACCTTCTTGCTGTGAGGCACACAAAATACCTCCTGTGCCATCTTGCCATCTACAATTTCTGCAAATCATGTTAAAATGATATGCCTGAAGATCCATAATGAAAATTTATCACGTCTGTTGAAGGCGACTAAACTCAAGCAGGCTAAAGCTTTTGGGCCTTAATGTAATCTACCACTGTTACGTTATAACATTGTTATATCAGTAGTTTCACGCTACTGGTTTGGGGTGACAAGCCCAGTGCTGAGAATTTACCCAGACACAATCTGAGGCATTGAAGACAGTGCCCCAGTGAACTGACCATCAAAGTGTAGACTAGTCAACCAATCAGAAAATGATGTCCACATTTCAGTCCTTCTGATGTCTTAACAGTCTGTTTTCTCTTCTTGTCCTATTGGTCAAAAATGAACCTATGAGCATATTAAAAGAGTTTCAAACCTGAAATATATTTTGTCAGGAAAGAACAACATTTCTGTCTCCCCAATTTTGTGATTAACAAAATTTTACCACTTCACAGTGGGAAAAGTCATAATAACAACATGCAAAAACAGTTGTTTTTTTATTGTTACATTTCTGTTAAAATTGTTCTTTTAACACAATTAGTTTTGTCATTACAATTGTTGCTAAAGTAACTTCAAAATTAGAAAATTGATTTTTGTTTCAAAATACTTTTGTGGCCTGAGAAAGTCTAGGATATGTTTGTTAAAGTTAGTTTTTTTGGCAAAATTCTGCATCTTATCATTCTGCAAACTTCACAATTTAGCCCCAATAAATTCTTGTCATCTGCCATTTCTCAATCATCACTTCCAAACACAAGAACAACAAACAATTCCAGACAAGCTAACATGGCCTTTCTTCCAGTTACATAACTGACCGTTTAGTACCATACCAGCCGACACGTACATTGAGATCCTCAGGCAGATTTCTTCTGTTTTTCTAGATTAAAATCTAGAGGGGACAGGGCATTTTCAGTGAGGGGCTCCAAAACTGTGGAATGATCTGCCTGAAGAGATCAATCCACTTGAGTCAGTGATCTCTTTAAATCTCTTTCTAAAACGGACTTATAACAATGACCTTTCCCGATTTTACTTTAATATAATTCAATTCAATCCAAATGTATTCAAACTTATTTTATTTCATTTTACTTCATTTTATCTGAACTTGAACCTGAGATTTTGAATATCTTTTTAATGCTTTTATGTCCTTGATTTTTTAGTTCAAGTGTTTGGTGTGTCTCTATTTTTATTACCTCCACCAAGGAGGTTTTTGCCATGGTCTGTCTTTTTGTTTGTTTGTTTGTTTGTCTGTTAGCAAAGTTACGCAAAAACTACTGGATGGATTGACAAGAAAATTTTACCAGAGGTGTGGTTTGGTCCTAGGAAGAAGCCATTACATTTTGGTGCTGATCCGATCCAGATTGACTTCACAAAAAAACGTTGAAGTTTATAATGGCATATCCCATTCATTCATGTCAACATGGGAATTGTAGTGTATTTGCAAACTGATGTCAACATTTTCAAGCCTATGCTACTACATTTCCCAGCTTCCCCTGCTGTTTTAGGAGTTCTGCTAACACAATGATTAACAATAGCCTGGTGGATTGGCACATTTTTTTCCGACTTTGTAACTGGACCGCTGATGACACAGGGATCACGTCATTCACACTTCTCTCTTCCCAGTTCCGATGTAAATGGAGCACAGCATTCTCCACATGGACAGACATGAGCGGACACTCAGTTGCCCAATCAGAGCGGAAAAGCCACTGCCGTAATTGAGTTGCTTGGCAGAGGTCTGCGCTCTCTGAGTGCTTTTCTAGTTTTCTATGATTCTAAAATTCACCTGCAGTACTTCATGTTTTTTTTTTTTGTTTGTTTGTTTTAATAAGTCCTGTCTGCTGCTTATGCTTTAAATAAGACATGAGTAATGTTTTTTTTAAACATTACCCATCACAGAATAGAAATCATATAGAATTATTTGTACTTCAGTATTCAATGTCCCGGGCATGGCTGCCAAGTACAAAATAATATGTGCCAACAAAATGAAAGTCTCTGTAAAGCAAATTCAGCCATTTTCTTCTAAACACATTAAATAGGTCATAAATGTACTTCCTTAAAACATGTGAAAGCCATTCAACCATTCAGAATTTAATTGTGGTGCTAGGCTTCACAAGCTGTTTTTCAAAATGTCTGTGTTCAGGATTGAATGGGCAGGTCAGAAGTCATAGCCGTGTTACGTAACGGAGCCATCAGTAGCATAACCCCACCCCTGCTGCTTCAGCAGTATAAATACATTTAGCACATTAGCTTCGCTGGTTTTCACGGTAACTCTGGAGTTTCGGATAGCATCTCTTACGATAGTTTGCAGCTAGCTAACCAGTCATGTCTCCTCCACGTCGCTCGTGCATCTTTCCTGGATGCCACAATGTGCAGGGTAAGGGCTCCGTTAGCTTCTTTAAGTTTCCTACTGAAGACGAGGTAAGGAGACGGTGGATCAATTTTGTCAAGAGGAGCTACTGTGGAGAGTTCAAAATCACCACCAACATCCTCTCTGCAGTGCCCGCTTTACCCCTGATAGTTACAAAAACTATCTCCAGGTAAAGTCTGTTTTTTTGAAGACTCCGTTAATGCTGATCAGTGGGGCCGAACAGACCCTCTCCGTCCCTGGCTTGCATCCTCCCGCCCCGCCAACAGCAGGTGCCACCATCCCGGCCGCCGGCATTATGTATCCGCCTCCGGATGTGCCACCAATATAGCTATGACAAGGAAATACATGTACACTGGGGTTTTACGTTTGTGTGTATTGTCAAACATGGACTGTTGGACACCTAAAGTGAGTGCCATGAGCGTGTTTTTTTTCCACGGACATTAGTTGCTTATAGAGAGAGACGGGAGCAGCGAGCTCAGATGGAGGCATTATGTGAGTTATCATTTTCTGTGCACATGCAGCACACATGTTTCAGTTATTTCAAAGCTAAAGCTACTCCACAGCTGGTATTATCCCTCACATCTGATAAAAATTGGGCAGACGGAGTAATTGGGGAGCTTATGGTAATAAAGTAACTATCAGAAAAGTAACTGTATGAAGGAAGTATGATAAGTAAGAGTAATCATTCCTATAAAATCTGGCTCTAATGGCTCAAACAGGTAGGGCTGGGTCCGTCCGATGAAGCTGCTAGTGTTAGCTTCCATTGTTACTGTAGGTTACGTCCTTGTAAAGTAGATGGAGGCAGCTCCCCTCCCGCATGTGGGCGTGGTTCCAGTGCCTCTAACTGACACGCCCCCAGCATTCCTCAGCAGAGAGAAGTGTTGTTTTTTCATGATTTTGAGACCTAATTTTATATACTTAGCAATTTTTTTAGTCTTTCAAATTTGGCTCAGTTGTCAATGACACATGTTTCTGTGGTATGACATCTCACAACACAAATTTACTTTTGCTTTACAGGGACTTTAAGTAGCCAAACACTTTTTTTTTAGAATAAATTTACTGTAGTATAGTATTTTGCATTTCTCCACAAAGTATTTGACAATATCCATCAACTTTGTTTGCTCTATTCGGCATTTGACTCTCTCAGGAGACAGTCAGCTTGGGTCAGACAACCTCCGCCCTTCACCAAGCTTTTAAGACAACTTGTCTTCTTCTGACAGACTATTTAAATGTCCACAACTCCCTGGTGCAAAATGACCACAAGCATGGCCGCCTAATTTTCTGCTAACATGGTGCAGCCAAGAAAATACATCAATATCATATCAAAAGTTAGAGGAGCCAAACTGTCCAAAATTTGTGAATCTGAGGAAATTAAGACCAATCTCCTCCCAATGGCCTTTTTTTTTTTTTTTTTTTTTTTTTTTTAATCTAACCAACCTTATTCTCTCTGTTTGAAATTGTACAACACTTTGGTCAGGAAATGTTTTGAAATGTGCTTTAAAAATACATTTCAACTTCACTTAAAATATAGCCTCAGATTGCTGTTGTTGCAAAGATGGCAGATGCAACATCAAAGTTGGATTTGACCATGGCAGCTCTTTTTAGTTGATTGGCTTTGCATACTGTATGTCATTATTAAGTGTCATTGAACATACATTATGTCCACTAGTCCTTTTCACAGTGCCTTTACACGAAAGCACTACAACAAGGCTCTGTTACATTAACACCTCAAGACATTCACACTTACTGTGTAAGGATGTGCACGACACAACGCGTGCCCCCACATACACACAAAGAAGCTCACTTTCAATGCTCCTGTAGTTGGTTATAGGCCAATATCTGTAATGAGGATGTTTCAAAACTTACCTTAGCCAATACCAATATCAAAACCAATGTACGTGAAACTATTTTTTTTCCACCCACAGTATGTTTAAATGTACTTTGTAAACAGTATTGGTGAAAACAAGCTTCATATGCCATTTAAGAGCAATAACTACAAAAAAGCAAACTGCTGCCAGAGAATCTGAAGAATAAGCTTTTACTTCCAAACTGAAACTACTTTGCAAAAACTTGAGAAATGTAATGCTAACATATAAGGCTAAAATATGGGCAGAAATTGTCATAACAATTGATACCAATTATTGGCATTTGATGAAATTATCTGCAAATACCAATATTTTTACTCATCTATTTAACCCTCTTAGGTCCAAGCCATTTTTTGATGTTTTTGGGGCGCCTGGACTTTTTGTGTATGTAAAACCTCAACCCTATGATGCATAATCATGAATTAGACCTTGTTTTTTTTCAGGACAAGCTGGGCTAGCTGAATATGCATGCTGCAGGAGTGTCACTTGAATGTGTAAATAGTAATATGACCATTAAGACAGAAGAAAAAAAAAACGGAAATTGAATCAGACAGAATTCATCACAAAAAAATCCAGGAGAGTATGGATTAACACTTTTGACAACAGAAAAATGTTTTTTCAAGTTGTCTTTATAAGTTGAACAAAGAAATAAACGCTATCACACACGGCAAACTATTTACAATCATATTTCCAAAAAAAGTCACTCGTTTTTTTGTACGTTCCAATGCGCCAAAACAGCTTTTTTTTTGCTTGTTTACCTGTGTTGTCTCTGATACTGTGCGTCTCTAGGGAAGAGAGAGAGCTTGTTCATCCAACAGACCCTAACCCTCCTGACATTATATCCGGTCATAATATGTGTAATAATGACATAATGTTTATAAATCCATAAGAATGATCTGTGCGCACTAGGCGCACAATTTGGAATAAAACCCAAATGGGCATAGGTAAATATATAATGTTTTTTTATTATATTTTCATCAGAAGACACAGGAAATAGTACATGAACTGCATCTGGGTGACACACAAGATGGCAACTATCCACTGTACTAACGCGTTTTGACACAGAAATTGGATTAAATAATATCTAGAAGACCTAACTTTTGGATTTATCATGATGGATTAGTTTTACGGAGTCTCAAAAAAGACACTGATGTTTCAGGAGATATATTTCAGCCTGTGGAAGAGCTACGATCACACCGAAGGGCTCATCGGAACAGCTAAGTTGTTAGCTTTTGATCAAAACAATCAGTAAGTGGCTACGATAAACGGTTGTAAAGTTAGTACATATTTTGTGAACGGTGTGCTTTGCTGTCATATACGATAGCGCCAACCTCCGAGGGTTAAGCTTTATCTAACCAGAAAAACCTCATTTACAAGCACCCTGGCCAAGACAGGTAGCAGCATATTTGCAAAGTTACAGACACAAGATCTTACATAGTATATCAGCCAATCAAATCAAAGTTACAGGGCATTAATAAATAAGTCAAAGCATTTATCTTCCTCCAATGCCTTTAATCTGCTGTAAAAAATATTTAATGAGACCATCTCCCCAAGACCCTTTATTTCCTGGTGCTGATTCCAGTCTGCAGGAGCAGCAGATCTAAAAGTTCTTTTCAAATCAAGACGAACTTTGAGGACAGATTAAGTTTTGTGGGTCAGTCACAGAGTGAAGGCTGTAGCCACCAGAGCTTTTCACATGAAAATGATTACTTAAATATGATGGAAGCAGGCCAGTTATAGTCTTATAAATCAGGGTGTGCCAATGATTCTGTCTATGGATGGTCAAAGAGGGTCACCCAGCTCGCTCATACAGAGTACAATGATGAGTCAGGGCCATAAAATTTTATTTGAACCTTAAAGTTCCAATATTATACCACTGACATTGTGCATCCCTGAAAAAGTGGTTAAGAATATGCTTGCAAGACAAAACTATAAGTAGCAGTTCGATAACTTGCTTGTCAGAATAAATTCTCTTTAAATGTCACTTGCTCTCTTATCACATAAACTTTGTGTGGGGCTGACAAAAGTGAGAGTAAGAAAGGGTAAAATAAATAATCCCTTTTACATTCACACCTGTAGCTCAACCTAGAATTTGAAATTGTTGGTGAATTTTAAAAAGATTCTTGCAAATGAAAACCTGGTCAGCAGCACTGAGCACTTTTTGGGTTTTACGTTCCCTTCATGTTTTGTGAAACTTTTTCAATTCCATAAACACTGTTGGTCTGAAAGACACCAAAGCGCTGATGCTCTCCTCTTAGGTTCTTTTTGTGCTAGTGTCCATTTTGCCTTAGCGTATGTCTTAAAGTTCTTTGATTTAAATTGACCTTTTTCGGTTGTTTCTTTTTCCCTTTGTGCTTGAGCTCGTGTGCTTTGCTGTCTGTATGTTCCTACCTGTTTGTCAAAGCACTATGTAAGCCTGTGTTTTTAAAAGTGCTATACAAATAAAGTTTTTTATTTTTATTATTATATCATTATTAAAGCTTAGACTTTTTTAAGGCGTTATGTGTTTTCAAAAAGCACATTTGTTTTCCTTGCATCATTGGGCTGAAATTTCATGTGTAAAACTTTACATGTCTGAAAATTCTCTGAATCCATGTTTTGACTCATACCCTCTTGAAAAATCCAGATAAATGATTTATTTCAAGATGTAACAAGCAAAAGTTCAGGTCTCACTTGCTTGAATTGAAATAAAGAAAATCATCAGCCTTGAAACAAAATTATACTTGTTTGTATTCTTCAATTGAGGTTTTTCTGATTTCAGTGACTGTAATGGGATGTCTTTGAAAGGAAACTAGTCAAAACCACTCATCAAATTTTCAGTTTGTAAAGTGATTTGATTGCTCCCTCCGACATTAGACCTTGTTATTTTAGAAACAAAAATCATTTAAATGTCTCCACCTCCTAGTTTTGCTCTATTTTCTGGGTGTGCAGTTTTTCCTCTTTAATATTTTAAAAAGTCCGTCCTTTTGGTTTGAACAGAGGTTATTTCAGGCTTTCATCATAGTGTCAGCCCTGACAAAGCCTCGCCAGGCTGGACTGACTTGTCAACCAGTGGCAAAGAAAGGTTGCATATGGATGGATCATTTTTAACACAGCGACGGACTGACACGGTGGCTGACAGCTGCCTCTGATGTATGGACACCCCACCGCCCCCGTTACTGAAGCTGACACACTCTCCTCAAAGCTTTTTCCTCCATAAAGGGCAAGATTGATCGCAGGCATTCAGATTTTCTCTCTTCACTTCTCTGAGTGTGTGTGTCTGGATGGATTCACTGTTTCAGGGCTTTGAAGAAATATAGTCAAACTAATATTGTGAAAACCTTTTTGGATTTTATCTCCTGGATGTGCTTGATAAAAACACAGAGACCTGACCTGACTCAAGGGCATGGAGATTAGGGTTTGGAGTTCACATTTCACTCACAACCAGATCACTTAGTACTTGAACACTTATATTCTGTAAAACATATGCTGTCCACAGACCTGCTGTTACATCTACAAGACCAAGTAAGAACTCTCCCACACAAAGTAAAAGCCATATATATCAGCAACATCCAGAAATGCTGCCGGCCTCTCTGGGCCCGAGCTCATTCATCTGAGATGGACTGATGCAAGGTGGAAAAGTGTGCTGTGGTCTGATGAGTCCACATTTCAAATTGTTTTTGGAAACAAAAGAGGAAAAGGACCATCCAGACTGTTATTAGAGCAAAGTTCCAAAGCCAGCATCTGTGATGGTAAGGAGGTGTGTTCATGCCCATTGAATGGGTATCTTGCAAATCTGTGAAGGCACCATTAATGCTGAAAGGCACTTACAGATTTTAGAGCAACATATGCTACCATCCAAACAACGACTTCTTCAGAGATGTCCCTGCTTATTTCAGCAAGACAATGCCAAGACACATTCTGCAGGTTTTACAAGTTATTTTGCAAAAAGTGTGCAGGTCCTAGGTTGGCCTGTCTGTAGTCCAGACCTGGCTCCCTTTAAATTTGTTGTGAATTATGAAACACAAAATACAACAGTGGAGACCCTTAATAGTTAAGCAACTGAATTCATACATCAAGCAACAAAGGGAAAGAATTCCCAATACAAGGTTTCAACAATTAGTGTCCTAAGTTAACAAATGCTTCAGAATCAGAATCAGAATCAGAATCAGCTTTATTGGTCAGGTATGTTAGACATACAAGGAATTTGACACCGGTTTACTTAACTCTCTAAGCACAGACTAGATACACAAGGAGTGTATATACAAACAGAACGGAAGCAGAAAAACGAAAAGCAGGAATTAAACATTGAAATAAAAATTAAAATTAAGGTAAGCAATAGGGATAGAATATGTACAATATGTACAAAATGAAAAAACAAGAAACAAAGTGTACATGTACGGCTGAAGGATGATATGTTGACAGATGATAATGTGATGATATGATAAATGTTCATTACGTGTTATTAAAAAGAAAGGTGATGTAGCACAGTAGTAAACATGCCCCTGTCCCAGCTCTTTTGGAACATGTGGAAGGCTTAAAATTTTAAATGAGTATGAACATTTAATATCTTGTTCTTCAGTATGTTATGATGAATATGAGTCAAAAAGGGTTTACAAATCATTGTAGTCTATTTATTTTACCTTTTACATAACATCCCTACTTTACTGGAACTGAGGTTTGTAGGACTGGCTGTCAAACAGTTTTGAATCACAACTATGTCTCTTGAAATGCAAGAAATGTCTGTATTATTTTATTTTTTATTAGGAACTTTAAAAATCTTTACATGATGTCATCATTCACCAAATAGAACTGAGCACTGGTTAGACGGCATCCTGTGACATTTTGCTAAAGGCCTCAACAAACTAGAATTGCCAGCAATAAGGTTTTGATTACTTCTTTAATCTTTTATCATGAGGAAATAATGTGTTTACAGTTGCAGCGTTTTACGTCCTATTGTTCTTTCTCCTTTAGAAGTCTGAAACTCTGCAGGGAAGCAGAAAATCTTCAGTTATTGTTCTTCATCTTTAATAGTTCTTTGCAGGAACAATACTGCTGTCATGCTTCATGAATGCTTTATTTAAACAATGATAGAAGAAGTCTGCTGTTTGTTTGCTTTGTGAATGTTCCAGACATTTGTTGATGTTAAACGATGCGTTTGTGATTGTGTAGGAACTTTCAGTTTCAAGTATCAACAATGAGCTGATGAAGAACAGCATGACTGTAACTTCCTGTTAGACAATGTCAGTGTTTATGTAATAAGAAAAATGTTTAACCTAATATCAGTTTGCTGCCATGAAAGAAACTCTGAAGGTCATTTTGGTTTGTGACTGTGGTCTGAATCATTACCTGGGATTAACAGTGCTGACTTTACTGAACTGCTCTTGAGAGTTACATGGTTTTCCATGTTACATTTAGGGATGGGAATTGAGACCAATATCAGTTGTAAATAAGTCAATAAAACAAAGCATGTCCACGATGGCATGCCCTGCGGTTTAGTTTTGCATACATTTCCCTTACAAATTACATTAAGTGTTAACCTTAGTCTAAAAGTGGATAACGTAACATAACAAGGTGAAAAAAAAGTCACAACAAGCACACAGGACCGTTTAGAGCTGCTGAAGAGTTTATCTGATAACTGAGGGCAGCTGCAGGCTAATATTACTCATTGACTCGAGTGTTGGAGCTAAGCTAATTAGTGGTGGGCCGGCTCTGCCCGTCTCTTCCTTGTAACTGCACACACAATTGAAAGAATGGTGTCTATCTGCTTGTCATAGACGCGGGAGTGAGGCAAGACACGAAAACAAAAAAAAGTTGGTGTATCCCTTTAAGAATCTTTAACAACTAACTCAAATCATTTTTATCATTAGCTTTTTGCTTAACAATTATAATGTCCATTCCTCCTGCTTTTTTCTGCATCAAAGATGACACATTCCCATCAGAGGCAGTCAGCAAAAAATGTAATAAATAAATCAGAAATCATGGCAGACAAGGGGCAGAAATTCTCAAAATTAGGCTAACTTTTGCCAAAAGATGCTAACAACTTTCTATATGAATATTTTTGCAAGTTGCTGGTGTTTCTACAACTTTTAGTAGGTAGAAACACCAGCAACTTACAAAAACATTTATCTACACAACACAACATTGAATATCAAAAGTGTCATGTGTTGGACATTGTTACCTATGAAAACCTCTTTGGGCTCACTTTTACCCACAGAGAATATCACCAGGAACTGATATGGTAACCCTCTAAGAATCAGATCCATAAGCAGACTCATTCAATCAATTTCCATCCCTGGTTTTGTTCTGACCCCTTACTTGCACATATGACATTAGTCATACATGTTGGTCATTTAAAAAATAAACAAAAGGACAGGTTTGTTCTGTTATTGAGCTCAAAACAGTTCTTCCTGACAAGCTGGATAATGACAAAGCTTCCAGTGTTTAACTTCAATGCCATAAACTTACAGTCGGAGCCAAAGATGATGAAACTTCTCTGCCTTTTTCTTCACGTTCAGTTTTTCAATAATGCGATCTGGCATCTAGAAATAAACATCACAGGCATTAGAAGTACTATTCACAGGCAGCTGAACATTTGCAGTAATGACAGCATTTTACACTGAACATATTTTAATAACATTTCAAGGGAGTTTTGGTCATGGCATAAGGAAAAAGTGGCTAGACTTTGGTGGTGATGTGATGCAGATTCATTACATTTTTTAAAGGATTTGTTAACCAGGAGCGATAGGGCAGATTTCCACATTATTGCTATTTGCCCAAAATCTAAACTGCTTTTGATAACATTTTCAGGAGGTAATCTTCATGAGACAAGAGAGAAGAAACTTGATTTTGGTCCAAATCTGGATAAAGATCCAGACATTTTTTAAAGGATTTATTAATGTGGGATGATAGGGCAGTTTTCCACATTTTTGATAATATCTCGAGTCCAAATTTTAGAGATACCTTGGCAAATGTTTGAGGTCTCTGAGCACTTCTAGTTAGGAATTTAGAAAGACATTCTTGCCTGTATCAGCCCAAAGCCCCTTGAAGTACCAGAACTTTTAAAGCCGACAAGCTATTCTGTGAATTTCTTGGCCAACAAATTTCAGGTATTGCTTGTTTGTACTATATCATAATATCCTGATCTGCTATTAATATCAGAAGATGTAGTTAATCAATTCAAGTGTCTCTTTATCGTATAACATGAGTCTGGTTCTGCATAAGAGTTCCTGCTGCTCAACAGAGCTTTTTTCTTGCCACCGTAACACCTTCCAGTTGTGGCTGTACTAAAGGTGGATTCATGTTGGGTTTGGAAAAGGAATAAAAAAAAATATATATATATGTATATATATATATATATATATATATATATATATATATATATATATATAAAATGAACAGTATGACATCGACCTTCATTTTTGTAAAGTCACTTAACATAACATTTGTACATTATAAAGATTGATTGATCCATAAATGAAGATTGATTCAATGAAATTAATTCTCAGATATGTGAAGTTTTGTGTTTTGATGTAATGACCTTGTGTCAAACTTTTGGCTTGTATTTCCTTTGCAGCCCTCGGCTCAGATCTTTATAAATCCTCATCACACATGACACAAACACAGATAAATGAAAGTTCTCTCTCCACATGGGCGTGTATGTGAGTAAGTGTCTGTGCTATGTTTGGAGTGATGCATATTCATCTGTGCTGCCCAGATTCTGGCAGCGGAGAGGAGCAGAAGAAGATGGAGAGACAGAATTGGGCCAGTGAATGGCAGAGCTCCCCACAGCCTCAGTCGGAGTGCTGACTGTCTAAGAGGGCCTGGAGGCCCCCGGGCAAAAATATTGACATCACCAGCTCAGCTACCTCACATCTGGCAAGACAGCACAGTGTAAATATTACATCCTTTTCCACACACAGAGACACGTGATCACAGATACGGCTGCACTCACACACACTGTGAGTCTGAGTGAAGCTTTTAACAGCTGTGACTCTGCTGTGGTCGGCTGAACTCTCACCTTCACTGGAGGTTGTACACGAGTGGAATAAGAAATAGCAGCTTCAAAATAACTGAAAACTCATGGATACAGAAGGAAAAATTAGTTAATGTGGTTTGATTTATGGCAACTATTGTAGATGAACTGTTGATTTAAATTCATCCATTGTTCCATTCATCCGTAAATACACGCACACATCCATTCATCCATTTATCAATCAAATCATCCATTAACTGTCAATTTCGCAATTTATCCATCAATTCAAACATCCATCTGCCCATTCATTATTTCATCCAACCATCCATTGAACCATCAAACAATTTATCCATCCATCAGTGCATCAGTTTAGCTATCCATCTATCAATTTGTACATGAATCCATAAATCCTCACCCTATCATCAACAAATGATCCCCCAATTGTTCCATCCATTCATCTTTCCATCCATCTAAACATATACAATTATCAATCTATCCATCATCCATCCATACAAACTTACAGCCATCCATTTATCCATCCATCAATCAATGCATCAATTTAATTACCCATCTATCCATTAATTTATCCATACTTCATGTACTATTCCCCTATCCCTACATCCATCAAATAATCCATCCATTCATCCATCCAATGATGTATCCATACATCCACCTATCAAGCCATTGAATCATACGTTCATCCATCAATTTATACATGCATACATTAACCATCCCCCTAGCATCCATCCATTGAATTATCCATCCATCCATCTATGGAATATATCTATACATCTATCTATCTATCAGTCCATTGATCATTCAATCTGTTCATCTTTCCATCCACCCATACATTTACAATAACCAATTTATTCCATCATCCATCAATCAATGTATTAATTTAACTAGCCATCTCTCCAATCATCCATCCCTGAAATTAGCCATCCATCCATTAATTTATCCATACTTCATTTACCATTCCCCTATCCATACATCCATCAAATAATCCATACATCCATACATCAATCTAGCAATTTATCCAAACATCCACCTTACAGTCCATCTATCTATCAGTCCAACTTCCCACCAATTTAAACATACATCCACCCATCAATCCATATTTGTATCACAGAGACTTTACATCTCTTCCCAACAGCATTTCCAGCTCCTCCAGAGGGACCCAGAGGCATTACCAAAACAAATGGGACACATGACCTCACAAGTGAGCTCTGGGCTCTGAATGTCAGGGCTTAGCACGGCCACCCTTTGGAGGACACTGATTACAGGTTGTCTGTGCAACCTGGTTCTCATGGTCGTTACTCAGAGCTCATGACCATAGATGAGGGCTGGAAAGTAGATTGACTGGTAAATTTGAAGCTTCAGCTGCGCTTTCACTGCAACAATTCTTGAACAGTTCTGATGCTGCACCAATGAGACTGCCAATCTCACAATCAATTTTACTCAAGTAAACAAGACTCCCATACAAGAAACAAAACAAAAAACACACTTTCTGAAGAAAACAGCAGGCCACGTAATCCAATAAAAGCTGAGATGAAATTTTGAGGTTCCCAAACCAGAAACCTTCTATCCCTATCTGTGACCAGTAAATATACTGCTGCTAAAGCTAAGTTTCAATCATTTTTTTCCCCAGCTATTTCAAATTCTTCCAATATCCAATGCTGCTAACAAGTGAAATTTGTTGATAGTCTGAAACACATAAAAAAGTGGAGGGAGAAAAAGATTTTGAAACACAAGACAATAGATTACAAAATGCTCACAAGCCATGGGAGTTGCTTCCAAAAAGACAAAAACAACATAATGTGCTCTATTCACCAGTAACTCCAGTGTTTCTCAAATTTGGTCTTGAGAAGTTTTGAAGAAAACTAGAGCATAATTTAATCAGCAGTTCAAGAACAACAAATTTGCCTGTCATTGAATTTTTCAGTGGCATGTCATCCAAATGTGAAAGACCACAGTCCTTTGAATTTGCAAAAACAACAAGCAAGATGAAGAGGAACGTAGGAATAAGCAAATAACAATTCCAACTACTGCTCATAAAATGCCGAATACAAAACTTGCTATGCTGCTCAAAATGAAACCTAAAAAATGAGTCATTGATTTAAATGGTAGTTGCCGTTACTAATGATATTAAATATTCACCCCAAGCAGCTGTATTTATTGTTATTAACTTTTCAGATTTCACTGTTATCAGAGGTACTGTTAACATCACTTTGTAATTAGACGTGGATGCAAAGCAGATAAAGTTAAATTGTTTAATGTGAGTATTATCTGGGGCCCACTGAAACCTTTGCAAAACAATGACATGAAACTCACAATATTTACAACCGTATTATTTAATTTCATAACAGAAAATTTCATATGACAGTGAGCATTTAAGATATAATTCCTGAACATCAAAACATAAAAACAAGCTCTAGTTTTGTGTTTAAAAGAAAAATAAATGAATAAATACATACAAAATGAAATAAAAGAAAATATGTAAACTTCTGTCTTTACTGGCTATTGATAATATTAATATTTAATTTTGATGTCATCACAATTAAAATTCCAATTAGAAAATGTTGTTTATGTTTTTAATTTTGCGCCAATGATCTCCTGTGACCCACTTGCAGAACCTCCAGGTCCCACAATCACCTTAAAAAGCAGTGATCAAGTAATTTCTCCTGGAGTGTTTATAATACAATGAATTTCCACTTTCCTTGTGACTGTGGTCTATTTTTCACTCTCTGTCTTTTCTTTTATAAAATCAGTTCAGTCAGTCAACTCATGTTTAAATTTGTTTATTGTAGCTGCAAATACATGTTATAGGTTTGGCGCCCAGGCTCCGGTTTCATCACTCCCTGCAGAAAGGTTTACATGAAGGCATGGAGGAGTGATGAGCAAAACATACAGAACACCCCCGGAGCCTGCAGGTGGATGCTGGGGTGGCGGTGGGGGTGAAAGAACACGCAGCAAGTCAGTGTAGGGCAGCAGAGTCGTTGCAGGGCAGAGGGAGAGATGGGAAAACTCCCAGTTTAAATATACCGCCAAATTGAGAGGGGAAGAGTGTGATTGGAGGATGGTTGAGAGGAGTGAGACATGTGACATATGAGGATGTTTGAGAGGAGTGAGACATGTGACATATGAGGATGTTTGAGAGGAGTGAGACATGTGACATATGCATAGCTGAGCAGCTCGAGTTGTCTGCCTGAACAAGCTCGCAGGCGTCGCTCCATTTCAGTCAGTCAACTCACGTTTAAATTTGTTTATTGTAGCTGCAAATACATGTTATAGGTTTGGCGCCCAGGCTCCGGTTTCATCACTCCCTGCGGAAAGGTTTACATGAAGGCATGGAGGAGTGATGAGCAAAACATACAGAACACCCCCAAAACTTAAACCATTGGAGCCTGGAGCTGCTGATGAGATCTACTATGTGTAGCCATTCCCCCAGCGCCTGCTGTTAGAGGAATATACTATCTAGTGAACTACTATGTGTAGCCATTCCCCCCAGCGCCCGCTGTTAGAGGAATATACTATCTAGTGAACTACTATGTGTAGCCATTCCCCCCAGCGCCCGCTGTTAGAGGAATATACTATCTAGTGAAACTACTATGTGTAGGCCTGGCACCAGCCGCCGTGTGGCCATTCCCCCCAGCGCCCGCTGTTAGAGGAATATACTATCTACTGAAACTACTATGTGTAGGCCTGGCACCAGCCGCCGTGTGGCCATTCCCCCCAGCGCCCGCTGTTAGAGGAATATACTATCTAGTGAAACTACTATGTGTAGGCCTGGCACCAGCCGCCGTGTGGCCATTCCCCCCAGCGCCCACTGTTAGAGGAATATACTTTCTAGTGAACTACTATGTGTAGCCATTCCCCCCAGCGCCTGCTGTTAGAGGAATATACTATCTAGTGAACTACAATGTGTGGCCATTCCCCCCCAGCGCCCGCTGTTAGAGGAATATACTATCTAGTGAAACTTCAATGTGTAGGTTTGGCACCAGCCGCCGTGTGACCATTCCCCCAAGCACATTGGCTGTTAGAGGAATATACTAGAGAGTGCAGATCTAAGCATGCTGAATTGATACAAACTGAACCCCAGCACACCACCTGATATGCAATACAGAGTTATGCAGCAAATTGATGCAGTTTTATCTAGAAAAGCACTCAGAGAGCGCAGACCTCCGCCAAGGTGATCCGGATCAGTCCCAACATTTAATCAGTTCTTCCATATCCCATTTCCAACAATTCCTGAAAATTTCATCCAAATCCGTTCAGGACTTTTCAAGATATTTTGAACATAAACAAACAGGCAGGCATAAACCCTGGCAAAGCATAACCTCCTTGGCGGAGGTAATTAAACATTAAATGCAGGAACTCGTGAACTTTTGAGCAGACAGGATCTCTTCTTTGTGAAGCACCACATAGCGTTGATATGCGGACCAGCGGCCCAAGGACTTATGTGTCGAAGTGGGCAGATGAAGTGCTGCCGTCGTGGCAGCGCCAATCCTCCAGGAGTGAGGGGAATAGAGTCCAGGTGGCAGGCCACAGCTTGAGCAGAGAACACGCAGCTTCGAAGAGAACCAGGATCTCGTCATAGGTTTGTGACCATTGATGATGGACAGGGGATGATTGTTGAGTAGGGGGATGGTGATGCAGATATTCCATCATGGAAGAGAAAAGACAAAGAAGTTTTAGTTTTAGCAATAATGATATGAGTACCTTGGCAAGATCTGTCAGTTTTGAGTGTTTCAAGAATAAGGAATACATGTGCTTTTCTATATTCAAATCAGAGAAGGTGAGATCATGCTGTGGATTAAAGGAGAGAGACCTGGTCGTAAATTCGCCACACCTAAGAAAACCATAGAAAGCCCTTAAGAGTACAGCTTTTAATCGAGAATGAATACAGGTGAAACATCCTGTCTCAATCTTGTCACCAACTTGTGCACCAGCGATATAGCGAGAGGAATTCTTTTATCGTTACAGGAAGGACGTGCCTTTTTAAGACCACTGAGGAGCAACTGCATGGAAGGGCTCCGAGAAGGCTCTGGGATGCAGGGTCTTAGCATCGAATGTAAAACTGAATCTAGCATAGCTTTGATACTTTACATTTGGAGATTGCGGGATTCAAAAGAAATTACAATGAATGCACAAACGACTTAAATGTTTATAGGTAAAGGGCTAAGGAGAAGACTGGTACTAAAGGATGAAAAGAAAACCAAGCTGAATCGTAGGCTTTAATGATGCTTTACTGAACCTAGTCTCATGTAGTTAGATGCAGAGGACAGGAGACATACTTACCCTAGAATCATCTGTTTGAAAAGAGGACATGGCAAGCTGGAGGACTGGCTTGGGGACATATAGTTTTGAACTCCTGATATTAAAAGCGAGAAAGAGTATCGCAATACGATTTGCATTTCTGGGAATGAGTTAGCTTTCAGGATGAAATTATTAAGCACGCATATCCAAGTTAAACATCGTAAGAGATTGTTGATAGCTGGTGATTTAGAGCGGCTTTTGTTGATAATTTCAACTGTAGCTGCATTGTCACAAAGCACCATGATTTGCTTCTTTCCAGTTGCTAACCCACAGAGAGAGAGCACAACTATTGGGTAAAGCTCATAGAGGGATCCTCGAGGGTCTGTATTTCCGTTGGCTGTACATCTGCAAACCACTTGTTATTATAGAAACCCCCAAACCAAAAGATGGAGCAGCATCAGTATAGAAAGCTGAAGACTCTACAAAGTCATTGTAAAAGAAAGAAATGCTGTTCCATTCATCGCAGAGCAAAGACCAGAATTGCAGATCTGAACAGCCTTCATCTAAAACCACTGTGTCTTTAGATTTTTTAATTGAATTAGCCAGTGTCAGCAAGCAAGAACGAATGAGCATCCGTGAGGGATAATGCGGATAGCAAAGTTTAGGTGACCTAACAAAGATGAAAGATCCCGTTTAGAGAGAACAGCAGAGGGAGACAAAGCTCTAAAGCTTCTCTAATGCGGCTCAAGTTATCCTGAGGAAGCGAGGCTTGCATGAGCACACAGAGTTATGCCGAGAAACTCAGAGCGCGAGGTTGGTTCCACCATTTTGTCTTCTGAAAATGGCACACCCAACTCTTGAAAGAGGTTTTTGACTGTGGAATTGCAGTGGGCTGGTGGAATAGAGGGGAGGTCAACTACCAGAAAATCATCCAGAGATGCAAGCACAGGGGAATTTGCACGTGTTGTAGAGAATCCAGCATAAAGCCTCCGACAAGGTGTCAAAAATGCTAGGCTACTATAACAACCAAAGGTCAACTTAACAGAGAAATAAAACTTTGAACGCCACTTAACGCCGAAAGATGCCATTACAGCCCCAGCTGAGTAAATCATTTGCATTTGCGTTGTCTATGGAAGCGTAGTATAAAGAGAATGGTTCAAGGGGAATTAAGCTGTTTATACTTGGGATTGAGGAGTCATGATGAGCTGAGAGAGCTATAATGAGACATTTGAATGAATATTACCTTATTGCAACCCTTATGGGGCTCACTCTGAAAAACGGAGAAGAGGAAGACGGATTTTTTGAGAAAGGACCCATCACCCACCGAAGAAAGTGCAAGATCTGAAACAATGGCTAAATAGGTGTTAAACTCCTCTCTGCATTGCAGATGTACATCGCAAATGGTGTCTCTAAAACACTGAAGACCACGTTAAATTCTGCTGGAGTAGGGGACTTCGACAGTCTTGGATCACTTTCCTTAAACCACTGAAAAGTCCCCCCAATCCTCATATCTGTCTGCAGATTCAGAACCACAACAACAGAATCTTCACCAGATTAATGTCATGGCCTGTCGAAGTAAGAGCAAGGTTTAATAATTAGTTTGAATAATTGTGCAACTGAGTCTATGCTGATCCTCATAACCTCCTAGAAGAATGAATAAAATACATAAATAAAATATAATTAAAATAGATAAATAAATAATGACACAAGCAGATAGATGACAGGCCCAGAGGCAGACTTATAATTCAATCATTTTGTCAGCTGTTAAAGATGATGGAAATAGGATTACCTGATAAAATTTTGGTTCCTTAGAGAATCAGGAATGGCAGGAGCAGGAGGCAGAAACTGAGAACCCACGGCAGGAACTGGGACTGCAGATCCCAGGGATCTTTGCGGCGTGACGTCGACCGGGAAGACAGCGATTGGTGGAGCAGGCGTAGCTAGGGACGCGGACGAAGGACCCGGGTTGTTGACATGGCGAGCAGAGGATTACGCGTTGCTTTCCAAGGTGTTCAGCCTGGTGTGCATCATGTCCAGCGCCGATTTCACTTCGAGAAGTGAAGACAGGATGGACTCGTCTGTGGAGATGCCGGAATCTGGCTGCTTCGCTTCTTGGAGGGAGCGCTGAGCTCCGGTTTTGGAGAAGCAGGAAGAATGGCAGTGCGCTTTGAGCTGGCGCTTTACCTTTCCCCCCGGAGGACTCCTGGACGCTGTGGCACTGGCACCCGACCCCGGGTCATCGGTGGAGTTCTGCTGGATCATCAGATAATCGAAAAGCTCTTCATGGCTGAGGCCGCCCGGCGCGGTGATGTTACGTGCGTAAAGCTCTTCATGACTGAGGCCGCCCGGCGCGGTGATGTTACGTGCGTAAAGCTCTTCATGACTGAGGCCGCCCGGCGCGGTGATGTTACCTGCGTAAAGCTCTTCATGACTGAGGCCGCCCGGCGCGGTGATGTTACCTGCGTAAAGCTCTTCCGTGATGTGGTACACAGGCCATCCAGCAAGTCGTTTGTGAGTGATACGAGAGCTCTGGCGAGGACGAAGCGGGTCCGATCCATTCGTGGAGCGGACTGAGTCTGGATTTCGGGAATAAGCCCCGCATCCTCTCCTGACAGCTGGGACTCACTCTCTGAATCCGAGACGACGACATAGCGACCACCAGAGCCAAAGGTAACATGACAGTCGCATGTGAAAGCAGGTGAAAGAACACGCAGCAAGTCAGTGTAGGGCAGCAGAGTCGTTGCAGGGCAGAGGGAGAGATGGGAAAACTCCCAGTTTAAATATACCGCCAAATTGAGAGGGGAAGAGTGTGATTGGAGGATGGTTGGAGTGAGACATGTGACATATAAGGATGTTTGAGAGGAGTGAGACATGTGACATATGCATAGCTGAGCAGCTCGAGTTGTCTGCCTGAACTAGCTCGCAGGCGTCGCTCCATTTATGAATTAAAAAATGCTAATGTGTCCTCTTTTAGATTCAAAATATTAAAACAGTAAGAAGAAAAACATAAAGAGGGCAACTTGTTTACTCTGTGTGAGAGGATACCAGTAGACAGAAGAGTCCAGTAGACAGTAGACAGAAGAGTCTAACAAGCATGTTTCTGTTCTGTGGGAGGGAACCAGACACCAATGGATCTCTCCCACATGCACTGAGAGAACGTATAAAGTCAACAGAGGAAAGTCCTTTTTGACTTGAAAGTATCTCCAGCAGCCTTCTCAGCTCTTCATGATGCATCACCATGCTGCCTTTAATTTTTATTTCATATCCAGTAATCCCATCACCAGTAAGCATTTGTCAAAATCTGAATTTCAGCATATTAAACAGATACTATAGGCAAGCCCTGGTTCTGTGGTTAAGACCATATGAATGACCAACAGGTAACAAAGTGTATACGTTCAGTCTCAAAAAAGGTTGTACTTTTTTGCTTGCTTTTAGCTGCCTGAAATGGCTGGCCAATTTTAACAAAGAATACGTTGGGGAGAGACTTTTACGTGACAGGAGCTCCAAAAGAGCATCTCAGACAATAAGAATACTAATGAATTGGGAGGACTAACCATGTGAAAATGAGAGGTTTCTGTAAACATTTACATCTCTGAACGAACACTGGCAGTCTTCAAACTGTATATAAGAAATGAGACAAAATATTACACTGACTTGAGCTTATTTAGCCTTTGGCAACTCAAAGTGCTTCCCCCCATTGGCCTCCAGTGCAGAACAGAATTAATTTCAAAATATTATCTATAATTTAAGACCTTGATCGGGCACCAGCTTACATATCTGACTTAATAAGCCCATTTGGCCATACCCTCTAATATTCTAAGCAGGGCCTTTTAAAAGAGCCTCACTCATACTTAAAATCCAGAGGTGATCATTTATTTGCTGTTGCAGCCCTTAAACTATGAAACAGTATCCAGCAGAATATCAGGATTCTGTAAGCCAAGTGGATGCTTTTGAAGAGAGACTGCATTGATAATCATTTGAAATGTCTTATGTTGTCACCAGTTAACTGAAGAATAAAACCTGAGGACACAAAAAAACATAGACAAGTTCCCACTTGGCAATGAACTCTATTTTTTCCCCAATGCTTCTACGATGCTGTAAACCTCTCAGTAAAAGGCAAAAGAAGACTGTGAAACAATAAATCAATAATCTCACTGCTTTCAGATATAGCTTTGCCTCTTTTCATTTTGCTATGAAGTGGTGAGGATGAGTTAAATAGATCTCAACAGTGTAAAGCAGGTGCACAGTGATCTTCAGACTGCTTGGAGTTGTTCTCAGCTCAAAAGATGATTAAATTGTTAAGCCACAAATAAAAGTAGAGAAAACTAAATACATAAACTAAAAATGCATTACCAAAAGCTGTGTTGGGTTATTGAAATCCATACCAACAACAAAATGAAAATTGTGCACCTTCCTTTTATTAAACCTTACACATACATCTTCCTCCATGGTGCAGCACTTAACAAAATGTATACGGTGCGTGGCCTACCCATCCTGCACCATAGCTCTTCCTATCTCTGTGGCTGGCTTGTTCAGTCACACATGGCCACATATCTAATTTCACATTACAAGTAACAGCAGAGAAAATTCAATTTGTTTTTGTTTCCCTGCCATTTAGTGCAATTTCCATAAAATGAGAGTGGCTGACATCCAAAATCAATGGCTGTTTCCAAACCCCCAAGACTAATGGGGTAGATAGCAAAAACCGCAAGTTAATTGTTCAGGAATGTCCTTGAAAATTGTGTGTCAGCCCCTCTCTCTCTCTCCCCCTCTCTCGCTCGCTCGCTCTCTCCTTAACCCCCTCTCCTCTATTTACATCGCACTCTTGAATGACTCTTGAGGAATAATTTCATGCAGTCTTTGTAATGACATGGATTTGGATTTTAGCAGTCATGCTTAGCCGAGCCCAAACTGGAATCCGGGTGCTCCAATATTCATAATTCACAGTTACTGCGTTGCAATTTGCAAGTATGTCCCACAAAGTAGTAATGCTACTCTCAGTTTTTTCTATGGACTTCATATGAGTGTGCACGAACATGACCTCCTTGATGAACTTGTCAAAAAGTGCTCTCTCTTTTTTATGGATGCAACTTAATAAACTCGACAAATTGACAGAGAGCTAAATTACTGAAAGTAAAAGCAATTGTAGACCCCTTTAAGGTGTGTTGATTAGGGAAGCAACAGTTCTTAATAATATTGAACTATTTGTTACAATGGTCATGGTCTAAACTGCATGTCGTTGCTGTCTGGCACAAACCTCTTACCTCCGTTTTTGTTACTTTTTTTTTTTTTTTTTTTTTTTTTTTTTTTCATGAAACAGTGCTATAGGTCACCCTCCATGTTGATGAGTGGGTTTTGTAGATTTTTCGCTAAAATGAAAAATACAAAATCTTCATTCGAAATCAGAAAAATATGATATCCATTCATTCAGTAGTAAAACACTGTTGTTATTTCCTGACAAATAAAAAAAAATGGGGCAACAAGGTCCACAGTGTTTTCTGTTTTGAGTAAAAAACAGCTTTTATTCTTTTTCTCTTCATGTCTGTGCTGCCATATTTATGCCTGTGAATCAGGGTGCAGGAGTATGGAAACTTCTGCAGCAAGTTGCAATGTGCTAAAATGAAGCCAAGAAACCAAACTAATCCTCTGAGAGGAGAGGCAGCAATATGCATCCACACTTGCGATATAAAGGGCCCCTCATTCTTCTAATTCTCTGTCAGATCAGAGGAAAAGAAGTTCAGCATATGCCAAATCTGAAAAATCAGTAATGCTTGAGCAAACAATTGATGCACAAACATCAATAATGTTTTGCAGGGGTGGGACACAAACTTTGAACACATCAGCCCAGTACATCAACTACAGCAGAACATGTCTTATCTTTTTACAATGGACTTGGATAAAAAAGATTCTTCATAACACATGCATAAGACACTAGCCTGTGCAGCAAGAAAAAAATCATCCTCATCTGCTCAAAACAGCCTGAGATACATGACAGTGTGTTCAATGAAAGCTCAGACAAATAATTAGTGGAATAAGTAAAAGTCATCATAATGTGTTTGAAAGTAATATCAATAAAAGGAAAGTTAAAGTGTCTGTCTAAAACTGATAATTATAAAAATCGGTTATCTTGTCCAGTGTTGTGTCATAGTGACTGACAACCAGAAAAACAATCAACTCAGGAATGTTCTTTAATAAAGTTTTTTAATAGTCGAAAGGAAACTCATAGTTCACAATGAACGTGTTTCAGTACTCAGCCTTCATCAGCTTCATAAACAATCAGTGGGAAGAGGTCCTTTGCATAGGAAAGGGAATTCTTACAAAATTAGAGTCTTTTTTTTCAGTTCAGGTTTTTTGATAATATGTAGGACAATCAATCAAGGGGGTCCACTTAGATGACATAATAGACCAAACATTTCAAATATAGATGGATATATACCACATTTTTGCCAAGGTAAAATGCTATAAAGAACATGTTAAAATAACACTGTCCTTTTAAAGTGATGAAACAAAAAATTAAATTGGCAAGCATAGAGCAGGTATTTACCAAATTCAAATAAAATATATAAACATAAATAAGCAAACACACACACACACACACACACACACACACACAAGAATAAGCATGTGTAAAATATACCCATTATAGCTACACTTTATATGTTTGGTCTATTTCTGCCATGTGAGCGGCCCCCATTAATCAATTGTCTTACATTCCATCATAAATATGAGCTTAGAAAAAAGACTCTTATTTTGTAAGAATTCCCTTCCATATACAAGGGGCCTCTTTCTACTGATTGTTTATGATGCTGGCGCTGGTGATAAAGATTGTATAAAAGGACATTTTTTAGTGCTGACTGTTACATTCTTCAACTTTTTGTCAGGCCCCAGTCAGGTTTTCAGTATTTTTAGAGTGCACTCTTGTTTTTTTTTTCTTATTCATCGTCACTGACAACAAAAGACCTGTCTGAGATGCCTTAGGACTCCATCACAGGAAGTCTGGCAGGTTTAGTTTTTGTCCTGCCTCCTGGCCCTGCAATTGGCTGATGACCAGTCCAGGGTGTACCCCACCTCTTTCTCAATGTCAGCTTGAGTAAGCTGCAAACCCCCACAACCCCAAAAGGGACAAGTGGTACAGATAATGGATGGACGGATGGATGGAGATTTTATTTCCCAGCTCTCATCTAAAAAAATTAATGGTCATGTTATTTAAAATATAATTTACTGCTTGCAGTGATATCTTAATGTACTTTAAATTAGTAAATGTACACTTAAAAAGGTGCATATAAATCTCCTGCATTCAGAGCTATTTTACTTACATTGGTATTCATTATGGCCAGACAACTGTAGTTTCTTACCTTGCAGAGTGGCTTAAAAATAATGTGTGCATTTCATTTAATAGTCATGAAAATGCATTTCTAATTGAATAGTATAAATAAACTGCATATTCTATTACCCTTTATTTTGGTTGGTTTATTTTTTACAGCTGTTTTAACTCGATTTGCAACAGATAACTGTACTTTTACTAGCTGAAAAATCTCACATATAGGAAAAGTGGTTTTAGATATTCAGAAGGAAGACTGAACACTTGCAAGAAGGTCCATATACCACAATTTCCCTGGAGCTGAGTACCCCTACAGGCACATGCTCTCTCCTCTCCTTGGATAATGCATCCGCAGAGCTTTCATGCAATGATGACATCAGTGTCGATCACCATCTCGAGGGTTGGACCTAATTATTTTATCAGCAGCTGATCTGAAGAGGCACTCTGCACTCTATCGATCCACCCTCCTACCTATCAGAGTAATCTTGGCTCATGTATTTATCCCCAGCAGGCGGGTAGGGACATTCTGTACATGTCTTTCTTTAATTCAAAGGGCATATTGGACCAAATGATAAGCACAAATTTAGCTTAATACGCCCAAGTAAGGTCTTCATGTTACCCACATGTCAATGATGAATTGGGAAATAGATTTGGGTGGCACTTTTTCAAGGGCTGTAAGATTTTGAGCTACTTCCCTTGTGATAAGAAATTTCAGATGGTCTGCTGAGACATGGGCTGTTGTACCATTTTTAGATTGTTTGAATGATTACCGTAATTTCCGGACAATAAGCCGCTACTTTTTCCCACGCTTTGAACCCTGTGATGTGGCAAATTTAAAGTATTTTTACATTACATCCAGCCTCGTCACATCAAATTTAATTAAGGGTTAAAAAAAATCTGTCTGTGTAACATATATGTGTGTAAATATCTCATGTTACAACGTGGACAGTGCCAGAGCATGTGAGCAGAGTGGAGCGATGAAAGTTCCAGCTCCTTGCGCACAGAGCTGTTCTTGCGCACGCTCGTCCTCAAAGGAGCACCCCCTAAATATCCTTCCACCTTCCACTAAAACTTCCACCAGCTTCAGTCGCATGGTGTGAGCGGTACTGGAGTGAAAGTGGAGCTGGAAGGACCGAAAGATAAGGTGATGTCCCAGCTTTTTAGAAAAAAACGCTCCGCACTCTGGCCAAAGTCCTTCCACTCGCGCTACGCTCGCTCCAGCTCGGTTGCGCTCAACGGACACCTGCGGCCAATAGAGAAGATATAGAGAAGTGCAGCCTATATGTGTGGAGTTCTTCATAAATTTAGTGGGTGCGGCTTATATTCAGGTGCGCTCAATAGCCTGAAATTTACGGTATGTACTTTATAGAGTCTGGGTAGAATATAAAAGAGCCCATGTCATGGTCTTTTGAGTTTAATATGTTCTTTAAGTGAATTTAAAATGTAAAATGTTAAATAGACTTGAGGTTATATAATGCTTTTCTAGTCTCTTTGACTACTCAAAGCAGCTTTTACACCGCAGGTCAAATCTATCCATTCAGTCTCACATTTACTTAGTATTGGTTGGAGTATCTACTGTATGTCAGTTGTCCATTGATATAGAATAACACATTCTCAATGGGCTCCTTAATGCCTATTTACACACCACTGACAGCAGTGCCATGTGACAGCCAGAGCTGGGCTTGAACCTGCAACCTTCCAACACCGGCAAAGTGCACTATCAGACTGCGCCACCGACGCCCTCACATGACTCCTCTGCGCAGAAGAGCACTTCCATGAACAGACCAAAAGGTCTGCAGCAATGGGACTTCTCCCTCTCGTCAAGACTTCTCCTTCTTCCCCCATCCCCCAGATAGACCCACCAGTATGGCATCACCAGTGTTTAACAGTCTGTTTAAGCCTGCTGGATATTGGTAGTAAGCCAAGTGATGATCAGAGATGGTAGAATGAATGCAGAGTCGCTGGCAGCATGGTGACAAGCAGCGCTTTACTGATCAATCACTACAGAGAAAACGGGATCTTTCTTTCTTTCTTTTAGAAAATAGGGTCCAGGTTGAAAACACCAAAGCTCTCCATAATTTTAATGCATTTATGCATTTGATTTAACCCAAGATTATGAATCCAATCAACTTGAAGTTTGGGTTACTTTGACCCTTAAAATGGGTTATTGACTCAACCTAAAACTTTGGTTAATTTGAATAACCAAAGTTTCTGGGTTAAAATAACCCAACAAGTAGTCGGTCCCTTTTTAACCCTGGAGTTGGGTTAAAAATAAACCAAATTGGGATGTTTTGTGCCTTACCTTAGAGTGAAAGCAAAATATTGGTGGTTTCTATCTAATTATTTGTGCAATGGATGTGCGTAATAATGAAGCTGAAGTCGAACAATCACAGTTATTTTGATAAAATTGATACAGGAAAATATGTCTGATATACCCATCTCCTTGAAGACCCTTTTTTAAAAATAACTGTTCTCCTCAGAAAGTTCAGCACAAAAGAAGGAAAGATTATAACAACAATTGTCTTTGAGAACTGGGGTACAAGTGGTCTTACAGTCCCTGAAATCCACTTCACAATGCTTTTTTTTTTCCGTTAATTTCATTGAGGCACTTTCCAGGCACAAGCTTTATGGAGTTAAAATATTTGATATCAGATTTTGTTAACATTCTATATTGATGGGCTAACATTGAAATGAATATGAGTGAAACAAAGTGGTTAAACAGCGTTTCCAATTGTTTTACATCAGAGGTTTCCAAATGTCAGGCTGGCGCATAGATGATTTGGTTCCAGACCTATGAGATAAATGAAAAAGTAAGACCTGAGTTAAACTTGCTGTTAAACATTGTCCTTACTCACTTGTCCACCTGTGCTCTAAACGTAGGTGTAAATATATCTGACTGTACAATGTGTGTAACTGAGGGATATTTGAAGGACACAAGGGTGCTCTACTTCTTGGTGGGAAGGGAGACAATTCAAAGGTCAGAACTGATAATTAACCCATCAATAATAAATAGCAACTTTAGATTAGCTTGGCCTGGATGAAACACCCAACATCATTACAGTATGAATGCTGTTTTTTTTGTTGTTTTTTTTACCTGGTTTGAGTTGTTACCTTGTCAACTTGTGACTTAAAACATTAGGATGTCTTAAAGAAGCTAATGAAAATAGACTTTCTATACCATCATCAGCCTGAAGGCTTGATGCAAGGTCAGATGGATCCATGCTTTCACGTTTTTTTTTCCTGAGCCCACCATCCAACACAGCAGAAATGAAGACTGACCAAATCAGGCTATGTTACCCCTCTTCTATTGTCCAATTTGGTGTGTCAGTATTGTATGTGTTGTAGCCTCATATTACTCTACTTTGCAGACAGGAGTGTTACCTGGGTTGATTTTCTGCTGCTGTTGCCCATCTGCTTCAAATGTTATCTGTGTTGAGCTAGGTCAGGCTATGCAGAAATGGAGCAAAGCTTTTGTTCTGGCTGGACCAGAGTCCAGTTTGCCAACATGCCAGCATTCTACTGTTAAACAGCTGATCCAATGCTAGCCAGCCACTGCTGACAGCCAGCTGATTGCCTTTAAGCTGCCATTGGCTAAATGCACTTAGACCACCTTATTTATGCTTCTCACGCCTGCCTACTCTTTACTGCTCCCGCTGCGTGCTGCTTTGCAACCTTCCTCCACCCTAGCTCCTCCTTTATGCCAATCTCTGTAGAATTCACGCTGTTCCTGCTGAGGGCTTCCACTATCTCCGTGTGGAAAGGTAGGGAGAGTCATGCAAAGTATGCAAATACATGCAAATACATGCAAACAAAGCTGACTCAGATAACTGCTCTTGTGTCTTTTCTTAAACCAGGTGGTCCAGACAGAACTAACTCTACGTAAGCGGGAAAAAGCTGATGTTTGCCAGGTACATAAAAAATTTTTACATCCCATTTACACTTCAACATGTATAAGCTCATGCTGACCAGCATTGAGAAATCATCAAAATGCCAGTGAAAGTACGATTCCTACATCAGTTTTGGTGTGTTTAACACATGTTGACTTACCTAAAGTAGAAATGTTGTGCTTGAGGAGTATGACGTTACCTGATGGCCCCATGACTAATTGAAAGTGAATAGTATATGTTTGCCAATGAAGATGTACAGATGGAGCTGCTTACATTTTCCCCAATTTCCTTGGAATAGTCTTTGCTGGTCAGTGACAGGACAGTGCTACAACCTTCCCACCCTCATGGCTGTAATGAGGTCCCCATGGTGATGCGATAAACATATAACCAGGATATATAAATGCAAATATTGATTACCATGGAAAAATCTATGAAGTACAAAAATGAGAGGGGAAACAAACCATAAAAGAAAAAAAAAGAAAAAACTTGGAAATTTTAAAGCATGCACAATGCTGCATTCACACACTGACTATTTGACCAACTTAGAGGTAAATGTCAAGCCCTGTTGAGCTCAATCAGGCCAAGCAGAACTGTTTGAGTTGTCTTTCTCAAACTACTCCAGCCATTCTCCTGTGACCTCTGCATCAACGAGGCATTATGGCCCACAGAACTGCCACTCACTGGATATTTTCACTTTTTGGACCAGTCTCTGTAAACCATTAGGATGGTTGTGTCGCACGGCAGAAGTATTGGTTTTATTTTTGTGTTTTTTATTCTGCATGGTTTCATGTTTTGTGTGATTTTTTTTTTTATTGTGTTTTTAGTTTATTTATTAATAGCATGGTTTTAGTATGTTTTTAGTTACTTCCTGCCGGGACATTCTTAATTATGATAACCTGCACCTGTGGAGCACTTATCCCCAGAGAATCCCAATGGGGATGGAGAATGGAGCGGGTCGGTAGCCAATCGGACTACAGAGGGGACAATTTAACCTGGGGCACACCTGGAAGTGGACAGAGATGCCAGAAGGAACATCAGACAACAGACATCTAGACGAGGACCAGCCAAGCACCGAGGACCGGACAGCCGCCGAGCACCGCGGACCAGACCAGAGCTACAGCTGATCATCAGATTCAATTACAGGAGGTCATCTTTACCATGGCTACATGCCTGAATACAGGGGTACTCAACAAGGTGCCTGCAAGCACCTGGTAGCCCACAAGGAGCCAGTGAGGTGCTTTAAGGGACATTTAAAAAATAACACGAGCTGCCATCACAGAACTTGAGATAAATATTCATTTTTAAAATTTCAATTGTATGTTTTGCTAATAAATCACACCTAATAACGTGTATTAGATTAAAAAAAAAAAAAAAAAAAAGGGCCTTATTTTCTTACACTTTGACTGGCATGGGGTCAAAGTTTACATTGATGATGGTACAGAAAAATAAATAATTGAAGATACATGTAAGTGTATTGTTCTCCTACAATGTAATATTCTTGTTAAAAATTATCATTAGGAATAATTCAAAGTAAAAAAGTAAATATACAGTGTTGTATGTACAGTGGGGAAAAAAAGTATTTAGTCAGCCACCAATTGTGCAAGTTCTCCCACTTAAAAAGATGAGAGAAGCCTGTAATTTTCATCATAGGTACACTTCAACTATGAGAGACAAAATGAGAAAAAAAAATCCAGAAAATCACATTGTCTGATTTTAAAAGAATTTATTTGCAAAGTATGGTGGAAAATAAGTATTTGGTCACTAACAAAAGTTCATCTCAATACTTTGTTATATACCCTTTGTTGGCAATGACAGAGGTCAAACGTTTTCTGTAAGTCTTCACAAGGTTTTCACATACTGTTGCTGGTATTTTGGCCCATTCCTCCATGCAGATCTCCTCTAGAGCAGTGACATTTTGGGGCTTTCGCTGGGCAACACGGACTTTCAACTCCCTCCAAAGATTTTCTATGGGGTTGAGATCTGGAGACTGGCTAGGCCACTCCAGGACCTTGAAATGCTTCTTACGAAGCCACTCCTTCGTTGCCCGGGCGGTGTGTTTTGGATCATTGTCATGCTGAAAGACCCAGCCACGTTTCATCTTCAATGCCCTTGCTGATGGAAGGAGGTTTTCACTCAAAATTTCACGATACATGGCCCCATTCATTCTTTCCTTTACACGGATCAGTCGTCCTGGTCCCTTTGCAGAAAAACAGCCCCAAAGCATGATGTTCCCACCTCCATGCTTCACAGTAGGTATGGTGTTCTTTGGATGCAACTCAGCATTCTTTCTTCTCCAAACACGACAAGTTGAGTTTTTACCAAAAAGTTCTATTTTGGTTTCATCTGACCATATGACATTCTCCTAATCCTCTTCTGGATCATCCAAATGTTCTCTAGCAAACTTCAGACGGGCCTGGACATGTACTGGCTTAAGCAGGGGGACGCGTCTGGCACTGCAGGATTTGAGTCCCTGGCGGCGGAGTGTGTTACTGATGGTAGCCTTTGTTACTTTGGTCCCAGCTCTCTGCAGGTCATTCACTAGGTCCCCCCGTGTGGTTCTGGGATTTTTGCTCACCGTTCTTGTGATCATTTTGACCCCACGGGGTGAGATCTTGCGTGGAGCCCCAGATCGAGGGAGATTATCAGTGGTCTTGTATGTCTTCCATTTTCTAATAATTGCTCCCACAGTTGATTTCTTCACACCAAGCTGCTTACCTATTGCAGATTCAGTCTTCCCAGCTTGGTGCAGGTCTACAATTTTGTTTCTGGTGTCCTTTGACAGCTCTTTGCTCTTGGCCATAGTGGAGTTTGGAGTGTGACTGTTTGAGGTTGTGGACAGGTGTCTTTTATACTGATAACGAGTTCAAACAGGTGCCATTAATACAGGTAACGAGTGAAGGACAGAGGAGCCTCTTAAAGAAGAAGTTACAGGTCTGTGAGAGCCAGAAATCTTGCTTGTTTGTAGGTGACCAAATACTTATTTTACCGAGGAATTTACCAATTAATTCATTAAAAATCCTACAATGTGATTTTCTAGATTTTTTTTTCTCATTTTGTCTCTCATAGTGGAAGTGTATCTATGATGAAAATTACAGACCTCTCTCATCTTTTTAAGTGGGAGAACTTGCACAATTGGTGGCTGACTAAATACTTTTTTTCCCCACTGTAGCCTATCAAATGCATAATACTTATTCTTTTTCATTAAATTATAACATTTAATTACTTAAGAACATTTAATCAAGCAAGTTGCCCTCCATAAAACTTCTAATCTTTAGGGTAGCTCTGAGGTTCAAAAAGGTTGGTGACCCTTGCCTTAATGTATATCGTTGCTGCAATGGGATTGGCTGATAAGCTATTTTGTTAAGCAGTTAATCAAATGGACCCAATAAAGTGGCCCTTTATGTATATCCCATGGATATGTGAAAGTTTTTATTATGTGTAAGATTATTCATTTCAAAGATACACGGAAAATTAAATTTCCATATTAAAATAAGCTTGAACAATGTTGTCTTTAGAAATACAAAACCATGAGAGCACTGTAACGGCACTTTCTGACATGCACTTATGCACTAATGGGCCTGATTTGGCTTCAGTGTGATTTGTTATTCCCTTCTTCCTGCTTGAATGAAAACACTGAAGTTTCTGGGTGGTAAAATCTTCTGATGTCAAGGAATTATCTAGTGCCTGGGTTGCCCTCTTTGCTGATGGATTGGTCCCCCAGGGATGGAGCTCCAGTAATGGATAGAATATATGAGTCATGACTGAGTTCTGGCTTTTACTTTGTAACTGGATGTGAAAAGCTCAAAGAGTCAATTTAAGTCAATTATCACTACACTTTCTCCAGAGTCTTAATGGACATTTTCTCTTCATTCCTTTGTAATATGAATGTATTTTGACTTCATGGCAATAAATATTTCCATCTGAGTCATTTTAAAATGGCTTCTGTTTGACCCCTGTGCAGTGTATTTCCAAATGTCTGTTCATTACTGGTCAGACAGTCAGACTGGTTTGCCTCCTTCTATCAACCAACACGATGTTCCCTGAGATAAACTCTCAGCCTCACAGCTTTTGCTCGCACTGGATCATAGCCATCCAGCATGTCCCAGTTTTTCTGATATTTTTGAGACACCACTGGGGCTTATTGCAACTTGTTATTGGATGGTAAAAACTTTTCACTGAGTAATAAGTAGAAACTGACAACTGCTGGCAGGATCTCCCAGGGTGCCAATAAGTAACCTTTTGTGATAACTTCATTTGAGCTACATTTATTGAGCTGTATATTCCTCTAAAATCTCAGCACAGCTCACTCTGGTTCTTTAAATGCACAAAGACAGTTGTGTTTCAGTTGAAGCTAAAATTGAGGTCCGGATTGAATTAAATTGTTTGTTATGTTTTCCAAAGATGACCATTAGTCATGTTGCCAGCTGAATGATCATTAGTTTAGTTTTTCTATGTTCTTGGCCAGCGTGAGCTGTATTCATTTTCTGAATTTTTTAATCATGGCACACACTCTGGGTGCTTCATCTTCTCCCATGTAATAACGGCTACAGCAAGACAATAAACCACATGAATTCTACAGCTTCATCATTATCATAAAGCCATCCAAAGCTTGGAAGTAAATTTGGTTTATCGATGAAGCTTTTGTTGTAGAGTTAAATTCAGGAGACTCAGTTCTATTCGGTGTTGTTTGTAAGAAAGATTGAATGGTTTTATGACTATACTTGTCAGTTCTAGTTTAGAGGTTCCGTATTTCACTAATTTTAAACAAGTTTACGCTGTTGAAAGCCCTGATCCATGCAGGTGCTAAATTCTGACAAACCAAGGAGTGCTGCTGGAAATTTTGGGCCGTTGTAAAGATATTAAAAAGATATTATAAAGATATTAGATTCTATCCCAAATGACCTCAGCACAGTTTCGCAAGCATTTGTAAAGCCAATGAAAAAATAAGTAAATAAATAAATAAAACAAAGAAAAAATTAAATAAGTTTTAAAAAATGGACTAGGTCTAATTATGGCTAAGTTATTTTGGTTAAAGAAAAAATGAACAGTGCAGCCAGAGTACAAACCTCTGCCAAGGCATTCCAACATTGGCGAGGAAGTTACTGTCAAAATGTAGAAAACTGCACTTAACTCAAATGGTGAACAAATTCTTAAAAAACTTGAGGATACACATTTGAATCTTGATCATCAAAAAAATCTGATTACTTCTTTATTGTGCCATGAACAACATTCCCTGAAAATATTTAAAAAAATTGTATTCACAACTTAATGAGTTATTACAAAAATTTTGAAAAACTGTCCTTTGTTCCAATGTTAACAAATCCTTAAAAAAGATCTTTTTTTTTTTTTGGATCTGGAGTTGGATCACCACCAACACTTCTTTCTGGCACTAGGAGCAACGTTCTCTGAAAATGTCATCAAAATCACCACCAAAATTAAATCACTTCCTTCTTTTACCAGGTCCAACATCCCCTGAAAATTTCATCAAAATTTGTTCAAATCTTTTTTTAGTTGTCTTGTTAACAAACTAACAAAGAAGCTAACACACACTAGGAAAACATAAACTTCTTTACAGATGTGAAAAGCTTCAGACATTTGAGGAAACACTCTTCAGCTCAGTATTACATATATACTGTACAAGAAACTAGGCAGTAACAACCTCTTTCTGGCATCTGGACAATTTATGCATTCAGCAGGTTTATATTAATCATTTACTTTCAGATATAATCAGTCCTCCTGAATCTTTGACCTTTAAATCCTGTCAAACATATCATTATAGCATTTAGACATCTATACAACATGCATAAAATAGATTAGTGTTCTCTAATATTTGTTCTTAGGGGGCTGTTTCTTGTATGAATATTATGTTCAGATCACGAAAAAAATCAAATCACTTCCTTCTTTTACCAGGACCAACATTCCCTGAAAATGTCAACAAAATCTGTGTTTCAGTAATCCTGTTAACAAACTAACAATTAAGCACCGGCAAAAACGTAACCCTCTTAGCAGAGGTGAAAAGGCTTCAGACATTTGAGAAAACATGCCTCAACTCAGTATTATAGATAAACTGCACATTAAACTAGATAGAAAAAGCATCTTTCTGGCATTTGGACAATTTAAGCATTCAGCATGTTTTTATTTATCATTTACTTTTCAGATACAATCAGTTATGATAATTCTATGACCTTTTAACCCTGTCAAACATATTATTATGATATTTAGTTATGAATTAAAAAGCATAAAATAGGCTACTGTTCTCAAATATATGTTCTACAGGGCCACTTTTATAAATACATTTTATTTTATGAGTTTGAGTGATGCGAAAGATGCTTAAATATCACATTTTTTAAGGAAAAACATAAAACCTGATATTTTTTGTGAGTTAAAAGTAAGAAATCTTCAACACCCATAAAAAAAATGTTGCTGACACTAAATTATTTTCAGGGGCCCCTGGCAGTCATTGATGGAATTATTCATACATGAAATTTCAGATTGGAGGTGAAATGCTAGTCTTCTGCAGACCGATAGTAATGCCAATGTGAAGACTGAGAATTGAATTGATTTGTACAGAGTTTCAAAAGGTCAAAAATCAAGGTCTTTTAAAGCCTTTTCTTTTTTTTGAACATTTTTATTCAGCTTTTAATATTCATACATCTCATATGTTTAGACATAGTTATAACTTTGTAAGAAATATTTACAATTCGGCAAACATATAGTATATAAAAAAAATCAAAATTCATGGCAACATCTTCACGTACATAAAGAGGAAACCTGACCAAAAAAAAAAAAAAAAAGGAAAAGAAAGTGCTTCTTTAAAATGGGCGTCAGATTAATTTTTCTATAAATACATCAAAACATATTATCCATTATCCTTTCACACATCACATTTACTTGGCTATGCTTGTTAACATGAACAAAGTCAACCAACAAAAATACAAATCATATTATTTTTTCCTTTTTGTTTTCCTCTTCTTCTTTTTCCCCTTTCTCTCCCTTTTACCCCCTTTTCTCTCTTGCCTTCTTTCTTTTCCCTCTTTCCCCTCTTTCTTCCACTTTTTTGTTCCCATCTCTCCTTTCCCTCCTCCCTCTAAAATTTGATTTAATAAACAAGTCTCTTATCCTATTGGTACTGTAAGGTAATCCGTGATAGGATCCCATAGAGTCATGAAGAAGTCCAGTTTCAGATGTAATTTTGCTGTTATCTTCTCCATCAAATAGACCCTCCTTAGTCTCTCCTTCCATTGAAGGACGGTGGGGGGTAGAGGTTTAAGCCAGGAAACAGCTATCATTTTCCTCGCTACCAAAAGGAGGATGCGTAGTAACCGGGCTTTTCTTTTATCCATTGCTCCATCTGGTATTAAACCTATGATGAAGTATGACGCTGTTAGCGATAAGTCTACTCCTAGGATGATTCGTATTTCTGTTTGAATTCCTTCCCAAAAAGACCTCAGTTTAGGACAATCCCAAAAAATGTGAGTGTGGTCTCCAACCTGTCCACAGTTCCTCCAGCACAAACTTGTTCTACTCTTATCGTATTTTGAAATTAAAAATGGTGTCTTAAAATATCGCATTTTTAATTTCCAACTGAACTCCTTCCAAGTCGGACTGTTAGTTATCTTATGCCCCATTTCACACACATCCCCCCAGTCCTTATCCTCCAGGACCACATTCATCTCCAGCTCCCATCGCTCTTTTACATCAGCAGTATTTCCTGAGCAGTGTGCCTGCAAGTACGTGTACATATTTAAGACTATTTTTTGGGGATTTTTTTCTGGCATGTTCCTCACCAGGAAGTCCTCTATTGGTGTGGGTGATTGTTTAAGAGTTTTTCTATTCCTTGTGTGATAATAAGTAACTCCTTAGTTGTAAATATCTGTAAAACTCCCTGGGGGGTAAACTAAATTTGTCCTGTAGCTGCTGAAATGACTTTAGGGTTTCTCCTTCAAACAACTGATTTATAATCACCAGGCCCTTATCTGCCCATATATTGAACCCTGTATCTAATTTATTTGGCAGGACGTCTATGATTTTTGCAATTTTGACCGCTCTGGATATTGTTAAAGGAGCGCCTATCTTTTTCCTCACGAGAAACCAGACCTTTTGAGTACAGTTCATCCATTCATTTTTAATCTTAAGTTTTTTTCCAGTCCTTTTGATCTATAAATGGTATTATCTCAAGAGGTACTAGTGGGCATGCATGTTTTTCTAGTTCAAGCCATTTTGTCTCCTTGTTTTGTTATAACCCATTCAACCATCCCGCGAAGCTGTGCCGCCCAGTAGTATATTTTCAAATTTGGTAAATTAAGACCTCCTTTTTTCTTAGGGTAAAATAACAGCTTCTGTCGAATCCTGGGTCTTTTCCTTTGCCAAATAAATGTAGAAACTGTTTTGTCTAAGGTTTTAAAAGTAGCTCCTGAAATCCATATAGGCAAGGACTGAAAGAGATACAGTAGTCTAGGCAGTATATTCATCCTGACTGTTTCAACTCTTCCAAAAAGTGAGAGCGGGAGAATCTCCCACCGAGCCCAATCTAACCTTATCTGGTCGATCAATTTTCCATAATTAGCTTTAAATAATCCCGAGGTATCAGGAGTGATCATTATGCCTAAATATCTAAAACCTTTTGTAGACCAGTTAAATGAAACTTTTTTATCCAACTCAGAAGGCCACTCGCCTACAAGCATCATAGCCTCTGATTTATTTTCATTGATTTTGTACCCGGATACTTCCCCGAATTCATGTAAGCTGTCTAAAAGGGCTGGGATAGAGCACAGGGGGTTGTTCATATATAAAATAACATCGTCGGCATATAACGATATTTTATGTGTCCCTCCAGCATCTGATATTCCTGTAATCTTCAGGTTTTCTCTTATTAATTCAGCTAAAGGCTCTATACTAATAGCAAATAAAAGGGGAGAAAGTGGACAGCCCTGTCTGGTTCCTCTTTTCAAATTAAAATTTTCTGATGTATATCCATTTACCCTGACTCTCGCAATTTGTGTGGTATACAGCACTCTGATCCAGGTAACAAAATCTGTATGAAATCCCATTCTTAAAAGTGTTTTTTCCAGAAGAAGCCAGTCTACACGGTCAAAAGCTTTCTCCGTGTCTAAGCTGAGAAGCATTGAAGTTTCAACCGACTGTCTAGCTAAAGAGATTATATTTAAGGTTCTTCTGATGTTGTTCAATCCTTGTCGTCCAGGTATAAATCCTGTTTGATCAGCTTTTATAATTTTGTTAATGCATCTCTGAATCCTTTTAGCCATTATTGTACTAAGAATTTTTACATCAGTACAGAGTAAACTAATTGGCCTATATGAGACGCATTTTGTTGGGTCTTTCCCTTCCTTGTGGATGACAGAGATGATGGCTTCTGACCTTTTTTTTCGGGGGGTCTTTATCCTTCAGGGCATAATTAAATACTTTTTGTAGAAGGGGCGTGACTTCCTCTCTGAATTGCTTATAAAATTCTCCTCGGAATCCATCAATACCTGGCGATTTGCCATTTTTTAAGTTTTTTATCACTTCTCCTATTTCCTCCTTTGTGATCGGGTCTCTCATTGTTTTTGCCTCCCCTTCTGACAACCTAGGCAGGTGAATTTTATCCAAAAAGGTTTTAATATTTTTCTCTTTATCATTTATCTCTACAGAATCGTACAAGGTCTTATAAAATCTGAAAAAGCTTCTGCTATGTCTTTAGGACGTGATGATACTTGTTTCGAGGAAGGATTTACTATTTTTGCAACTATCCTATTAGCCTGGGCCTTGCGTAACTGAAATGCTAAGAGCCTGCTGGCTCTATTACCTGACTCATAATAACTCTTTTTAAAGCCTTTTCAAAGTGTTATTATTATTATAGCTTCCCAAAATTCCACAGCTGCTCTCAAAGTAGAATCATTCTAAAAAGTTTACTCAGAATTATTATTTTACCTTTTTATCACACTAATTTGTATGATGTGCTAAAAATAACCCGAAATGTTTAATAATATCAGCCTATGTATGGATGAAAACCTAAGGGATTTTTTTTTGATACTGTAGACTCTGCAATCTATCTGAATCAGTATGTCCTTGTTAAATAAAGTCCCAAATGGAAAAAGCAAAACTTACAATTTGATACACTTTAAAGCACTTTGATAGAAATTCAAGCATTTCCACATTTTGACGCATAAATTTAGAAATTCCAAGCATTTAGAGCAACCACGCATAAACCAATAATTCTCAGCCCTGGTTTAAAGTGTAAGAATATTCCCATATAAAGACTTTCCTGCTCCTGCTGCTTGAAGAGATAGCCTGGTTTGGCTTTCGGAAAGTTCTGGAATGCCAGAAGATCGATGTCTAAACTCCTATGGTCATGACCTTTGGTGAGTAGCCTGATAGATCGGGACTGGAGATGCAAGGGTTTCTTTTCATGGTCAGTCAGCCAAAGCTAATAGAGAGACTAAAGAGCTCGGGCATCTGGAAGAAACCTGCTCCCTTGAATTGAAAGAAGTCAGTTGAGATGGTTTAAGTGTCTGACAAGGATTTCTCCAGGGTGTCCCAGTCATGGGACTTTAACCGCATGTCTTGCTGTGGGAAGATTCTGAGCCAAGTGGAGGGGTGGTCAAGCTTAAGGGGGGTACACACATAAGGATTTTCTAAATCTGAAGAGCTGTTTTATCTGTTATAGACCCCACAAGTGAAGATAAAAAATCAGACACTGAACAGTTTTGATTGTGCGGTGTGTGGTGTGCTACAGTAATCTAAACACAGTACACCACACACGTAACGATTCTGTCCCACCACCAATCTAGAATCTAGTCCTCCAATCCAGAAATCTCGCGTGATCAAACGTGATCCAACAAAAACAAGGAAGAAGAAACATAGCAACAACCAGAAAACACAACACGCAACATGGAAGAGAACATTCAAGAAGAGGGAATGATGGTGGTCTTGAGACTGCTTTTGATGGAAAAATCCCGAGATAAAAAAAAAAAGACTGTGGAAAAAATCCTGGAGACAGCGTGAACACATGATCATCCTCCATTTCTTTTCCTCTATTCTCATTTTAGTTCGGCCATGCTGGTTTTTATTTACGCCTGCTTCCTTGTTCATCAGTCAGCTCGCTTCATGATTGGCTACATTTCATTCCATGTCACAATTGACTCGGGAGTGGTCGGCTTTCCCCACAAATGAAGATTTTTGGTCCTAAATATTGAACAAGTATGAAATTTATGACTGTCAGCCCAGACCATTTTGGAGTTGATTATCAGGACAAATTCAATCTTAACACCTTAGACCACAGGATAATCTTATAAGACATAAGATAGTCTGGCGTTTGTTGTCCTTGGTTAGGAAGGGAAATAGTTGAAACAAAAAACAGCCCAATAATCTTTATGTGTTTACCTTTCTTTAGGGTTATAATCAGCGTGTGTGTGACACTCCTATGTCAAAGAGATCAACTTAGCATCCAAAATGCATATTTGATATTGCTTAAAAAGGGGTCAAAGTTCAGAAACAGTAATACTGCATCTACTATTACAAAGCATTAAGAGAGTCCCTAATCACATATATAATGATATCTGGTTTTTAAGACTGAGTCATGTTATAAACATTGTGAGCCTTTATTAATTATGTTGTATGCTTGGATGCACTCACATCTCCATGTCGTGTTGTGTTGCAGGTCTTGCTCTTGCAGCTCCTGGGGCAGGAGCCAATCGCGTGTGCCAGCTCCCCATTGGAAGGAGCTGTTTGACTATTTGAGTGCCTGCGACTGACTGAGAGATGATGGCAGAACTTTCAACTGACGCTGATGGCGCTGAGAGACCATTGACTTCTCCCTCATCTGATCAGCAGCCACTTTGTGAAGGTGGAGGGATTCTAACCAACAGAATAAAGGTTAAATGAATGAATGAATGATGTGAAGTTTTGGAAAATGAATGCTGTTATGTATAAGAGGTGGTATAAACATTTCATTCAATAAAACAGATGCTCTGCAAGTATGGTTTACGCTGTCCCCCTTTATAGTATCTATGATTGAACAAAAAAAAAAGAATCACATCCTAGCCGAAAACTACAGAGCTACATTTGTTTTAAATCTGTGAAAAACTGTCAGAATTCTGTGATCAAAATCAGAATTTTGGGACAAAGTGATATATCTGAAAAGTCAGGATTCTGAGATTAAAGCTGGGGCATGTAACTTAGATGGGACTGAAGCAGTTTTACCCCCCTCCCTCCCTTAAATGGGTGTGTTCCTAGCAACGCCCCTTCCCTTATGCACAACCAATCCACTGTGTTTGTGTGCCTTTAGCTGCCATTGCCCGTACAATCTAAACAGCAACTAAAGCTCATTAAAATATAACAAGCACATATACCTTAGTAGAGGATCCAATAAGAACATTGTCTCTGATCTGAGCCCTGATTGGCTGAACAGTGGGTGTCCCTTGCTAGATTTTTTAAAGGCTTATACAGAGCAAAGGGGGAACAGGTATGTATTGATCTATCATGCGGCTTCAGTAATGAGATGTTGACATGTAACCATATTTTGGGGCCAGTGACACAAAAAGTTAACTGCACACTGAAGCTTTAAATCAGAATTCTGGAAAAAAAAGTCAGAATTCTAAGTTTAAAGTCAGAATTAAGAGAACAAAAGGAATATTTCCACGTAAAAAAGGCAAGAATTCAAATATTACATTAAGAATTCAAAGATTAAGATCAAAACACAGATGTATGGCTTATTTCTAAGAATTCTTTTATTTTCAGTATTTTGGATTAGAGTTTAATATCAGAATCTTCAAAAAAATAATTCTGAGATTTAGGTCGGTTTAAAGCAAAAAAGTAATTCACAGAATTCTTACTTTTTTCTTAAAATGCTCAAAAAGAATCTGAAATTAGAATTCAATCTCAGATTTCTAAAAAGAAAATCAGAATAACGGGAAAAAAAAATTATAGTATATAGGTATGCGTGTTCATAGGTTCACAAAAAAAGACAAAACATGCAACTTATCAAGGCAAGTTATATTCTTTTGCATGTTTTGGCATTTCTAACTGTAAACAGTATTTTGTGTTATTTTCAAATTTCTTTGTAACAACGTAGTTCTATGATCTATACTATAGTAATAATTATTAATCATTTAAGTTTTTAAAAGCCATTGTCCTTGTTGGAGGTGATGAGGAGAAGATTGGTGTTAGTCATGGTGAGGAGCAGGAGGAGAACAACTGAACAGAAACCAGATAAAAACCCTGAATAGGAGCCCTTCTAACTCTAAATGTTAATCCTTGTATCTTGGTTTTAATTGTAATTATAATTTGGGTTGGTTAAGTCTGAGTATGTTGATGGCTGAATTGGAGAGTGGTGCTGGTATTACATGAATAACAAATGGCTTTAGAAAATATTTCCATTGTAATATATTTGTATAAATATTCTCATCATATATTCACCATGATATTAGAGCCTCTCTGTTGCAAAGTCCTGAAATTCTATCCCACCACATCCCTGCTGATGTGTGTTATTTGGAATATCATCCTTGGTATTCTCTCCAAGTGGATATCTAACAGTTGTTCCTAAATGAAAATACAAGCAAAATAAAAGAGAAAGAATCACAAATCCTTATACTATCAATGTGTGATACATAATGAATTACAGTGATTCAGAATAGCAATAAAGCATAGATTGAATCAGTGCACAAGCATACTTTGTATCATGCCAATCTTCAGGGCTTCATTTTCAAAATGATCAATTCTGCTTAAAATAGTAAGAAAGAAAACAACCCAAATATGAAGCCAGAGCCAACAGTCTCCGTGCAATTTCTGCCTTGCTTCCAAAACTCCATCTGGCCTTTTGGGATTCCCTGAGGAGGGGCTGAGAATAGAACTGGACGCCGTGACACAGACCCAGACAATCTGTCAAAAAAAAAACAAACTAGATGTCCAGACAAATCTATTTCAAGAGAAATAAGATATATACTCTAATGCATCATTTAATCATGCTCAGTAGTTGGCTCTTCATTCTGCAGCATTTGCAGGTCAAACTGATGAGTCAGTGTTCTGAACTATTAGTGCTAATTATGCCATGTTAATTGAAAATAAATTACTCTCCCACAAAAGGATGTGACCACTTTGAAAAGATCATTTGAAGACTTTTAAAAATAGCAAATGAAGAAGAAGTGCAGCTTTAATGTGCTTCTTCATTTGTGAGCTTGCCAAAAAGAATATTGTTGGTGAATTAATTCTTGTAAAAGCAGATAAATGCAGAAGCATCTTGAGATTTCCCAGGAGGTTCCATTGAGGTGTGTGCACAGATGTGAGCAATCTTGTCCAACATCCGAAATTTTTGTTTGGAAAAACTCATCAAACGGGAACAAGCTTGACATTACAATGGAAGGCAGTGTGCAGAAGGAGAGCAGCAGTATTTGGGCACAAACACTGTGAACAGATTGCCGTGCACATGCTATTGATTGAACTCCATGGGGCTCCAATAGCTCATTGCCTGCAAAGCCAGACGGAGTTTCCCTGTGTCTCATTCTCCATTGTCATCAGGCTGCCCAGCTCGTCTTACCCGTATGGAGAAAAAACATGCTGAAGAGGCGGGAAAATTAACAAGGCCAAGGCCATTTCAGAAATCTGAACAGATCATTGCTCTGATGAGGGACATGGTAGGTTGGACAAAAGGGGAAACAGAAAGAATCAAGTGTCAGGAAAAGTAAAACAACAACAACAAAAACAACAACGGCAAAAATTGTTGCTATTCAGGCTCATATACCTAAGGGCAATTTAGGGTCACCTAGCATGCTTTTGGTCTGTTGGAGAAAGCTTGAGTGCCCAGAGACGACCAACTCATGCACGAGAAGAACATGCAAACTCCACACAGAAAGGTCCTGCCTGACCCAAGGGTCAAACTGGTGACCTTCTTGCTGTGAGGCACGTGCACTACCTGGTGCGCCACCATGCCGCCCCATCCATAAATGTAATAATAACCTCATTCATACTGCCATTTCAAGATGTAAAATTTACACCCCTGTGATGCTTCGCCTCAACGTATCAGAGACGTAATGGGAGGAAAAAGTTGACCCCTCCAGAGTTAGTATCAGAGCTATAATACTGGAGTAAATGGGGCTTGTGGACTCAGCGGGAGATAGGAATGCTTCAAGTGTCTCTGTTTTCATGCGTATGGGGAATGATGAGCACGTTCAAGCCATGTCGCACTGTGGCTTGACACAGATATAACTCCCTCACAGTATTAATGTGAATGTTTGAAGTTGTAGTGATCACATTGTGGAGCTTCTGTGCAAAGACACTGTGATAAAGGCTGATGATACATCAACCAGACATAACATTATGACAACTGACAGGTGAAGTGAATAACTCTGTCTCTGCATCATGGAACGTGCCATTGGGTTGGAAATATTATGCAGCAAGTGGACATTTTGTCATCAAAGTTGATGTTAGAAGTAGGAAGAATGGACAAATGTAAGGTTTTGAGGTCAGTATTTACAGTGCCATGAAAAAGCATTTGCCGCCTTCCTGATTTCTTATGTTTTTGCATATTTGTCACACTTAAATGTTTCAGATCATCACACAAATTTTAGTATTGGACAAAGATAACCTGAGTAAATACAAAATGCAGTTTTTAAATGATGATTTTATTCATTAAGGTAAAAAAGCTCTCCAAACCTGCAAAAAAGTAAGAAATCAGGAAGGGGGCAAATACTTTTTCACAGCACTGTATCTAAAGTGGTCCAAGGGGGAACAGTGGTGTATCGCATTATGTTGTGTAGAAGAGAAAGGGGGACCAACACAGCATTAAGCAGGTGGTCATAACCTTATGCCTGTCGATGTGCACCAGCTGCTTTATTAGGTACACCTTGCTAGTATGAGTCTGGACCTTTTCTATCCCTCAGGTCTGCCTTTATATTCTGTGGCACTGATTTAAAAAGGTGCTAGAAACAGTCCTGAGATTCTCGTCCTTACTGACATGCAGCTGCTGCAGGTTGGTCTGCTGCAATTATACGGTGCAAATCTTTAGTTCCATCACATTAAAGATGCACAATGGATCCTTGCTGTCATGTTGTTTGGGAAAAATCACAATGTTGTAATAAGTGGTTATTTGAGTTATGTCAAAGTTGGACGTAATTTTTTAGCTAAATCCTCAAGTTGCTAAAATATACTCTTACCCCCCATAGCTCAAATTTGATAAAAAATTTCTTGTGAAGGTGTAACAAAATTGTCTAACTTCTACATGGCAGAATCAAATTTGGTGTTAAAAAAATGCCAACACCTCCACTATTGTGGCTCTGCTAACCTGAGAAGGAATGTAGCATCCTTTCAAGAATTTCTGACAATTAAAATAACTTAAAAGTATTTTCAGAAAGAACAGATGAAATTCTTAGTAGCTAGAATATTTCATCATCATGTGATAGAAAGAAGACACTAGCAACATCAGTTCTACATCAAGGGCACTGACTTACCTGTGCTGCATCACAGGCGCAGTTACCACCTGAGATCCCTGCATAGAGGAATGAGTCAACAGATCTGTTTAAAGTACATTTGTACAAACTGTGATGATATGGAGGTGGCTGAGGTATTCTCTTTGATGCTGTGAAGCCCAGAGGCTGATCCAAAAGAGACATTCAAAAACTAGTGGAGTATGGGAGAAAGAAGGACAATCTCCATCTATGCTTGTAACATATTCTCACTGTTCAAGCTGACTAAACTTTCAACTCAAGAAAAGCTTAAGATAATAAAAGTGCCCCAATTGTATCTGCTGATTTTTGTAAAAATGTGAAAAGCGAGGATGGGCTATAGTTGAAAGTGCTTGAAGATTAATGCTCTAAAAGTCTGGTTCATCCAGACAGAGATTCTGTGATACATTAAATGATCTTTGATCACTTTGCAAAACTATTTGTGTGACATGAAGGTCCATCCTTAACCCTTTAATGCCTGAAAATACAAATTATAGCCAGAAATTCTAATGTTTTGGAGCTGAAATGTTTATTTCACTTTCTATTGAAATCCTAAAAAATCAAAATTTTCATAAATTTTAACATATACTTTTTGTGTCTCATTTAATACATTAGGTGTTTTTGGCAACTAATAATCCATTTGAGGACATTTTTATCATGTATCTGATTGTATTCAGATGTTTTTTTAGTAATTTGTTGATCATATTGATCAGATAGAGGTATCACAAAAGTTTGTATCAAATATGATACAAAAGGCGTTAAAGGGTTGAGAAATTATTGTCCATCCATCCATCATCTGAATCAATTATACCTTTTAGGGTTGAGAAAGGCAGGGTCCTATCCAAGCTGACATTAGGCATGCGTCAGGGTACACCCTGAACAGGTCACCAGCCGATCGCAGGGCCACATAGAGAGATGGACAATCATTCACACTCACACTCATACCGAAGGGCAATTTGGAGTCACCAACTGACCAAATGAGAATGGTTTTGGTCAGTGAGGGGAAGCTGGAGAGAACCGACTCATGCACAAGGAGAACATGCAAACTCAAAACTCAAACCAGCAACCTTCTAGCTGTGAGGAACGTTCACTGCCTGCTGCCCCACTGTGCTGCCCAGGAATTGTTGTAATATATGCAAAATCAAATATATTAAATGTGAAGTAAGTGTAACACAGTTTAAATTGTCTGGCACAAATACGTATGAGAATATAGATGTTTTTTTTTTTTTACAGCAATTTCATTAAATACTACTACTACTACTACTAATAATAATAATAATTTAATTTAGATACAATAGCACCCTTAAAAATAGTTTAAGTATTTAACAGAGAAAACAAAGACACAAACCAGGGAACAACAAAATGAACATAAACTTTCAGGTCAAACACAGAAATTTCCAAAAGAGTCCAACAAGAGGGCAGGAACTCAAATTAGAGGGTTGAGGAAAGTAAAGCAGATAAAAGGAATTAAACTGGTAAACTGGAAACATTTGACGTACTACATGGACATGTTTTATCAGAATGAATAAAATTTCAGTTTAAGAGTATTATTAATAAAGAGGACTTTGAAAAATGATAATAATAATAAAATAAAAGGAGACAGTTGGAATAACTCTACCAGCCTTTAATCACAATCAGCTAAAGCTCTTTGACCAACCACATTGACTTTTGGCTATTGGTCTGGATTGCTGGATATTTTCTGCAGTGTCATTACGGTCTGTCTGCCTGGATATTTGTAGTATGCTTTTCCAGGAGCAACTGATGCAACATGACAAATGTGCTTCAGTTCCAAAGCAGCACCAAAACTTCATAACAAAATTAAAGTTTGGCAGGAAAATTGCCAACCTCTGGTGATCCATGAAGACTGCCTCTTTCTATAGAGAGCTACTCGTGATTTTTCATTTTAGAAACAGACTAGCAAGTGCTAGTGTCATACATCTTCTTCGGTTATCAGTTAGCTGATTAACATAACTAAATCACAGTTATTGGGGGCACACTGGTATTTTTGACCAGGGGGAAGTTTGACCTAAAGTAACATCCAGCTTTCAGGTTGTTTTGTGGATTTTATCTGTGTGCCTGAACTGAAGTCTTGTTACAATGCTTCAATTTTCCCCTTTTCTATAACAGAAAATGAACATTTATTGTGTCAAGGAGTTTTTATTCATCCTTTTGAAAAGTGCAGAAATGCGTCTCATGCAAACAGCCCCTTAACCAGAAAAGCCTTTCCCTCTCTATTTGTCTTTCAGCCTTTTGCTTTGAGTAGACTTGAGTTTGTGATGCAGTTTGCCTCTTTGGAAAAGATCACAACAGTCTTGAATAATGATAAAACATCAGAAAAAACATCTTGACCTCTTTTGCAATTGCTAAGTTGCCATGGTGACTTGTTCAGTTGCTTTTTTAATACAAATTGCACACAAGCCAATCCCATGACAGCAAGTCAACACATTTAGGCATGTAGACATGGTCAAGATCATTAGCTAAGCTCAATCTGAGTAACAGGATAGGGGAAAAAGGTGATTTGATGATATGAATGACTGATTGGTTGGGGTATTTCAGAAGTTGCTGCTCTGCTTGGATCTTCATGCACAAACATCTCCAGGGTTTATAGTAAATACAAAAAGAGAAAATATCTAGTGACCATCAGTTCTCTGAGCTAAAACACCTTGTCAGTTCCAGAGGTCAAAGGTGAATGGCCAGAGTGGTTTGTGATGATAGACAAGGGTTTAAGTCAAACCCTTCACACAAAGGACATGTCAGTTTCTCCACCTGTGTGATAAAAGGCACTTGATGTACCGTCAAGGGCATATAAGTAAACATTTAACAGAAGCAGTGTAAACATCTGACTCTCACCTCCAGTTAGGATGTGGTGTTAGACAAAAAGAACTAAACCATCGGTGCTAAAGGAGTGGACTAAAATTCACAAGTCAGAGTCATAAAGATTCCTCTGATCTAAGAGTTAAATTCTGTAAAAAAATCTTGAAAGTTAAACCATAAGCTTAAAGAGCCCATATGGTGTTTTGAGTTTGTGTTCCTTTGTGTGTTTCACATGCCTTTGCCATGCGATAGAGCACTTCTATGTACACAACAATGTCAGCAAAGCCGGACTTCACTTTCTCACCCTCCTCACAGTGCCAGTCGCTACTTTAAACTGCTGGTTCCCCTTGGCCCCTAAGAAGACCTGCCACTATCCTACCCTTGTTTTGTAGGACACTAAAACACAATGGTAGGACACACTGCAGAGCAGAGACTGTGGAATGAATGCAGAGTCTTTGACAACATGTTGCTGAGCAGCACTGAACTGACAAATTACCACAGACTACAAACAGAACAGCCTGGGCCTGAAGGGAAGGGGAGCTCTGATGAAGCAGCTGAACCAGAGAACTCAGTATGTGAAAACTAGAAGATTGTTTTGAACGTTTGTGATTTTGAACAAACTAGCACCAAACTGAATTAATGACCTACAGTTATGGCAATATATTAACATAGATCCCAGGAAAGACTGTCTTCATAAGTATCTTTTCCCCTTACAATAGCACCTACTGTTTGTTTTCTTATAAATAGTAAGGACTTTCAAGGGCTTAAAGTATCTCAAGCAGGTAAGAAAGTGGTAAGAAAAAACAGGTCATAGAAATATCTTAAACAGTAGAAGCAAAGAAAGAAACAAGTACAGACAGCTATCTCAATGAAACACTTATTGAACAGAAGGAATGAAAAGAGGAAAAAAAGACTGAGCAGACATTTTTCTCTTTCAGAAGCATATCCGGCAGGTGTTTCTTCTGTCGATCACATTCACTACAGGCCGGTACTACTGCGCTACAGAACATAAGCCACTTTATGAAACAAACTCTGATCAAAACATGGCAGAAATGGAGCAAAAATATGTTTTATACAGAGAAGTTTGTGGTGTTATATATATTATTTTTAATTTAATAAAGAAATGAGGTCCAGTTCTAACAAAGCTGCTACTAAAGCTGTTAGCGTCAATGCTAATCTCTGCTGAGCAGTCACTTCCTGATGTTGTCTTGCTCATAGCTCCCACCTCTTCCTGTTCTAAAGGACACTGATTGGGCCGTATCACTTTGGGTCGAGCACAATCGTAGATTGGAGCTTGGCAAGGTGGATCCCTCTGATTGCAGACATTGAATTGGGCAGGCCCAGCTGTTGCGCAAGGTAAGGCTTTTCTAGCAATAGGATTACCTATACCTCCTCATTATGACAGTGTTTCACATTTCTCTGCTCAGAGTTGCCCTTTTTATAACTTTTATAACTCTGGTAAACTTCCACAGAAGAGAGAATTAGTTAAGTAGGGTACACACTACACGGCAATTGAGCCGACTTTCAGCTTGGATCTCTGCTTCCAATCAAACTCAGCAAAGTCCCGATTATCTGAGGTCCTAAAAATGATCTTACCTGATTCTCCTGTTGTGTGAGGTGAGTTAAGAGTCATTTCACTCTCTCGGAAGAGGACACCCTGACTTAAAATCTTAAATATTACACATGTTCAATGTTTAGGACAATAAGTCCTGATGTGTGTGGAGTGCACTGAGGACAGCCAAGCACGTCCTTTCATCTACTAGAGGAAAGCCAATCAGAGGGCAGCTTGACTGAAACAGGAGGCGAACATAGCCATGGCAACGAGAGTAAAGGCAAAGCATAAAGTTAGATGGACGTCAAACTGGAGGTCAAACTTATTTATTTGCTTAAAAAACACAAGCATCTTAACAGCATAAGCTACAAGCTATTTATAACAAACTGATAATAAGAGGAGCTGGATGGAAATCACAACCACCAAGGATGTTACAGGAAGCTACCCACTAGCCGTATTTAGCTTCCTGATTTTGTCCACCATGTTTGTTTACAGCGAAGTCATGTGCAATCGCGCAAGATCACAAGCTGTAAGAGCAGAGGTGCTGCCTTCATGGTAAATGAGTTGGTTAGTTTGTGGTGTCCATTGTCTCTCTCTTTGTTTCACTCCACACACTCCAAGAACAAAACTGATAAATCTGACATTATCTGTCTTCATGTGTGGACTCTCACTGTTTTCAAAATCTGTTAAGATTATAAAAATCTTCATGTTTGTGCATGGCCATATTTAACTGCACAGAGAACTTCAGTGCTTCAAATATTGAATCAAACCCTACCGTACAACAAAAGGAGCCACAGAGAGAACCTGACAGCATCTCTGATGGTGACATAATGAATTGGTGGGCTTGAGCTCAAAGGTGTATATATATATATATATATATATATATATATATATATATATGTATATATATATATATATATATATATATATATATATATATATATATATATATGCTCATCACACCTGGTAACAAGCAGGAACAATCAGTATCAGAGTGATCTCCTTCAACTGTGCATGATGTTCTCACATGTATGCATTTACAGCCATCAAATGAATTCACTTTTTACTGCTTTTAAATGCTGACTTTAAATTTCGAATATCAATTGATAACATTTTTATCATTTTGAAAATTAGATTATTTTGCATTACAAAAACAAATTGATGATTCATTATTAAACAATTGAAGCAACTCTTACCAAGGTCTAGATTTGGAGATCAAATAAATACAACAACATCATTTATTTGCCTTTACACAATTTGTTTTATGCCATCAAATTAAGGCCCTTTCGTTGTGTGAGCTCCTTTATCAATCACTAATCAAATGAGACTTGAGAGGGATCTGCAAATCATTGTTTTATTTTAATTCACATTTTCACAACTCTTAACTCTTGGAATTGAAGTTTGTACTGTGTTTTTTTCTAAATCTGCTCTGTGGTTTCAGAGACACTCTGGAGTCCTGTTAACTCTGAATTTATGATGGTGAATGGAGCCTCCACTCTTCATCTTTCTGTCTTAAAATAAAGACATCATTCTCTCTGACGGACCATTCAAAGCTGACACATGGGCAGCTGTCCAAACCTCAAACCATCCCACCTTCAAACACAATTCAAGCCTATCTTTCTGCCTATTTTTCACCTTCTCTACTCTTCACCACCATTTGCTACACCTCCTCTGGGTCTGCCTATCCCTCTATCAAGTTCCTCACTCTCCGTCCCCTTTGACCTTCCCTCTCCCTCCAGGTTTTATCTGCATGTCTAAAATGTTCTTTTAAGACTCTGGGGTTGTCCACAGGTCAGCTGCTGCAGGAGCCTTGCTGTGTGGTCAAAGTTTGATTCATCGCAGTCATCCATCCTGGAGAAAGAATTTCTCCTACCTTCAAAATGAGGAGAAAAATGACACAAGGGGTGCGATGGTTCTGACAGAGCTCAGAAAGGTCTGATTTTATCCCCTGGCAAACCTCACCATGTCCTTCAGAGTGCTTTACCCATCAGCAAGCCTGACCTACATATCCCGTGTTCATGTTTTCCAGAAGAATGTGTAGATAAAGGACTTCTCATTCGACACACTGCTGCACAATAAAGGTGTCTGTGTCTCTTTCCTATTTTTAGTTGTTAATTAAGCAACACTTCTCCCGGCATTGGTTTGATGGAGTGAGCACGCGCTTTACATCAAAGGTGTTTGTTGCTGATTATTTGTACAGACCGCCGTGGTAACACACGTACACACAAAAAAAGAGTTTCATAGAATAAAAACAAGGGAATGATGTTCCACAGAAGAATTAGAGCAGTTTTATTTTTTGGCATGAAGGTCCTCAAACAGGAGAGTCTTTGAGCTTTCACAGGATTTTATGAGGTTTCTCAGTCCTATCCAAATGATTTTTTTTCCTTTTTTGTCAAAGTGAAGTCTCAGAGGAGTGACTCACTGAAGACTAAAATGCCCACATTTGCACTGATTAGACATTTCCGTGTGTCAGAAACGGTGTTACTTTGACATGCTAAGAACATCTCTAGGAAACCTCCACCTCCTACGCATAAGTGGTCATTTATATTCATTTTAGCATATTTCCTGCATTTAATATCAGGCTTGCTCTATTTCTATGGAACAGAGGGGTGAAGGGGTACTTTATGTAACAAGTGGATGAGTAAGCAAGGTATGTCGAGCCTCAAGGTAGGGCTCTCATTTTCAGTAACCCTAGATCTGCTTTACCTGGCTCATGTTCAGAGTTTCAGCCTCGACAAATGATTGAACTCTGATGTGAAGTAAAACTAAAAAACACATTTTTGAGGTACAGTTCAGAAGATCAAGTCAAGTCATCTCCACACGTAGGCGGGTATTTGTTTGCATGTGTTGCAGCAGACGTTACAAAAGTGTTACAGTTTTAAAGCGCTACTCCATTTTTTTTTTTGTTGTTTTTTGTGTCTTGCCCACTCCCGAGTCCATGACAAGCAGATACACATCATTCTTTTGACTGTGCAGAAACAAGGAAGAGACAGGCTGAACTCACCCACCGTTCATTAGTTTAGCTCAAACACTTAGAGTCAATGGGTAGCATTAGCCTGCCTCTGCCTACAGTCATTAGACCAAAGAAAATGGCCAAAGTGGTTTTAGATGACAGAAAGGCCACCTTACCTCAAACGAACACTTCTTATAAGGTATGTTGTAGAAACATCTCTGTAAAACATGTTTAATCTTGAAGCAGATGGGGCCACAGCAGCAGAATACCACAAGTGCTACTGGAAAAATTTGCCTGGTCCAATGAGTTAAAATTTCTGCTACAACATTTAAAACGTAGGGTCAGAATTTGGTGTAAACAAACATTACCATTTTGCCTTAAAGTTGGTGTAACGGTGTGAGGGATATTTTCTTGGCCCACTTTGGGCCCCTTTGTACCTGCTCGTGTCGCATACTGTCAGGAGGTGGTTGTCATCTCATTTATATATGTTTGCGGTTGTTAAAGTTCTTTTACTTCAATATGTGTGTGTATGAAGGTCATCAAACTATTTTAGAGTTTCAGATTTTTGCTGAGGTATAATTGTCAGTTGCAGATGATTCTATTTTCACAATCACATTTTTTAAAATGTTCTTGTTGGAAATGTAGTCACTTTACATCTTAAATCAATTTCTAAATCCATGATGTCAAGTTTTTTTTTTTTTGTTTTAACAAGTGAGAATCAAATTAATGCAGACAGATTGACTTTAAGATCTAGGCTTTTTGGTGTATTTTATAAAATACTGCTGCACTGCTTAAGTAGTGTGGTTTGACAGCATGATGTTTTGAGGTAGCAGACAACTTCAAGGTGCTTGTTCTGTGAACGCAGTTTTGAAACTGCATTAAGAAATGTGGAGGACTCCCATACAAATGATTCAAGGTTGCCTTTTAAATGTGGCAGGATCCAAACTTCGTTAAAGTTTAATTTAGATAGTTGTTTCCATGGATATAATATTGTTAAAATTAAGTAAAGAAGCACAATAGTGGATCCCTTCTATCCAATATGATGATTTTTCTAAACTTATTATTCCCAAAACTGATACTGATAGACATTTTTGTCAAGAGCACAAAGCCGCCCTTTAACTAAAATTGACCTTTTCTTCTCATGTTCACAGTCCTTTTTTGTTAACAGAAAAGGAAACAATCAATCAATCAATCAATCAATCTTTATTTGTATAGTGCCAATTCATAACAAGTGTTATCTCGAGACACTTTACAATAGAGCACAAAGCTCTTCATATTATGGATACACATATATGCATAGATACATATATACATATATAAAATACACATATACATATATATGCAAATATATACATCCAACATCCAACATGAATCCATATAGCCAATCATGAATCCCTCCATCAAAAAAACCTTCTGTTAAGCAGCAGGAGATCTTGAATGTGGACCCCAGTCTCATGATGAACAGCAAATCCACACGATGCTGTGTTGGGTGTGTGGGCGAAGGAAGGGAGGTCAGTGGAGACAAGTGGACTAAAGTAAGAACTAAAGCTAGTGACAGATCCATGGATCAATCATAGACCTGTCGTCGTCAAATTTGTTTCTGCTGGAAACAAATTTATTAGAGGTTAGCCTCTTGAGATGCTACAACTTGTTTTCAGGAGGGTCCTCATGTCTGTATGGTTGTGGTGATAATTTTATAGAAGTATAATCAATAAAAGTCTTACTAAAAATAAGAATTTATGGTAGTGACGAACTCATGGGTGCCCAGACCACAAGTGCATCCCTACCATATTTGTCTCCGTTAAGTATAAATGTATTAATGGTAGACCTCTTGAGATGTGACACCTCATTTTCAAGAGGGATCTCATGTCCATGTGGAGCTAGAGATAGTTACTATAGATGTATCAACCAAACAGAAGGAAAACAAGAGAAACATAATTTTAATCTTTTAAAAATTACATGTTTGATTTGTAAAAGTGGACTCTTAGTGCTGATGAGGTAAGGCATAATGGTACATTTGTACATTGTGCCAATATTACAGTTAATATGTAGGATACTTAGGGCAACAATACGCCTTGGATGCGTCAAGTCTGCCAAAACTAAAGAAGAAGGATATTTATGGCCAGCTTTTACCTTCAAAACATTTGCTGAAAAAATATAAATATGTGCCAATAACGAAAAACAACTTTTACAGCAATAATTCAGTAACACGGAAAATATTTTGCATCCCTGAGGTGGAGCAACACAATTTTCTTAAAAGAAAATAGTCTTTGTTATTATTTTCTTTGTCATTTTTGCTGTTTGTTTGGACTTTAAAGAAATCAGATACTTTTTCAAAGAGCAAGGGAAATGACTGTGGCTCAGTTTGTAGGGTTGTTTGACCTTCAGGTGTCTGGTGCTGATGGTTTGGGATAAATAACTGCTTAAACACCTAATGACAACACAACTAAATATGACTACATTTTTAAGTTATTTTACCGTCCCATTTGCTTTCACTGATAGATGGTGAATAGAGTGAGAAAGTGGAGTGAGAGAGTGGAGAAGACATGCGGGTAAGAGGTCACAGGATATGATTCACTAGGTTATTGGCACACCAAATATGACTACATAACCAAATTACATTGTCATTTTGACACAATCTAATCACATATATCATCAAATATAAAACTGCATATAAGTCTATAGAAATTTACCTGAGATGCCATCAGAACCACAATAAGACAGACTGCTTGAGAAATAAATCAAACAATAATTAGATGAGATGAATGAAGGAAAGGCTGCAAGTGTCTTTAGTAGAAATGCTTTCAAACAATATGTCTCAAGTGAAAAAATAAGTTTGTTTTTTGTCAGTTAAATTATGTCCTCTGTCCTTGGTCCTTGCTTGAACCAGAAGTACAAACCCCAATTCCACTGAAGTTGGGACATTGCTGAAACGTGAATAAAAACTGAATGCAATGATATGCAAATCTTTTTGACCTAAATTCAAATGGAGTACACTACAACGACAAGTTATTTAATGATCAATCTGATGAACGTTATTGTTTGTTTGTTTTTTTTGCAAATATTTACTGATTTTAATTTGAGGCCTGTAACACTTTCCAAAAAAGCTAGGACCCGATGATTATCACTGAGTTTCATCACCTTTCATTTTAATAACACTCAAAAAGTGTTTGAGAACTGAAGACACTAATTGTTAAAGCTTTGTAGCTGTATTTCTTTCCCATTCTTGCCTGATGTAGGACTTCAGTTACTCAACATTTGGGGATCTCTGCTGTTGTACTTTGTGCTTCATAATCCAGTCCAGATCTGTCTTTGATGGGAGACAGGCCTGGACTGCAGGCAGGTCAGTCTAGTATCCGCACTCTTTCACCACAAAGTCACACAGTGCAGAATGTGTCTTGGCATTGTCTCGCTTTTTTTTTTGGCCTTATAAAAGCTACCCCGAATCAAACTTTTCATTTTTTTTTTTTTTAACAGCACCAAATCATTTTGCACTCAGCATATTTATCATGTTTAAATAACCAAAAAACATACAACTGGCTCACTGAGATGGACACTTCATGTTTTGGTGCTGACTTCAAACTCAGCCCAGCAGTCGGAGCACCGTGTTTTCAAAGCGCACAACCAGCTTCATCAAAAAACATGCTGCCTGCTGGGAAGTGCCCTCAACACTCTGCTCTCTGCTAAATGTAAGGCAAATATGTAGAAAGTACCAATGTAAAAGCATGCAGGGATGTGAAAGAATGGGTTGGAGGCTTTATGCATTTGTGTTGTCTGTCCATCTGTCCACCAAGGTCATCCCGGTGAAAATAACGACTATGAAACACTTTAGAGGAATTTTACTTTAAATCTGCACAACTGTACACTCTGTACACATCTGGATCATTGGCTCTCATGTTCACTGCACTTTAAACACTATAGTAGAGGTTTTGTGAAAGGTTAAAGGTCAAGGCCTTCTGCCATATTCCCATATTCCCATCTCTTGCAATTTTTAAGTGCTGCTTTGAGCATTTTTCTTCAAAAAAATGCACAAATGTCCACATGACTAAAAAAAGAGCACATCAATTTTTTAGGTCAGGGAAAAAAAGTAAAGGTCATTGCTCCTTGTGTTCTTCCTTTGAACTTTCTCAGTAACACTTCAAGAGATTTTCTGCAAACTTTGCACAAAGGGTCACTGACTCAAGATGAACTGCAGATTTTGCAGGTCAAAGGTCAAGGCTATCCTATCTAACATTTATACCTTGCTTTTGAAACAATGCCTCAAGAATTCTATCAGTGATTGTCTCACCCTGAGCACAAATATTCACCTTGATGCAAAATTGAACTGACTGGATGTTGAAGGTTAAAACTAGGGATGGGAATTGATAAGATTTTATTGATACCAGTGCCACTAACAATTCTGCTTATCAATCTGATTCTCTCATGATTCCTGTTTCAATCCCTGCTGATTTTCAGTGTGTGCAAAAGTTGGCCTACATCCATGTAGATTTTCAGTGGGAACAATGTCAAGCACATGATCCTCCTGATATTCAATGACATGCTGCAAGGATAAATGCTTCTGCAAGTTGCTGTTGTTTCAAAATTGTGCAGTAAGCACCTTTAAGCCAAAAATTAAACCACAATTTTGACCACTTCTGACCCCTGTAAGCGAAAGGAACCGATAAGGAAATTGTTAGGCAAAAATCCTAAGGATTTTGATTCCTTCAGGGAGTTGATGTCAATTCTCTGAACTCAGTTTCTATGATATTTCGCTCTGTGCACTGTCAGAACTGTCTTGGTGTATGGGTGTAATGGGTTACCGTATTAATTGATGACTTGCTGCCAACTGTGCTGAAAGATGTCCCATTTACAGCACCAGAAAAAGCAGAAGGAGTACCCATCAGTGCTTCAATTTTGTTAATCAGTCAAGAATACTTCATTAGTTTATATGTGAGAAAATACAGCCAAGGAAACCAAGCTTCCACAAACATAGTCAACCATGGTGCCAACTCGAAGTCACCAGTGTACACGGTCACCAGTTGAATTATTACAACAAACTTATTTCCTTGCTTCCTGACTTCTAAAGGAGGACTTATCTGTCAGATGGATGAACTGACATATTTGTGTCTGTTTAGTCTCACACAATATTCGATGTTGTTGATTGTGTAATTTATCAGTTTGTCTTTTAAAGTTGCTGTTATTGTTTTTTTAGCCATCTCTTTTCTGCCTCTGCACTGATCTGACTGGTGACATGCAGACTGCAGCTTATGTCTGTGTCGCATTAATTCCGGACGAAATGCACAACCTATGCGCTAAATCGACGCAGGGGATATGGGGCGGCCATCACAGATTACAGCAGGTATATCTCCAGCTTAAAACTGCCACCAGCAGCACAACCACAGACTAAGTCCCGCCCCTCTATGGTTGAACCACAAAGTGTTTTCTGTCTGGTAATACACATATACCTTTCCTGGGTATACATCACTGCTCAAGTTTCTGCTGTTTGTGCCCTTTTATTTTATCATAAAGTCATATTTAATACCAGCCATTCAAAAGATTCAGTTTAGCATTTAAGAGCAGTAAAATAAAACACCCTGACCTTCCTTTATGCTCTGAGTGAAAACTCACTCAGCCCTGGATGGGTCACACTGCTACTCATACCCCTGTTTATGTTGGCATCACAGACAGTCATAAAAATTAGATTACATTCAGTATGTGACCCACTAAATTCATTTTGTGCCTCACCTTTTCCGCAGTACCACCTCTCCAAAAAACTCTCTGCTCTAATTGTGTGTGGCCTAAATCTTTCTCCACATGACGCCGCTCCTAAAAACCAATAAATGCCTACAGCCTTTCTTCACACAGCAGCAGAATACATGCCGCGCTCCACTGATGATGCACCCCCACTTTTAACCTGTAATTGCAGTCCCCCCTCAGGGTGAATCAGCTCACTTTCTGAAATTGGCTCACTGGTGTATCTTGGAGCTTGTCTCTGTGCATTTCTGTAAACAACTTCATGTGAATTTGAACATGTCTGAATACCTTGTAAACAGTTTACACACTGCACCATGTCTTAATGGACTAAAATGAAAACTGACCGCTTCAATTGCAGCAGGATTTTTAACCACCTGGAGATGCTGATGCAACGTGACGAGATTAAACTCTGACATAAGATCTGCCCCAAGCCCATCATATAATCATGTCACCGAGAATCAAGCTTCTGGTGATGCACAGCCATCAAACATGAACATCCAGAGGGATCAGTAAAGGCTGTCTGGAAGCTTCATTAAACATGATGTTACATGTTTGAGTGCCTCTGCCGGAGCTTGTGCCGCCTCAGCCTCCTGCAGGTTATCCACCGCATCCTCAAGAGACTCTCATGGAGAATCAGAGGATAGAGAAGCTAAATCCTCACACAAATAACACATAGCCTTAGAGTCCTTTAACATATACAGCCGAGAATGAGTGACTGAGCCCTCTGGATTTGTCCCTGTCCCAGGAGTTGTAGGCAACAAAATTCTGTTGTCACTTCTGGGCCTCCAGGAAGACGAGAGGGGTCAGAGTACACTCAGGTCCTGAGAGGGCATAACCAAGTATAGAGCCAGTGATGACGCAGTGATATAGATCTTTTTGTTGTCCAATAAGGTGATAACTAGACATGTGGAACATGCCAAGTCAGTTAAATTATGTCCTCTGTCTGTGGTCCTTGCTTGAGCCAGAAGTACAAACCCCAATCCCTTTGAAGTTGGGACAATGCTGAAACGTGAATCAAATAATAAAATGATTTGCAATTCTTTTTGACCTAAATTCAAATGGGGTTCACTACAAAGGCAAGTTATTTAATGTTCAAACTGATGATTTTTTTTTTTTTTTTTCAAATATTCACTGATTTTTAATTTGATGCCTGCAACACGTTCCAAAAAAGCTAGGACAAGCATGATATATCACTGTGTTACATCACCTTTTATTTTAATAGCACTAAAAAAGTCTTTGAGAACTAAAGACACTAATTATTGTGGTTGGAATTCTTTCCCACTCTTGCTTGATGTGGAAATAAATAAAGATGGAATTTTTACAAAATATAAGATGAAGATGGGATTCGATAACCACTGGGTGATGGCAGGGAAGCTCTTTCACTGAGTTCAACACAATTGTTTATGGGGGTTGTATACGCATGTATTATACATACACAGGCAAATCAGCGTTAACATTTTTTTTTTTTTTTTTTTTAGTTTTTTTGGTGCCTGTCTGTGTATCTCTCTATGTGTGGGGTTATCAGCACTAAAAGGTACTTAAGGTACATTTATACAAAAGGTATAAATGTGTTTACTGTACTTATCTGTAAATCATGCAGTTGTGTATATATGTTGGGTGTTCAAAAAATATTTATATAGATTCAGGATATAGGTTTGGAGGTATATATAAGGGTTGACAAGTGTATATACCATGTACAGTATTAATATCTATTAGATATATAGTTAATGAATTTATATCATTATAATGGCTAATTCAGATTTACACAGTCATGTTAATGACCTAATAAGAGATATCCTTTATTAGTCCCACAGGGGGAAATTCCAAAATATACAGCAGCTGCAGGATACAAGAGAAGTACTGAAAGATGAGGTAATTAATCAAATACAGTAATGAAAAAATAGAATAATTTTTTTTTTTACAGAAGTGTAAAAAAGTATATACTATAAAGTCAGTGGCATATTTACAGTCCTAATGTACATGTTTGTTGTTTGACAGATGGTTATGTACATGTTGAGATTCTAAAGGATAAGATTTGAGATATTATAATATAAATATGGTGGCTATGTACATGTTTGGTATTTTGCAGTGAAACATTTTAGGTATCACATATAAATATAAATGTGGTTTATTGCACACTGGAGAGGTTTTTGTTATAAAATCTGACAGCTGCAGGAAGGAAGGACCTGCGATACCTCTCTGTCACACACTTCGGGTGGAGCATTCTGTCACTCACGGAGCTCCTTAGTGCTCCGTGAGTACACATCTATATACATATATATATATATATATATATATATATATATATATATATATATATAGATATAGATATATATACACACACACACACACACCTTTCAGCATTAATGGCTCCTTCACAGTTGTGCAAGTTACCCATGGGAAGTAACACACCTCACACCATCACAGATGCTGGCTTTTGAACTTTGCAATGATATCAATCTGGATGGTCCTTTTTCTTTTTAGCCTGAGGGACATGACATCCATGTTTACCAAAAGCAGTTGGAAATGTGGACTCGACAGACCACAGCAGACTTTTTCACTTTGCATCAGAACATCTCAGATGAGCTCAGAGAAGCCAACAGCGTTTCTGGGTGTTGTTGGCATATGGCTTTGGCTGTTCATAGAAGAGTATTAAATTGTACTTGTAGCTATAATGACAATCTGTGTACAGTCACTATGGTTTTCTGACATGTTCCTGAGCTGTTTTTTTAATGCAGTGCTGACTGAGAAATCCTACATTGCAATTGTATGTTGAGAAACATTGTTCTATTTTCTTACCCAGTTGTTCACAAAGTAGTGAACCTCGCCCCATGCTTGCTTGTAAATACCTTACACCTTACAAAGATGCTCCTTTAAACCCAATCATGACACTCATCTGTTTTCAAATGACCTGTTCATATGTGGAATGTTACAAACAGGTGTTTCTGAGCAATTATTAACTTTCTCAGTCTTTTTTTGCACCTGCCCTACTTTTTTGGAACATGTTGCAGGCATCAAATTCGAAACGAGTGAATATTTGCAAAAATAAATTTAAAGAAGTTTATCAGTTTTAACATTAAATATCTAGTCTTTGTGATGCAGACAATTTAGTATAAGGATTTGCAAATCATCATATTCTGGAATTTGAATGGAACTTTGTTGGAATGTGGTTTGTAGAAGTCTGACAAGGCTGTATACAGTATATTTGAGTAAAAGTCCCTTGTTCATGTGAAATATAGACAAACTCAGTAATACTTTGTTTTACCACAGCTACTGGACTGGTCTATGACTGAGATGTTCTTTTAAAATGACCTGGGTTAGCTACACATGGCCTTCTATTGCTGCTGGATATCAGAATTGTCCCATAAATGACTCCAGAGTTCACTGTAGTTGCTTAATTGGTACATTTTGAGAAAAAAATGCATTTCCACAACCATTTTCCCACAAGCTGATTCACTGTGGTCTCTTGCCTGCAAACTGCTCTTAAAATCACACACAATTCCCTTCATTGACCACCCCCTTATCCCTCCATCTCCTGACCCCTACCCTATCCCCATCATTCCCCCAGCCATGAGCCCTTTTCTATCTCTTTTCTCTTATCTTTCTCCCCTTTAACCTTCTCCCAATCTCTATTTCAGCCATACATATTAAAATCCAGTATTCTCAAACTTAATCTCTGCCGGGGTAGTCTGTCTATTCAAAATCCATTATGTGAGCAACAGAAAGGAAGTAATTTTCCTTCCAGGAGAACTTTCGGCTGCACACTTCCTCTCTGTGGAGGTAGTAGAAAATGGTTGTTTGAGTGTTCCTGGCAGCAGCAACATGAGTCACTTTGAAATGAATTGGACTCAGCATCATATATACAGTGATAAATCATGACCCCCCCTTTTAGTTTTTTAAAACTTTCTTAAGTGACACATTTATGAGAATTTTCATCTCCAACTACAGCTTTGATAATAAATGCATCCAAAGTGAAGGGACTTTAAGTTGTATTGTATGCTTTCATGTTTGACAATGACCTTAAACCCTATAAAAGGTACCTATTGTTAAGTGAAGCTTGTTTCAGTCATGAACAATACGTCATGTACACAGTGGGTTTATTTAGAGTACTTTCAACTGCAGACTTGAAGCTGGAGACAAAGCTTTCTCCTAGGCAACATGAGTACACTTGTGAAAGTCCAGAGTCTTGCATTAAGTAGTGCCTCAAGGACAAGCTAGTTGAACATATTCTATAGCGTGTGTTGATTACTGTTGGATGAAAACTGAGATCATATAAGCACCAAAAATCAAATGTCAAAATATATCAAAAATGACTGAAGATTCTGTAACGTTATTACTTCTAAAAATGCAAATAAAAACTTTTCATTCTCTATGAGCTTCAAAATGTTTGTATTACTCCAGTGACATTTTCAGTCTTAATACAATTATACTAATACTCCATACTACAACCAGGATGTGCAGCTGACAAACACAGCAATTACTTGATGCCATCATGTTAAAATGGATCAGAATCTCTGAAGAATGTTTCCATTATCCTGTTAAATGGGGGTGTGTTAGTGCCCATGGCATGGGCAACTTGCACAAGTATAAAGGAACCATTAATGTTGAAAAGTACACACAGGTTTTGGAGCAAAATACAGATGGAGCCACTTAAATTCTCCCCTCTACCCTTGACTGAGGTCCATGACTGTTCCATGACTGGGGTGTGTAGGGACCTGCCCATCCGCCCACCATGACTATAATGAGATTCCCTCCAATGACATACCCCAGAAAGGTTGGGGGTACTTCCAGTGGCTGGAAATCTGCAGGCATTAGGCAAGTAGGAGAAATTTGAGCAGCTGCCTTACAAGCAACAATGTTTTCAGGGACATCCTTGTTTATTTCAGCAAGACAATGCCAAGCCAGATACTACAGGGGTACTAGACAGGCCTGCAGTCCAGACTTGTCTCCCACTGAAACTGATGAAAAACAAAATATAACAACTATAACTAATGACTGTTGAGCAACTGAAGTTGTACATCAAGCAAGAATGGAAAAGGATTCAACTATTAGGGTCCATAAACATTCCTTAATATTTACTGGGTGCTATTACAAGGAAAGGTGATGGAACAAAGTGGCAAACATGCTCCAGTCCCAGCTTTTTTGTAACATGTTGCAAGCATCAAAAAAAAAAAGAGTGAATTTTATGAATAAAAATTAACATTTATTTGTTTGAACATTAAATATCAAGTCTTTGTAGTGCAAGCATATAAATAAATTTAAAACAAATATAAGCTGAAAAGGATCTGCATATCATTCTTTTCTGTTTTTGTTACACAATGTCCCAACTTCATTGGAAATAAGATTTGAAACCCAGCAACAAATTGTGTTACTTGTTGCCTTGAATTGTAACATTTCTACACACTAAATACAGCATTCTCACCCATCTGTCAGATGCACACAGCAGGGCAGGGTTCTTCCACTTTTTTCCCCTTGGCTGTCACCTTTACCACAGTACTGGCACATTTTTTGCAAGGAATATGTAAATGAGAGGGTACCCTGTCGTTAGGACAAATATAGCTCACGGAAGCCTTTGTGTTACACTCCACTGAGCAGGCGAGGCATCAAGGCAGATCAGCCCTCCCTCTGGTTTTTGACTTGCAGTTAGGTGTTTCGAAGGAAATGCTGCTTTGGATGTGATAGGTGACATAAAGAGGCGTGTTGTGGCTGTGTTCTTGATGTTGTATTTTGGGGCTTTGGATACGAGCCTTGAAAAAATGAGTCTGCAGATGCTGACAGATGTTTATCATCACTCCTCCTGACTTGTACACACTTGGCACGCATCCATGGTTGAAGCAGCTTTGACTGTAGAGTACTCTTGCTATTTGCAGCTACTCTGCTGTTTGGAGAGGATTTGTAGAGAGGCATCAAGGAAAAAAGAGTTTGCATGCTCCTGACCTAAGTGGTGCTCTGTCTCATTTAAGTGTCAAATCCTCAAAACAGCTTGAAAGGTAGCAGTAATAAACAGCAGCTTTGGCTCAATTCCATTACATTATAATGGCTTTTATTCTGATGGACGTACTATTAGGAAACTACTGGAGCAGACAGGATCAATACCCTGTCACAGCAGCTTAAAAAAGTAAATCTTCTCCCTCAATGGAACCACAACAAAAAAGTAGAAACAAAGGATATTTTTGTGACTCGTAAGCTGCTGCTTTCCACTTGTGAACTTTGACATGCAAATTCTTTTTGGCACTGCTGACTTGAAAAGAGATGAAACAAAAGTATTGAAACAAAGACAAGCCATTGAAGGGTTTTACCTGTGTTGAAAAAACTTGTATTTTTATGAATATGTCTTTGTAAAGACAGAGTGTGCACTCTTTCTCAAACTTTTATTTTTCAGGTTAAAAGTCAACACTTTAAAAACAACTCTTGAATAAAATGTTTGAATACAAGAGCTCATCCTCCACAGATGCCCTTGATTTTCCAATAAAACTTTGGAAGCTTGGAAAATAGGTCACAAGTTTTTGGTCTCAAGTCCGAGTCAAGTCAAGTCAGACAGCAAAAAGTTGATTTAAGTTTTCATGAAAAGGCAGGAAAGTTCCAAATTCCAAAGTCCATCCATAAATCCATTATCTAAACTGCTTCACCCTTTTGGGGTCACAGCGGGAGCCTATCCCAGCTGACATTTACACCCTGAACCTATCGGCAGATGATCGCAGGGCCACACAGAGAGACAGATAACCAACCATTCACTCCCACACTCTCACACTCACACAGTCTTTGCAGAAAAATCACAATGAAGCTTTCTCATGCCAGAGACATTATTTTATGTTCTCGACAGTATCTAAGGTTGTTTTCACACTGTCATTGTTGCAAACAGACCAACAGACTTTACCTGACGAAACTACATGATATTGTCATCAACTGCTTTGTGAGTCTCTGTAGTTTACTCTTCCCCCCATGTGCTTCCGCGGCTCAATTTGTTCTGGTGATGGATTTCCTTTTTCACATAGTCATGTTATAATTTCCTGTCATTGATACAAAGGTCCAAACCTTTCAAAATAATGTTTCCGCCTGGGTCAGGTCTTCAGTGGGTGTTGGGTCGGCGGCTCTGGTGCTGCGGTCTGCTGGGGGGTGTGTTCCTGGTGGGCGCGCCTGGCCGCTGGGGCCTGTCTGGGTCATCGCCTGCAGGTCCTGGGGCTTGCTGTTCGGGGGGCCATTTGGCACCGCTCCCACGCCCCCACTTTGTCCTGGCCAGTTCGGAGCCGGCCCTCACTAGCCTAGCCTCTTAATTTGCACCTCACTACTCACACAGTGCACTCTTGTATATCTTTTCACCTGGGCACACACACAACATTTAGAGTTCTTGGAATCGGGGGTGGTAGGGGATCGAATACCTCGTCCCCCCCCACCCCTCTCATCCTCCAATTTTAACTGCACTACATACACAAACTTGGGGGGGGGGTGGGGGGGTGGAGGTGGGGGTGCTGGGGGAGGGGGAGCATAATCTGGTTTAGGTTTACCCCTCTCTGCCTCACCTGCCCTCTGTTTTTATTGCACCACGACATCCACTTGTCTGGGGCAGGCAGAGAGAGGGGGGGTCGGAGGGCTCCCACTCTACCTGTTTTTCCCCAGTTTTAATGCACCACATCACACTTAGAGCTGCACTTAGTCACAGTGAAGGGATAATGTATCTTTGTCTGGGATCAAAGATACAGAATAACAGGGGGGGACAAGGGGTGGATCACTAGTATAAGCTTGGTGCGGCTGGTGAGGTCCGGCCCCTTATGGCTGGGACTCTGTGCTGGGAAGCACCTCTCTATCAAGTGGGATGGTGTCGGTAGCTTTCGGGCGCAGCCAGGCTCTGGTGCCTGTGGGTGGGGGCCTGGGGTGGCTCCTGGGGGGTGGGTGCGCCCTGCTGGGTTTCATGTCTCTTGGTGGCCTGTAGTGCGGGATCCATGGGCCTGTCGCTCGCTGGGGACCTCGGTGTGGGTGGCTGCTTGTGGGTTGCTGCTCTGTGCGGGTGGTCCGGGGGCCTCCTTGGTCCTTCGGGCATCAGTCTCCAGTGCTTCTCTTGGCCCTGGCTCCTCTGGAGAGAGGGGCGTTGGCTCGACCTCACCACCGCGCATCCCGCCCCATTCCGCCCCACCCAAAACCTTGCTGCGACTGGGACCCGGACCAACATAAGATCGACCGGGGGCCCCCTTCTCCGGGGGGGTTGCCTGGTCCCGGGGAGTCTGGCTCCTGGGGGCCTGGGAGCCTCTGGCCTGCCGTGGGGGGTGGGGGTGGCTTGGGGCCAGGTGGACAGGTGGTTGGTGGGGGCTGGTGCCGTATGCGGGGGGCGCTGCCTCGGACCCCCTGGTGGTGTCCTTGGTGCCTTCGTGGGGATGGGTTGGTGCCCCTTTGGGTCCTGGGGCTGTTCCTGGGTCCGGTAGCTTTGGGGGCCCGTGTGGCGGGTTTTGAGTGCCCTGGTGGCTCGGGTGGTGCCCTCGGCCGTGGTCACCCTGGGTATGGGCATTTATTTGGGTATTCGGTGATCACCTCACATGCATGCCTGTACAGATACTCAAGCTCCTGTCGAGACTTACCGTAAAGAAGTGATTTGTTCCGTCAGAACATGCTGAGTCGGGCATTCTCACACATTTTCTCACGTCCTGTGATGCATGCTCCCTCCCTGTCCCATCCCTATGGGCCCACCCCCTACTATCAAGACCCCACATCTCTGGTGCCCCTGGTTTCTTACAGCCTTTACTTCCCTCATGAACTTAGATCAGCACAGCACTTGGACTGCTATGTCAAATTAACAGCATTACTTGTCTGTCTTCCTCCCCGTTTGTCTTGTCTCGTCTTATCTGTCACTATTTCCCCTTCTTTCACACTGTGGTGTAACACAGCCCTCCCCTTCAGCTCTCTTCCAGGGTTTAATAAAGTTTGATTTGATGGAGTAGCCTACAGGGAGGGCTGGTGATGGTCACTGGTAGCAGTGAATCATACTTACTTATCTCTCACTGCAAAGAAAAAAAATGCATTAGTCTTTCCAATGCTGTCATCTGCCACAGTGCTCAGCCAGAAAGATAATGCAGACAAGGGGAAAAAAAAAAATAATAATAATAATGTTTTCACACTGGGTATGAACCAGACTGTGGTTCCATTTGGTCTGGGCCGAGACCACCACTTTTGGTTGTACCAAAGTCTGGCTGTTTGGTCTGGACCAAGATCCAGGGGAGGTTTCACACCAATCATTTTGTTTCGGACCAAACAGAAAAGTCCAAAAGTCTGGAGCCCCTTAACTGTGCATTCACACATTTCTATATGAATGGAAGTGTTTTGGAAACCTGTTGATGGGACTGTTTTTACAACAGAAAAAACCTACTTCCTCAGAAATACCAGCCTACATGTGGATTTTGCCTAAGTCCATTAATTATGTCTTAATTTAATCATCAATACATGCCACTGATTTCAGTTAATTCACTACAAAGCCTGAATTTAATTCATTTATTTCCTTGACTGACTGGCAACACTAAAATGATACCGTTTCAAAAGATTAGTAAAACTGCATTAATTAGGATAAAAAAAAAAAAAAAAAGTATTTTTAGAGCCCTAAGTTAATCATCCCAGGGAGGTGGCATAATAACCAAACAACTACTTGAACAAACATGCAGACATGATGGACCTCCTCACTGCATATCAGCCTGTATGACTGTTGCAGATTCAGCCTTTTCCAGCAGTAACTGTTTGCTTTTGTTCTTTGTATTACAGTAAGATAAGCTAGCCTGATATGGAAGGACTCCAACTGCAGGTGTGAATGGGGTCATGTTGACAAGTGCAGTAACCGTCCAGGAAATACTTAAGCTGTTAAGTGCCCTGTGTTCATACTTTTATTTGTGTTTTTTTTTTTTTTTTTTATTGGACTGCTGTTCACATTTTAATATACTTTTATAACAGAGGGAACAGCTATTTCAGAATCTTGGCCACCTTGTACACCTGTCAGAGTCCATTGTGAACAACAGAATTTCAGTGGGTCTTGGTCAACTTCCGCACAAACTGGTACTACAGTGACTTCAACCAACAGATGTTTGGTAACCACTTTAGTGCCAAAGTTTAAAGTTAAGGTCATCATCAAGACAGCCTATCCAGACAGCTGAAGACAAAGGCCTTGAAGCTTTAAGCAGACAGACAGTGTTGTGTGTTCACATTTTATTTTTTTTTATTGGACTGCAGTTCACATTTAAGTAGACTTTTATGTTAGAGGGAACTGCTATATCTTTTTTTGTTCATCTCATGTGTCGTGACTTATGTCCATGAGTCACAAACAGCTGATTTTTTACTACTAAATAAATATAAAAAGTATGTTGTCTTTTTATTTAGCCTGATGAAAGACCACTGTGAATAAACTATATTCTATATTTTATATTGTATTATAAAAATACAGAAAACACAGTCTTATTTGCACAAAATGATAATTTGATTCTGTTTTGTACCACATGAATATGTGCATTTCTGTTGTGCACGAAACACTTCAAAGTGTTTGACAGGTTTTACATTTTAGAAAATATAGTTACTATAACAATCATTAAGTACAACAGTAATTATGTTCTGGCCTTGTAGAAGAGCTTATCAATATGATGGCTACAATAACTGACCTGAACAAAAGTACACTCACCTGCCACTTTATTAGGTACACCTTGCTGGTACTGGACTTGAACCCCTATTGTTTTCAGACCTTTTTCATGGCATTGATTCAAGGTGCTGAAATGGTTCCACAGAGATTAGGTCCATATTGACATGGCAGTGTCATCCAAATGCCTCAGCTTTGTTGACTGTGCATCCATGAGTTAGATTTATTTATTGTTACGGCCCTGTGTGGCCTCTGTTGGTTTGTTTTTGCTCTTATGTTGCAGGTGCATGTAATTGGTGGGTCTGGCTATTGGTTTGGCACGTCTGAGAGCACCTGGGCCCATTCTCTCAGTCTCTATAAAGACTGCCACCTCAGTCTGATCACAAAGACTCTCTGCATGCATCTTCTTTGATTTCTTGAGTTACAGTGAGATACCTTTTTAAATTTATTATCTATGCATTATAGTTACTTAAGTTCTGAACTTCATTCTTAACATATTTGTTAACACTTCAGATATTTAATTCCAAACCCAATGTAAGGATTTAGTCTCAATATCTGCTAAGTCCTTTTTATTGTTTATTCAAAGGTCCATTTCTTCTTTTCAAACTACTTTGATTTGTAGTATTTTTAATTCAGTCTCTTGCTGCACCATCCAGTCAGTGAGTGATATCTACAACAGGAGCATGTATATCAGGAACAACAAGGTCTGGTCTGGGCCTCAGTCTTTTGTCCTCCAAACACTTTAAAGGGAACCCTGACTGTGAAGACAAATAGTCATAAATATGCTTTAATGTTTATCTAAAACTAGAATGTGTTGTTAAAATAGCACGAAGAATTATTTTTTTAAAAATCACAATTTTTGTAACCTGCGGACGCCGCCATTGTTTTACAAGCGCAATGCATGCCGGTGGATGATGTGTATGGGTTGCACTGTGCCGAGCATGAAGACGTGCTTGAGGAAATGCCATAGGCAGGAGACGCTTTGTGTTCTTCTGCGAGGATGTCAACAACTCGCTCCTGCAGATGTAGCTGATGGTGAACCATCGAGCATGACCAGGATCACAGAGGAAGCTGACAATGAGTCTGTAGACTTACGGACTGCTGTGTTGACTGATTCATCTGCAGGAGTGAGTTGTTGACATCCTCGCAGGAGAACATCCAGCGTCTCCTGCCTATGGCGTTTCCTCCAGCGGACTTCCCTCGTTTCCTGAGGGCATTTTGTCTGTTTGTGTGAGAAAACTGTAGGCATGGCATTTGGCTTTAGTCTATGTAACTACCAGCGCCCATGAGTTCTTTCTTCAGCTTGGCTCGGCTAAACGCATCAAATGCATCTGGAGAGAAGTGGGGGGAACACAGCCATGGGTCCTTTAGAAGTTGTGTACGCCCACAAGCGATTTCCCACTCCTTTCTTCTCTTCTTGTCACTGGTGAAGCTGTGTAGACTTACATCACTCACCTTGTTTCCCTTTGACTGAAAATTGCACCCAAAAGTAGCACAATGTGGCATTATTATGGTATTCTCGCTCCTGATAGCCAGTGAGTAAACATAGCGGCTCGGCACAGTGCAGCCCTATAACGTCATCAACCCAGCATGCATTGCGCTAGTAAAACAATGGCTGCGTCTGTAGGTTAGAATATGTGTTATAAATTGCAATTTTTAAAGAAATAACAATTCCTCATGCTTTTTGAACAACACATTCTAGTATTAGATAAACATTCAAGCATATTTATGACTATTTGTCTTCACAGCCGGGGTTCCTTTTAAGACATTTGAGACAGACCCCAACATGATGGGTCAAAAACTACTTCAGATTTGAGCAAGGACAGAAGACGATCATTCGAGAGACTTGAAATGTCTTGCAAAAGTCTGTTAAACACTTTTTAAAAAGTAGTTTTAGTTTTAATACTTTTGAAGAACAAGGGAGGCACTGGTCAAATGTTTGTGTAGCCTCATTATATAATAATTAGACAAACCCCTTAACTGAGAAACTGACATTATTGCAGGCACAGAAGCAAAGCTTTTCTTCGAAGCAAATGAGAACTTCTGGCATATTTTTCACTTATATGAAAAAAAATCCATAAAAACTATGTTTACTGAGGTTAATGTTCGATGCACAGAACAGGCGAATGGCACTCTTCTCATTAGGGCCACTCGAAAACATAAATATGAAGAATTACTGCAGGAACCTTGCAGCAAAGCAAGTTACTTTCTAAATTGCCAAGCTTTTCAAACAGCAGCTGTTTGCAGGGCTTGGCAAAGTTTAACAGGAAAGAAAATCATAAATTTAAGAATATATGAAAACAACTGCTTTGAACTCAGTTTAAGTATGAAATTACTTTATAAATAGATACACTGTTAACAGCCGTGTAATAACTATGTAAACACAATTCCACAAAGAAGTGTAGATCTATGGGTTCACAGATGCTCTTACTCAAGCACATCCACTCACAACACCATCAATGTCCAGCAATGCAGGAGCATGAAGCTCATTTCTCTCCAGGAAATATGAAATCTTGAATGTGTCACTTGGGCTTGTCAGCCGTCCAGTGTTAGCATCTGCAGACGTTGTTTACATTACTCGAGTCTGTCCTCCCTGACACACACGCCTGAATGAAACAAGGAGCATCATTTACATAATGTGTCATCTCATCTAGCACTAAGACAGTCACCGTCAATCTGGCAATCTGCATTTTATGGGATTCATTCCCCTGGATCCAGCACGCCAACTGGCTGGGTGGTTCCCTGACACAGATAAATGCACATTACTGTACAACACAACTGTTCCCAATGCAGCAACAATTAGCAGAGGCAAGGGCATTGTGCTAACAGGTTGTAACCTGCTGGATATGATAGGAGGGGGTGAGGCTACTTCAAAGGAATGTTGTAGGTGAAAAGGAGAGGGGGCTGTGGTGGTATGATGGACAGAAGTCTTCTTTAATGGTGTTGGTGCAGGATATGTGATAAACTTTCGACAAAAAGGCAAGTTAACATATGAAGATTTAATTGATGCATAAAATCCAAACAGATTAAACAGTCAAAAGTGAAACACTGAAGGTTTGAGTGTCATGAGATGATCAAACAATGAGTGTGAAGGGTGTCACTGAAATCCTACCTCAGTTTTTTTTTTTTTTTTTAAGAAAAGCTTGTTAATAAAAGATGGTGATTTTTGTTAAGATGGATATTGTCAAAATTAACAAGGTAAGGCTGAAACTGTCCTGTTTGCATGCTTGAAAACACTATATATTATATATATTACATATATATATATTACATATATATATATATATATAAATATATATGTGTGTATATATATATATATATATATATATATATATATATATATATATATATATATATATATATATATGTCAGTGACCATTAGATAGTCTTTGACCTCCTGTTTTTGAGATTTTGCATTCACAGGCAAGGTGAATGAGGTCCAGTGACCTTGACTTTGGAGCTCTGACCTGCAGTATGTAATATCTCCATCCTCAACTCCAAGTGGATATTTCTACAAATCAAAAGAAAATGTCATATTGTTAAAATATCACTTTTTAAGCAAGAGATGGACATGAAGAAAAATGACCTTGACCCTTCATTTAAGAAAAAAATCCTATCAATAAATTACTGATTCAAACTAAACAATTATGCTTAATTATACTAAACTCCCCATAGATTTGTTTAACTATTGCATTCTTAACAGTTACCTTAATGCACACATGCATACAGATGAATACCCTGAGAATAACGTGCCTCAGCTCTGGCTCTAACTGGCACAGAGTCATAAAATTAGTTCTTTAATTATCTCTCCCATTATATTTTAATTTATATATACATCTCCGACAATTAATCCATGGCTATTTATCTAAATGTATTCATTATTTAACACTCCAGGGCTCCACCCTGAATCAATAAATGAGCATGTGAGTCTCCTTTGTTCTGGGATCTTCCTTTTATGGCGTTTCAGACACCTGTTAAGGGCTCCCATGGGTGTCTGAGTGCGGAGGTGTTCCCGGCATGACTAGCTGACCTCGGGGCAGACTGAGGACATGCTACAGGGATTACGTCTCCCAGCCGATGCCAGAGCACTTGCAGATTCTGCATGAGAAGCTCAAAGATGTTGAGGACAGAACACTTGTGCTGCTGCTGCTGCTTTATGTGTGATTAAATGTTATTCATGGATGTATCATGGCAAACACTTGGCTTTGGTGCACACCTATGATGACTGATTCACTTGTAGATGCAGTACTGAATCAGAGAAATGTGCTGGTTTAAAAGATATGATTTGTTGGAATATAAAACTTTGCTGTTGTATAGAGGATGTAGTTAAAGTTAACAGCACTCAGTGGAAAAAGTGCATGTCTCTCCAAACGCCGCAGTGTTTTTCGTTGTCTGAGGCTGACTCTGTGCACTGCAGTTTAAGCAGAGACCTTGGAGTGCCCAGGGTAGATCCCCAAAACACAAAACACAGAGCTTTGAGGAGTCACATGGCTACCATCTATCTGGCATTTTAAGCAAAGAAAAGAGGACCTTGGTGACTTCAAAAACAAATATGTCAATAAAGCCTCACACTAACACTGAGCTAAAGCTGAGACACAGACTGTTAAGCATCAAAGTATTTCATAACATATGCTCAAGGAGCTGCAATTTAAGTTGGGTTCAGTATCAGTGAACATATGGTGACATACTTTGTTTCATATCACTGCTTTGTGCATCTACATACATATAATCTGCATTTAGGAGCACAGCTGTGTCTTTTTGGGATACTTCATACAGTCAGTTTTTTAAAGGGATACACCAACTTTTTCTTTTCTTGTCTTGCCTCTCTCCCGAATCCATAACAAGCACATAGACACCATTCTTTTGACTGTATGTGCAGTAACAAGAAAGAGACAGGCAAAACTCTCCCACTGCCATTTACCTTAGCTCAAACACTGGGAGTTAGTAGGTAGTGTTAGCCTGTCTCTGCCTAATGTCATCAGATAGACAATTCAGCAACTCTAAATGAACTCCTTCCTGTGTGCTTGCTGTAACTCATTTTATTACTGTGTTATGTTACCTTATCTATTTTTAGACTAAGATTAGCCCTTTATGTAATTTTAAAAAGAAATACATACAAAACTAAACCACAGGACACGTGTTCAAACCACCAAGGAGGTGCTTGTTGACCGTCTTACAAGCACATACGCTTGTATGTATTTCTTTTAAAAATTACATAAAGTTCTAATCTTAGTCTAAAAAAGATAAGGTTACATAACACAGTAAAAACAAAAGTTGGCGTATCCCTCTATAATGTCAGTAGAGGAGCTCTGAGTGCATAAACCTCCACCAAGGCATTTTCAACACTGTTGGGTGAGTTATTGTCAAAAATTTGGAAAAATGTTAACAAATCCTCTAAAAAAAAATCCTGGACATGCATCTGGGCTCAAATCACCATCAAAAACTGATCACTTCTCCTGTAAGCTGTGACCAACATTTACTGCAGATGTTATCAAAATCCCTTCAGAACATATTTAGTTTATTCTGTTCAAAGACAAGCAAACAAATGGGGCATCAGTGGCTTACAGCTGCTTCACACTGGGTGTATTTTACCTGCACGACACAAGCAGTGTGCATGTTTTCACTGCAGCAAAAAGTTAGTTATTCAGAGCTTTCCAACTGTCAGCATGCCCAGGTGGCCGCCTCTAGACCAGCAACTGGAAGTAGATGGACCAGTTTAGAGGCAGCAAAAATCTGCCCTTAGGCAGAATAGAAGAGCGGGGTTTGGATTCAGAATAAGTTGGCCAATATGGCACAAGGCTACACCCACCTAAAGGAGAAAACTGGTGGTACATGAGGTTTGTTGCCACATAGAGGCAGAGAGATGCACAAAGGCAGTCTCACGGTCCAAGCAGGGCCAGTGGACTAACTGGGAAAATCTAGAACCATGCAAACTCACCTGGACAGATCTGTGGGAAATGAAAGGATGAGGACTTTCACCCTTCTTGTGGTCTGTGTGACCTCAAAATACTATTGCTTGAGGTGCATGGTGTGCAAGTGCAAGTAGTCTCTGTTTTTAGAGACAACTGGTACAGGTAAAGCCAGGATACATGTCAAAAGACACCATGACATGTTCAAAAGTTTTTGCTCTGGGACCTGTTTTCAATTCTTCATGAAAAGTCCATGAAATCAACAAGAGTGTTGAGGGCCTTGAAGGCTGGCTGCCTTGTCAAGCAGCTGATAGAAAGCTTTGATAGGGGCATTTTTTCTTATGTGTATTAAAATACAAAGCATTTCTTTACCCACAATGGATTGGTTCTACCAAAATTAACACACTAAATGTGAGGTAAATCTGAACAGTCAAGTCATCCTGGGCTATGCTTTTTCACTTCTTTCACCTCTGATATTTGTTAATGTTTGTTAATAAGCAAACATAATATCCAGTGCCATACCCAGCCAAATGTGGTCTACTGTCAAACAGTGCTGTCAGATTATGTCCATATTGCAAATATTGTTAATGTTAATATTGTTAATTCTTGGCCTTGTTCATAGTCCTACTTTACTGTTTTTTATGTATTTGTCCTTCATAAGAAAGTTGATATAGCTTAAACATTCTGCATGTTGCAACCTACTTCCTTAATTTTTTACTTCAACGTTAAGCTCTTATTTATTTATTGTCTTTATTTGATATTCCAACTGATGTTTAAGAGCAACTGAATTTCCCCTTGGGGATTAATAAATTATTTCTGATTCTCTGACCCTTTCAATATCCTGTATGTGGCCCTTGGTGGAAAAAGATTGGACATCCCTGCAATACATGATGTATATATACACTCAACCGCCCATTCTGACCCCAAATATCTTTAAGAAGTTTGTTTTATCACTAAGTCACATCTTAAATGTCAGGTCATCTCTACTGTGAAATTGTTGGAGGGCTTTTTTTTTCTTTCTTTAAAAACACCCAGGTTTATTGTGTTTGCTCTACGTTGTACTAGCCTTTTCAAAACAACTATCTATAGAGCTGAGTTAAACAAAACCTGTTCAGTAAACCTGAACACACTGGTTCGTCAAATAGTTGTTTGAACGAAGGTAAAAGAGGAGGAAAAGATCAGGTTCACATTTTTACACTGTAACAACAGGGACAGTTTTTCTATTATTCTTGGAAAGTGAAGAACTTTTTATCCAGCCACTAAAAATATTCCATGGGACATTGTCAGAGTTTTCCCAATCTAAGAACAGCCACATCCCCATCGCTGCCGACTCTCTCATCTTTAAGAGACTGTAGACAGCCATGTGCCTCCTCCAATACACAATGAGCTACCATCTGCTTGGTTTCACCTTCCACTGAGGGGCGTCAAGGAGGCCATTATTATTGTGCAAAGGTGCCCGACCAGCCAGTTGGAGGCACAAGAAAAGTCACAAGAACACGAACCCACACTGGCTTCACACTGCCAGTCAGAACCCCTCCCTGCTGAATGTTAACACCGTATCACACTCAAGAGAAGAGAGAATGTGAGCTGTGTACACATTTAGAGACTGAGTAACTTTTTCAGATGAAAGCATGGACAAAGTGGTAAACAAGTGAAACTTCTCTAGTAAAGTAAAAGCCCTTTATAATATTTAATGATTTAAACACAACAGACTGACATTTCAAGAGACTTTTTTTCAATCACTGCACCCATTACAAAGACAATAACAAAACTTAGCTTTGATTCTTAATTCTTAAATTATCACACAATATCTATCCTGTTATCTCAAATTGTACACCCAACCCAAAGCACATTGCACAGTGCATGCATCCTTCCTTCATCCACCCAAAGCACTTCTCAGTCCAGTGCTCACAAAGCTTCCAAAGCAAATAAACCAGCACCAGTGTGAGTATTTAGCTTAAAACGAGGAGTGATTCAGAGCAAAGCTGGACCATTCCAGTCTTAAGGACTCAGCTCTGCCAGTGAGGAGGGGTTTTACAGCTAACCAAACTCGCCGACCATCCAACTGAGTCCATTCATGACTCTATCTCTGCACTTTCCACACTACTGCATACATACAGACAAATAAAGTGCATCCCCACTGCTTCAGACAAAGTGATGATTACATTGTGGCTCTGACATTTGAGGCAGCCCCTTTGCCAAGTGGACCCAAAACTCATTGCTCACCCTGTTCATTACCTCCCATAATGATCCTATTCAGAGACAGCGGGGCCCAGCCTCGGCCCAGGGACCCGGCAATAATCCCCTGCATTAATTAGATGACCCCCAGAGACGGCTAGTGCTGCATTGGTGGGCACGCTGACAGGCTCTCTGCTTATTGTTTATGGCTGACTGTAAAGTGCCCAGCAGCGGGAGAGATAGGGGGGAGATCTGAGAGAGGAAGAGAGGAAGTGGGCGGGGGTGGGCGGCTGGGGGCCAATCAGGCTGGAGAGAGGAGCAACCATGTAGAAACATATTTCCTCTGTGATGCTGTGACAGCCAGTGTTGCTCTTTAAATTCGGGACTTTCTCTCATTTTCTTTGAAGTAAAATCTAATTAGAGCATTACAGTATGACTAATGCAGGCTCTTACTACATGATTTGATTATTGACTCAGGCTTTGCTGACTCAACAAATAGTTAATGTGGAGCAAGATATTCATGTTAAAGACAGGAGTGGGGACTTGCAGTGTTTATTGATTGGTGTTCGCTGTTGCCAAAAGTGCTAAAGTGTGTAGGGGTAGAAAGAGCTCAACGACTGCTGCTTACTGTTTGAATAGGAGAAAAATGCACAGAATCAAAAGGAAATGTACTCCTGGGCTTTTTTGTGGACAAATATGGTTTAACTATGCCTTGCTGTTGTTTCCTCTGCCTGCAAATCTACTTAATTGTATACTGTTTTTAGACAAATTACAAAGGCATTAAAATAATATTTTTTTGAACACTGCAGATTGGGATTACTATTGGTATACACCATATTCTCATGTGAGGTATACAATTGAAAATGACAGTAAAGTGGTGGGTCAAGAAGAAGGACTATAAGTCTAATTTATAAAATGTTATTACCTGAACAAAATAATTTTATGAACATTGTTTTAAACTTCTGCACATTTTCAGTGGTTAATGTTTCATTATTGTGTGTCTTCCGGTTGGATGTCCAAACCACATCAATTCAACAATTTTATTTGGCTTCCCATCACAGACCTGGCATTTGTTGAATGCATATTTTCAGAACATATGTTCATAAAAAAATAATTCAATTGATAAAAAACAAAGTAGAAAAAATGAAATGAAAATATATTTTACAGCTGGTCACTCTGCCAACTTTCCTGACATTTAAGATAAAATTAAATACAAAATGTGAATAAACATACAAAAGCCTGTAATTATTCATTGGAGGTAAGAGAACAAAAAGTTTTGTGCTGATACCTGATACCCAACACATCCTTGAAAAAAAGAATATGGGAGAAGATAAAATGGTAATTGTCCTCACTGACCAGTTTTAGCAGAGAGAAGGGCCTGGGGAGCAAAAGGATGAAGGGTTTGTAAAACATGCTAAACATTCTTTTTTTTTTTTGTTTGTTTTTTTTGTTGCACCCTTGGGCAAAGATTGCCAAAAGATAGGTTTTTGGAGATTAAATATGCCCCCCTTTTTTAGCAGAGCTAAAACTGTGCTGCGAAGATATCCCAACATACTTGGACACGCCAGAGTCCTGTTGTTTGTCTGCATTTAAGAAGAAGAAAGAAGCTTCATCATCATTAAACATACATAAGTTATTGCCACACATTTCAGACATCCATGATACAAGATGTCATACATGGCTTTAGTGTGTGCAGAGATCTGATTTGTAAGTGTGAATCCAGTACATCAGAGTCCAACTACTTGTTTGTAATGTCTGAAATTTAAGGCTAATTAATGTAATGCTTTCCCATCACATCATTAACAAACCAAAGGCTATCTAAATATCACAATGAAAGCAGAACTGCCCTGTAGAAGCAAAACCAAAATATTGTGAGCTATCCTCTACTTATATGTCATAGGCTCCTTCCCTTCCTTCTTTAGAAAGGTTGATGGGTTGATGGAGTTAGTGGTGCAGTTACATTTAAGAAGAAATATTATGGAATTTGGTCTGGTGCAAACTAGGGCCCACCAAAGTTCTCAAAACCCAATGTGCAATGTTGCAAAGCATACAATACATTACACCCTAATAGACATTATGCATTTGTTGACAACCAAGGGGTTGTGATGATGTGTGTGTGATGTTGGTAGAGACAAAAAAAACTCTAACAAAATTCTGGTAAATGTAATTAAAACCATCAGTGAGTGAATCTTAGAGCAAATGGATGTGATAGAGTAGATATGACCTGCATTGTAAAAGTGTCAGTCAGTACTTTGCTATTTTAATGATGCATGTTTTGACACAAAGCCGGCGCAGGGCACAAAGAGGATGGGTTATGTATTATATATGTGTGTTTTGGGCATGACATAGATCAAACCAATCAGAGCGTCAGCTCTCATTCCCTTTAATGCAGTGTGCACGGGGTAGTTGGCATTTTGCTTTTTACAAGATGGGTTTAGTTGTTTCATCTGGATTCCTGATGGATTATTATTTGTTGTATCACTACTGTATACTATACTGTGTATTTTTCCATGAGCATGGTTGATCTGAAGGAAACCCGGACTGAGATGTGATGTAAATGTTAGATTTAAATTGTGCATTTTGTTTGTTCTTTCCTTGTGTGCTTAAGATCTTTTGCTTTTTGTTCTGTATGTTTCTGTTTGTTTGTCAAAGCACTTTGTAAACCTCTGTTTTTAAAAGTGCTGTACAAATAAAGTTTGTATAGCATGCTGAGATTAAAGTGCTTTATTTTCATTAAAGCATCCAGAGCATCAGAAACAAACCAAATAGCAGGTCAGACACTTTCACAAAAATGTAAAAGCAAAGCATCATTAACTTTTTAAATCTCCAGTTAAAATGGTCAGGATCAGGCAGGTTTATGTTTATGATAAACCTGTTGACTGAACATCAAAAAACTGTGGCCTTAAAATAATTCATTTTTTTCCTTTTCACTGCAGGAGTCCTTGGTTCTATTTTCTATTACATACATAAAACACATTGGACAGCCTGTTTCATTATCTGTCAGCTTAAGCATCGTTGAGATTCAATGATATCAATACAGATATTAGCAATGTAGCTCCATGTCTGGAGGAAATCCTGTGCTTTTTTTTTTTTGTGTGTGTGTGTGTAGTGAGTATTATGCACGCTATTAGGCTATTGAAAAAAGACACACAGTCTCTTAGCTTGTTATGAACTTCACACTGAATTTTTCAACAAATGCTCCGTGTATGTTCAATGTGTGATTTGAAGAGTGTGTTTTGATCTTTTGTGAGCTGATCTCTCTAATGTGTATTCAAAATAGCAGACACACTCTGCACCTCACACTTCAGCCTTTGGACCAGGTTTGTGTAGGTTTGAAGCACAGACAATATCTGCGTCCTCAAGCTAGCAACATGTCAGCTTTGTGCCTGACTACTCATCATTTTCAGGGAAATACCCCTTTACGCAAATGGGAGGGCGTGATCATTTGATATTTTAACAGTGTGAGCACTCAGCATAAAGACTCGTAAATCAGATTGAAATTAGGGAAGATATCTGCACCTCACCCTTAAACACTTTGCACCTAGGCCTTAAGTCCATTTACCAGCCATTTATTTACTAAATCTTGCATTTGTGTTTTGTTCATACTGAAATATGAGCTCAGCCAAGGCGTTAAACTGATGCTCTGCAGCCATCATGTGTCCACAGATGTGTACCTTTGATCTTACCAAATGGACGACTGCCAAGGCATATGTACTTTTATTTACATTTCACTCTAACCTATTTACACCACATTTACAAACTAATGGGTTGAGTGCTACGTAATGTGGCAATCATTTTAGCTACATTTATACATAATGATGGAGCGTCTTGGGGTCAGAGTCTTGCTCAAGGACACATCACACTTTACTCATGGAGCAAGGGACCCAAACACTGACCTTTGGTTGAAAGACATCTACCTTTACAACTGGCCACCATCAATGGGGGCTAACTAAAGTGAAACAAGCTTCAGTTTCTGCACACACTTTTTCACCATCTTATCAAATCAGGGCCACCAGGTGCTTACACTGAGTTACCTGAGCAGCAGGTTTCCTACTTCAGATAATGAACATTTTCCACTCATTAGTTTTGTGATTTCTCAGTTATACATCTACTGTAGGCAATTACTTTTGTATTGCATAAATTCAGTTAGAGCTTAAACAAACAGCAGGCAGAGGATATGAAAACACACAGTCATTCAGACTGTTTGATTTATCGCCGAGGGCCTGAAATGAAAACCCATTAAAAAACAAATGATTAAGAATTCATAAACAATAAAAAAAATAGATAAAAATAAACAGTTCCTGAGAGCACGTCATGCAATTATGATGTTTTGTTTTTGCTGCCATTTAAATCCCTACCTGGAGAAACAAGGTGTTCACTCCTTCGTGCAACATTACAAGTGCTTCATTTACTTCTCATTAGGGATCATCAGAGTGAAACACACAGAGCTGCACATGAACACAGACACTCGCCCACACACACCTGATTTTCCAGCGTCAATTCACGACATGTGCCATCCATCAGTGCATTATCATGAAAGGTGGCAAAAACTCACTGAAGCATTAATGTGGCACCACTTTCCTGCCAAGCACTCACTGACATTTGGTGGTGCGTCCGGACATAATTGGATGTACTCAGAAAATCCCCCCTCGCAGGCTAATAAAGCACGGAACAGATTTTTGACACATTTTATGATTACATTAAGTGAAAAAATGCTTTATGGTTGCACCCCAGCATAGGCTAAAGCCATTAATTGTTCAAGGTTTCACCTTGCAGAAATGAAGTAGTGCAAAGTTTAATGGGGCCAGATCTGCAAATGTTACAGCAGCATAAAATTGGAATGTAATAATTTTGGGTTAATTAAAATATGATGGAATTATTCTGTTGAAATTAGGCAGTGGTATTTGGGAGCCTGGAGGGGTGCACAGCCTGATTTAGAACTATTCTTTAGAAGTCCCGGGGGTTACAGTACATCTCCAACCAAACTTTGTGGTAAGATACATGGCTCTACTTGAAGCTTTGGTCTCAATAAGACCACTTTCTTCCAACTCGTGTCCAGAGATGTACAAAACCTGAAGAACCTGATATTGTTGTTGTTGTTTTCTTTTGTCCAATAAACAATGCATAATAAAACCAGATCATTTGTTGAAACTGCTGTAATTCTCTCAAGAGCCACAACACGGAGCACAATTTTGACTACTCATTGAAGCAAATAGATAATAAACCAGTCACATGGCAGAAACTCAATGCATTAAGGCATGTAGACATGGTCAGGAAGACCTGCTGACATGCACTTAGCATCAGAATGAGGAAGAAAGCCAAATTAAGTGACTTTGAACAGGGCATCATTGTTTGGTCTGAGTATTTCAGAAACTGGTAATCCCCTGGAATTTTCATGAACAACCATCTCTGGGGTTCACAGACAATGGTCTCAAAAAGGGTAAAATATCCACTAAGAGGCAATTCACTGGGGAGAAATATCTTCCTGTTGCAAGAGGTCAGACTATAATGTCCAGAGTGGCTCGAGATGATAGTAAGGCAACAATGACTCAAATAGCCACTCATTAGACATAAGGTCTAAAGACTGATTCTAAATGCATTTCAATTACAGCCTTGGAGCAGTTGGGCTACAGCAGCAGAAGACCACACCAGGTGCCAACCCTGTCAGTTAAGAAAAGGAAACTGAGTCTACAGTTGACACAGGCTCACCAAATTAAAAAATAAGGTTCCTGGTCTGATGAGTTTCACTTTCTGCTTAAACTTTATGAAGGCATGAATCCAACCTGCCTTGTATCAGTAAGTGATGGTGTGGCAGAAACATTCATGTCACACTTGTCTCTTAGTACCAGTAGAGCATGGTTTGAACACCACAGCCTAACTTATTGCTGCCAACCATATCCATCCATTTATGACTACAGTCCCCTCATCTTCTGACGGTTACTTTCAGCAGGATAATAAGCCATGTCTCAAAGCTTGAATCATCTAGAAATGTTTTCTTGATCATGACATTGAGTTCACTATACTCCAGTGGCTTCTACAATGGCCAGATCTCGATCCAATGGAGCACCTTTGGGATGTGGTGGAACAGGAGATTCACATCATGGATGTAAACCCGAAAAATGTTCAGAAACTGTAAACCAAGACTATTAATATGAATGAAAATCTCTGAGGGATGATTTCAGCACCTTTTTGAATATATGTTATAGAAGATATTAATTTGCCAGGTCAAAAACTGCTCACTCTGCAATGCCACAACCTTGCAGCCAGAGTTTGCTGAGTGATTAACTTAACTGATTTCATTATTCTATGTATAAGAATCTATAATCCCCATCAATGTTATGCCCCACAGCATGACTGGTGTGAAAAAACTAAATACAAGCTATTGGACAAAACAAGTGGTAGAAAAATAGACACATGTGGCTGAATAATCCTTTACAGTGCCTTGTATATGATGGTTCAACTGCTCATCTGTTCCACAAAACTAACAGAACATTGAACAATGTAAAGCCTATAGCTCCTGTGGCCAGTCCATCCATCCATTTTCTTCTGCTTATCCAGGGTGAGATTGTAATGGCAGCAGACTAGCAAGCTGACCTAGACTTCTCTTCCCCCAGTAACATTTTCTAGCTACTCCTGTGGGAATTCAAGTAATTCCTTGGCCAGACGGGAAATACAATCACTATTGCAAGTTCTGGGTCTGTCCTGAGGTCTCCTCCTGGTGGGACGTGTCCAAATAACCTCCATAGGGATGTGACCAGGAGTCTGCCTAACCAGATGCTGACACCACTTCTGCTGGGCCTTTTGAGATAAAGGAGCAGTGGCTCTAGTCTGAGCTTCTAACTCTATCTCAGAGGGTGGGCCTGTCCAGAATCTGAAGAAGCAGCTTTCAGCGGCTTATATCAATGATCTCATTCTTTTCGTCACTACCCAGAGCTATAGCCATAAGGTGTTGACGTGGCTGATGTGTGTGCTTTTACACACGACCCCACTTCAAAAATACAATTATATCCTGTGGATATTTTCATACAAGTATTAGTTGTTTGTCCTCAGTGAGTATTTTAAAGGAACCGGTAAAAAAGGCAGGACATTATTTTAACAGCTGAATGGTCTGATCTGCTGCTTTGTTGAGGGCTAAAAGATCAACTTAGGGGCAATTATTTGAGAAGGATTTTGGTCAGATAAGGAAGGAGTTACACCTTAAATGTAAGGACACAATGTGACATGCCTCTACATTTTCCACATTCTGAGAAACAGACATCTCAGGCCAGCCTTATCTGAGAACCACTTCCATCCAATAGATCCAGCCTTGTAGTGCCAATGGCACATGGCCATCAGGATAACAATGATCAATTCAGCAGCCTAACCTGATTCTGCTGGAGATGGCTTATTGATGTCCTCACGTCGCGTGTAGCAGAGACGGTGCTGCTGGTGATTTAATGACAGATTGACTCTCAGGTTGGAGCTGGATTCTTCCAGAATGCTAAGTGCTGCAGTTAACCTTTTCACAGCCGAGTTTGACACCTCATCTTGTTCCTTTTTAAATGCAAAAATTCAAGTTTCAAAGGAAGAAATCTGGCATTAATGAAAGAAAGCACACTCAAGGAAGCAGAGTGAAAGATGCACAGAGGTCACAAATGAATCAGAAAAAAAATGTCACTTACATAAATTGCAGCACAAAGAAATTACCAAATGCTGAAGTGGAACATTGTTTGTAATTTACAGCATTAGATGTTGCTATTTCCTTTACTGCAATATTCTTTCATTGTCCTCGGATTTTAAGGTGACTCATCGTGGCGGTGCCCTGAATAAGGCTGCATGCCCACACAAAGCAGAATGCATTCATCAACCTCGGACGCTGAAGCTCAATGGTTGTTTAAAAGCCAGTGCTGCTCTCTGTGTGTTTATTATTGTACCATCACAACAGGCTGTCCCCTCGATTGTTTTGCCAGCATTCACTAGGAAAACAAGGGCCCTATCTACAATCTCACAAGGCATAATTACCACAGCCACTGTAACAATCAGTTTTACAATGACTGAGAACATGTTGAACTGTGTTTAGGTGTGTAGGTGTGATCTGGTTGATCTCAAGGAGAGAAGACTGCTTTCTTGTAAGAAAATTCTTGGTTCATTTAAAAAGGGCCTTTCACTTATTTGCAATAGTATTTTCTGTTAACTCCAGACTACGGTAAACTTTCTGGTTTTAGTTTGTGCCTCTGCAAGTGTTGTTGCTTTAAAGCCATAATGAAAACTTAAAATTGCTGGCATTAATTTAATTGTTCAGTAAAGAAAACAAAATGTTTTTTTTTGTGTGTTATAAACCCTATCGAAGTATCTCAACTATCTTTATCAATGTTTTATCTAAGATTGGTCTCATTTCTTAACTTAAGTGGAGAAAATCAGTCGTTAAGTGGCAAGCAATCAGGCATGTCACATATGTCATTTGGGTGGCCCAGATTTAATACTTGCTAGATTTAATTTTCAGTAGTTTTCCTCATAACTAAGAATCTTGAGCTGGACCCAAAACCAAAAAATATAGTGCTGACAGTTACCTTGAAATTTAGATTTTTCATAGCTGTTTTATTTTTACATTGTGGTAAACCTAACCCGCAAAACCTTCCTTGGTAGTTTTTTTTTTGTTTGTTTATTTTGTTTTTTTTTCTAAGTATTTATCAGAAAATAAAAGTACAACTGATCATGAACACAGAAGTAAAGCTCAGAGTTAATTATTTTCTCATAAAGGCCAGAGAAAGCTGATCTTAAATTTGGGAGATCTGTTGGTTCTGTTGGTCAGTTTTGCTCTTGCCAGTGGTGGACACTTTTCCTAACTGACAGGGTGAGTGAGTGGGCTGGGTTGTACGTCTTCTACCCTTTGGAGACTGGGATAATGATTGACAGGGAGTGGGCTTTGCAACTTCAATATGACTCTAGCCTCTAATGCTGCTTTTCCATTTGTGGTATCTGCTCAACTTGGCTTGCCTTTGCAAAATGTGGATACTCCCTCCTACATTTTCCACAACAGTTTTTACAGTATCAGTGCCTTTTTGAGGGAGGTGGGACCACCATGGCAGCTGATGGTGGCCTCTCCTCAGTCCTTGTCCTCCTTGATCTCAGTGCCGCCTTTGACACTGTCGATCATTTCATCCTCCTACACCGTCTGCAGCACTGGGCAGGAGTCTCTGGTATGGCCCTGGACTGGTTTAAATCTTACATCTGACAGATCCTTTTCAGCCACAGTTAGCAACTGGTGGGAGGTGGTGGGAGAAAGGAGGATGCTGGTGAAGCTGGCATCCATGCTGGAGAGGGACTCCCACCCCCTGCAGGACACGCTGACAGCCCTGTGCAGCTCCTTCAGTGACAGGCTGCGTCACCCGAAGTGCGTGAAGGAGCGCTACCGTAGGTCCTTCCTGCCTGCTGCTGTTAGACTTTACAACCAGCACTGCTCCCAGTCACCATAAACTGAACAATTATCTAACAATGTGCAATTACAATGTACAATTACTGTGCTAACTCTCTTGACAATGTGCAATTCATCTATGTGCAATCACTTACATTCATGTGCAATTGCTTTGTGAATGTATAAATAATCCTTATAGGATTTGCTTTTTAGTTTCTGTATTCAAGCCCTTTTTATATTTATATTGGTAGAATAATGTACATACTGCTATTTTCATGTTATTTTTATACAATTTTTATACTTATTCTTTATCAACGCTGTCCTCTTTGTTGCTGTAACATTGCAAATTTCCCCGTGTGGGACGAATAAAGGTTTATTCTATTCTTCTATTCTATTCAACTCCTCTTCCTCCCCTGCTAATCTCTCTTGTGGAGTTCCCCAAGGGTCTGTCCTTGGCCCCCTTTTGTCCTCCATATATATGCTTCCTTTAGGAAAATTATTCAGAATTACAATATCTAGTTTCATCGTTATGTAGATGACACTCAACTTTATCTGCCCATTCACCCCAATAACCAATCTGGTCCCTCAGACCTCGATAAATGTCTGGAGGATATTAGGTTATGGATGGCAAACAACTTCCTGCAGTTAAATGATAGTAAAACTGAGATCATAGTTTTCCATCCCACAAACTCCACCAGCACCGTACTGCAGTCTCTCAGTCACTTGTCAGAATACATAACACCTCATTCAAAGAACCTTGGAGTATATTTGATAATAACTTAAAGTTCGACAAACAAATTAGCTCTGTGATCAAATCTTTCAGCTCAGGATCATATCAAAAATCAGACCATTTCTGTCACATAAAGATTTGGAGAAAGTCATCCATGTCCTGATATCCTCCCGACTTGACTACTGTAATTTCTTGTATTTTGGAATCAACCAGGCATTGATACAGCGATTACAGCTTGTTCAAAATGCCGCAGCACGATTGCTTCGCAGACATAAAAAAAGGGATCATATCACACCCATACTAGCACCACTACATTGGCTTCCTGTTCAGTTTAGAATACCCTACAAAATTCTTCTGTTTGTATTTAAGGCTTATCACAACACTGCTCCCAGCTACATCACTGAACTAATATCACCATACAACACCTTAAGGCCCCTCAGATCATCACATCAAGGACTCCTTACTGTACCAAGGTCCCACAGAAAAACTCTTGGAGACAGGACCTTTTGAGTTGCTGCACCGAGGCTGTGGAACGACCTCCCGTTACATATTAGATCTGAAGGCTCTCTGGACTGTTTTAAAAAACACCTAAAAACTCACTTTTATTATCTTGCCTTCTCGTGAGGTGACTTCTTACCTGAATTAAGTTGTCACCTTTTCTTTTTTTTGCTAACGTGTTGTTTGTGGAAGAACTTGTGTGTATGTATTCGTCTGTGTCTGTCTGTCTCTGAGTGTATGTTGCTGGCTGTTGCAGCTGCTGCCATGCTGCTGTCTGTGATCGTTTGGGTTCCCAGCCATGACTCCATCCAACAATGGCTGTGGAAGTCTGTGTGTAATGTGCTTGTGCTGTCCGGACACAATTGTGTTCTACTTTGTTAATCTGTCTTCAATTTTTTTTCTGCAACATTTTTATTTCATCATTTGGTGTGCTCCATATGCTCTTGGCTCTTATCGGGTTTTCCTGCTGTACAGCACTTTGGCTCAAGTTATGTTTGTATTTAAAGTCCTCTATAAATGAAGTTGATTGATTGATTGATTGATTGATTGATTAATTGATTGATTGATCTTGGCATGCTGTGTGGAACTACTGTGACATTCTCACAAAAACAAAGAAGGAAACAAAGGCGATACAGCTGCAGGTCCACTTGTGTCTATAACCAAGAACTCTGGTGAAGTCACCTTCTTGATGAACTCAATGTCATGTTTGGAAAATCAGTTTGAGATTTAAAATTTGTGATGGATTGTTATCCTGCTTGAAGCAGTCATCAGTAGATGGATACACTGTGAGTTTTGCCTTAATAACTGTCTCTAATTGGATAATTTCTCTGTCTCAAACTATTCTCTGTAAACCCTAATGATTACTGTGCATGCAAATCTTAGTAGACCATTAGTTTTTTTAAATACCTGGACCAGCTGGTCTGGTACCAACAGCCTTTCCATGTTCAAAGTCATTTAAATCCCCCTTATTCAAATCCTCTGTGTAAACTTCAGAAGATCTTGTTGATCATGTCAACATGGATAAATGCATTGCACTACTGCCATGTGATTGGCTGACAAGCTATTTCCATTAATAAGCAGTTAACCTTTAAGGCGCCAGAGTTTTTTCAAGAAAGTATTCAATTTTGTAATTCCGATTTGAAAAGGCCATGGTTTGGAAGTGGTTAGAGATAAAGGCAGACTGTTAATGAGAAAAAATCTTCAGTATGACCCAAAATTTGGGATGAAGTAAACACACTCATCTAATTTGTTTTCACTCTCTAAGAACTGCTGAGCATATCAGTTTGTTTCATTCATTCATTTGTAATTAGGCTCCAGAACTCACCATCCAAAAAATGAGACAAAAATGGGCTTAAAATTTGTCAGATCCCCGTCTCCACAAAATCTGACAGGCTCATCAAAATGTCTGATCCACTTGTGATACTCTTCCTCATCTCTCAAGTAAACCCTGCCATTACCATCATTGATGGCGGGGTTTACAAGGCGAGCATATGCTGCTTGGGGACTGTAATGGCGCATGGACCCGCTGTCACTGCCCATAGACGCGCCTTCAGTTTGGTCCTCACCGAACAACTGTACGTCATCGTCAGAGGGTGAAAATTCCTTCAGCTAGTACTTGATGAAGTACTTTGTCAACAGTGAACAGACCTCTCAGCCTGAGTATTCTAACTCGCTCTGTTTCTCTCTTTCTTTCTCTCTGTGTTCTGCTCTATAACCACGACAGCCACTTCCGTGTCTCCTCGATCTGGGTGAAATCTCCTGGTGGAAAGTGGTAACAACATTCAGCACCATATTTGCAGCTAAGGCCTGTTTTATTCAGCAATGTTGCTTGTCGCAATTTTGCAACTTTGGCGCTTAAGAGTTAAACCTAATAAAGTGGCTGGTAATGACATTATCAGGGTTTGTCCGTTTCTACAGAGTTGGATGAAGATTCTTTAAAACATGGTGATAAATATCAATGAATGAATATAAATGCCAGCACTCATAAATGCAGCTGTATGATTTGGCTTTCAGGTCAAGTTCATAAACGTTTGCAGTGCAGCTTGTGGGAAAATAGTGTGAATCTATGAAATCTGGGTTAGGAAGGTTGGGAATTGTCCTTTGTCCTGAATGATTAAGGCTCCTTTTCCATTAAAGATGATCCCACCTGCAGTGCATCTTTAACGTTTTTCCACCTGAAGCCTCCAAATCCTCTGCTCTAATGGACAGCAGGGGAGGCAGCGTGCTCAGCCTGTAGTGCCGACAGTCCTCCATCTGTTTATCTGAAGCCGTGATAGATGGGCTGTGGAAATTTCCTCCCCCTTGTGTAGCTGCAATCAGTCTCCCCATCACTACTGATAAGACGCCTTGCCAAAAACACAACCTTACAATGGCAGCAGGTCCTCACAACAAAGTGGGTTAATGATGCAGGAGGGGTGCCTGTCACCCTCTGGACTCACACAGGATCAGCCTCGTGTTAGTAGGACTGTCACAAGAATTTAGTCTTCTACGCCTTGGTCCTTTGGCTCATCAAAACATCAGCTAGAGAAGACTACAAAACAGATTCTGGCATTCATCAGTCTGCAGATTATCTGTTTGCATCATGGAACTTTATTTAATAAGTGGGGAAAAAAACTAAAGATAATACTATGTAAACTGATGGTTTTTTAGAGTTGCCAGTTCAAGACAGTATAGAACATAGTATGGAAACGCACAACTGACTTGACTTAATGTGCTGCCCTCTCTGAATAATCTCTTGGTGCTCAACCAGAGATGGGGACTCGAGTTAGAGACTCTGACTCTGAAGGTGACTTCAGGTTTGACTTGGATTCCCCCCTTAAAGACTTGCTCCCACTGTTGCGTCAGTTGCTTGTAAATGGGCATGAAAGGGCCAGAGTGTGATCAGCTGATATTGGTGATAGACGGACATAGAAATTTTGAAACATCAATAAGTGAATGTGAGAATTAATGGGTGTAAACTGCAGTGTAAAGCTGCATTAAGTAGTAAAAGAGCCTAGAAAAGCTCTACAGGAGCTCAAGTCCATTTACTGTTTACAGATGAGACAGCCTAACCCCCAAATTCCACATAACGCGGAAGCGCCACACAGCGCCACACCGCGGCGGGCAGCCCTGTAAGGAGGGGGGCTGATCCCCGGAGAGTCACAAGCTCTTGTGCGAATAGCGATGTCACACGTCAATAAAACATGTTATAGACTGAGAAAAGAAGTAAACAACACCTCACCTCACTTCTCTAAGGTCCCTTTGTTGGTCCCAACCTTACAGCTTCGTGATTTATTTCACTTCTATCTGCCTATATCCTTGTAGAAAGGATGTTTGGTGTCATATGTACAATTTTATATATTTCTGTACCTCTACGATTCACTTTTCTTTGTCCATGGTGTCGTGTTGCCTCAGGGACCCTCTGACCAACTGTTGACCTAATGCTCGTGCCTCTGTTTGTGAAGTAATGACAAACTTTTGAGGAAATTTACGTTCAAGAGTCAATGCATTGTGTTTTATTTTGAAAGTTCCGGATACTCCACATGTTGACTTCCTGTCTGGTGCTTTCTCCACGACAATGAATTTACAAGGTTTTGAAGTGGCCACGCAGAAAATAGACCTGAAGCGAATTTCCAGCGCCGTGGCGCACGCCGGCACTTCAGTGTTATGTGGAATTTGGGGGTTGCACTACCACAGCATTAATTATCTGAAATAGTAAAAGTAGTGTGTTGAAGGGATGCATTAAATCATACTTACTTATATTATTACAAAATTTCATTTGAGTGCTTGAATATACAAACCCCAATCCAATGAAGTTGGGACATTTTGTGAAGCGTAAGTTTTAAACAGAATTGGCAAATCCTTTTCAACTAATTACCTACACTACGGAGACAAGATATTTAATTTTCAAACTAAAAAAAAATATATATATATATTCTGTTTCTTTTTGCAAATATTCACTCATTATGAATGTGATGCCAGCAACACATTCCAAAGAAAGCTGGGACAGAGTCATGTTTACTACTGTATAACATCACATTTCCTCTTAGCAGCTCTCAATAAGCATTTGAGAACTAAGAACTCTAATTGTTAATGCTTTCTAAGTGGAATCTGTTGCAATTTAACGTTCCTAAACTTCTTCATTCTGTTTTTGCCCCTGTCCTAGCTTTCTTGGAACACTCTGCAGGCATCAAAATGAATGAATATTTGCAAATGTAACAATGATGTCCATCATTTTTCGCAATAAATATCTTGTCTTTTAATATATTCTATTGAATATGGCCAAAAAAGATTTATGACCAATTGTATTCAGTTTTTATTTACATTTTACACAGCTTCGCAACTTTATTGAATTGGGGTTTGTAGGTTTGTCTATTTCGTGATTATATTTACATTGCCATCATTCATTTCCTTGTTGCAGTTTAAGCTTTAATTTATAGTGTTAACAGTTCACAGAGCTCAAATAATTTACTTGGGAAAAACGGAAACAGATCACTGTTACGGCTGCCCCATATTGCTCCTTCTTGAGTTCTTGAGGGATTTGTTGAAACACTAGTCAGAGTTAATAGGCAACATTGACTGATGGTCCAAATCAGGGCAGCAAGGCTGTGCTCCAGGCATGTTTTTCTTTCCTGTGGCCTGTATTTCTGAACATTTCTTCCTCTGCTTCTTTTGAACTTCCAGTCATTTTGTCTCATTTAAGGCAAACATCAATCTCAGGACCCTGCCTTTTCAGTCTGTATTGACTGCTCAGAATGACCTTAGATTGGACAGTGTCATCTACAGCAGATTCTTTGTAGGCATCACCAAGTGGAGCCAGTTTCAGGGGTTTTGCAGAAAACAGGAATATGAGTAGAACTTGAACAAGTGGTTTTCTGCTTATTTTTTTATTGTGTTGAACTGTTGGTAAGTATTTTAGCCACCATTATGTCCAAAGCAGACAGTTATAATACTGATGCTGTAGATCCAGGGCTTGCAAAAAATAAAAATGAAAAACAAAAAACATTTTCAGGTTTTTAAAAAAAAATAAACTCTTTAATAAAAAATCATGTTTCAGTAGCTCCTCTCTAACTTGAATTTACCCTCATAGAGAGAATTTTTCAACCGTTTTCCTTCAGTTTCCTTTTACTAACCTTTTTTTGTCAATAACTGCCTGCCACCTACAGAAAAATCGGTCAGCCTCATATTTTTTTATTTATTTTTTTTTTTTGTAGAGTAGCAGCACAAGCTGTGACTGCTCCAACCTCATAAATACACCAAATAAAAGCACAAGGCTCCCCTGCCGACATACACGGCTCAGATGTTAAAGAGAGCAGCAGCAGCAGCAAAAAAGCACATAACTTGGTTTGGGGTTTTTTCAGGACTTTTAAGGGGAAAAGTATTTTTTTTTTTCTTTCAGCAGTCCTAAACAGAAGTTCATAGCTCTTCTATGGCAGTACACCAGTCAGCAGCCTCTGCAGAATAGAAAGAATAAATATGTTGTGTATTTAGATCTGTGAAACCTACCAAAATCCTGTCATGAAGCGTTTTTTTCTGGAAATTTGTGGATCCACGGTGATAATTTTTTGGACCCTTGGACGAGACAACTTCCTGTCTCTATTCAACATGTTTAGACATTTATTTGGACAAAATAGTTCATATTAATGGATGTACAATATCAGAAGAGTGAAAGCAAGTGTGCCATATGCTGGACTTAGCACAAGGCTAATTTCCATCTATACTTCCAAACATAAAAAAAAAAAAAAAAAACAGTCTTACAGACGTATCAAAACAGTATAGTGCCAAAAACAATTGTGTTTGTGGCACAGTTCAAACTACAATTAAACAGAAATAAAACAGTGCTGGTTGGGTTAAACCTTCCCTAAAGTGCTGGTTTTAGAGTACTTACTAGGCAGTGCCTATCATAAAGTGCTTGTAATAAAAATGCTTGTTATAAAAGTTCCTACTTCCTGGCAAGAGCCTTCAAAAGCTTCATTGTATTCAAAACAGCACAAGGCATCCATCCTTCACTCTCTTCACTAGCTTCCTATTCACCTCAATATCTCCCTTCTTACTCACCAGTCCCTCCACGGTCACCCCCTTTCCTACCTAAAAGAACTCCTTACACCACAAACCTCCACAAAAAAAAACTCTGTTCTGGCTCTGCAAACTGTCTCTGCCCTCCCCAGACTATGTTCTTAACTATGGAGGATCAAGCCTTCTGGTCCAGTGTTGGGCAAATTACTTTAAAACAGTAATTAGTTAAAGTTATTAGTTACTTTTCCATAAAAGTCAATGAATTACGAATGGAATTACTCATTCGTAAATGTAATTAGTAACTAGGGAAAATAATTAATGCATTACTTTTTTGAAAAAGCTTTGCTGCCTGAACGGTGTGGCGCCATCTCTGCGTCCTTCCTTGTTGTTACCTGGCCTGCTACCTGCAGCACTGCCATTATCAACAAAGTTATCTGTGTTTTTGGTTTATGTAACTTCTGAACTGAGTTTATATTGGTAGTAGAGTGTGCATCAGGTCCCTACTGGGTTTGGGGGCACAACAAGGCAAAATGAGCAATTGCACTACTGGAACAATCCCAATAAAAACCAGCCCACAACCGTCAATATTTTCAAACAACTTAAAAAAAATCCAAAAGTCACTTATAATAACCAGGCCTGGCGACTCTGGCATCTCCTTCTCTTGTGTGTCTGTTTGCGGCACAGCTCCTGTCCTGTGCATGGCTGAACGAGGCAGATTGGATACAGCTGCTAGACATCGGCGCATAATAACAACGCGCCATGTTTCACTGTTGGTAACGGTAACAGCGCTGTAACATTTGAAATAGTAACTGGGAAAAAAATTGAGGCATTAGTAACGCTGTTATTTCTAACGCCCTTTTTCCTAACACTGGTGCTTTCCAAACCTGAGGGCACCTCGGTCTGTGGAGACTTTTAAAATAAGTCAAACTTTCCTTTCCTAAAGGGTCTTTTCTTTATACTACTGTACACGACATACACTGATGTAGTCAAGGAATATTTTTAAATGATTTTTTACTTTTATTTTTACTATTATTATTATTATTATTATTATAATTATTATTATTGTTATGAATAGTGTGATTTGAGATTGATGTCTTTAATTTAATTTTATTGTTAGGTCATTACTTTTCAATTATGCTCTGTTTCAATAGCTCTTCGAGATTCCTTTCAAATATGAATGACATTCTAAATAAAAAGTAAAAGTACTGTTACTATATATATTTTTTTTTTTTTACATTTATTGTGTGTATTTAAGTTTTTACTAATGTTCACAGTTTTGATTCTTATCCAGCCATACTTTAAGTTGTCTCTTAAAAAGAACAAACATGAGGCTTTTTCTTATAGCCACAGGTTGAGTGTTCCAGCTAGAGCAACCATTAATAGACAAAACATTCTGTGCAAAGGTTTATTTTCTCAATTGTTCTTCACAGTCCCCTGGATTTACCAATCAATCACAATTAATGTCTTCTTCTTGTATTATTGACAGTAGTGTACAATATGTAACAACCAACAAGAGACAAGTTACTGAAGTTGTCAATCATATCCTGGAATAATGAAGAAAAAAAAATAAGCATTATGTTATTTATGCGTCCCTTTTTGCTTCAAGAAGTGTCACAAATAACTAAATGGAGCAAACATCTTCTGTAAGAATGAGCATAAATGCGTGAAGAGTTTTTTGCTGTAAGGTTTTTTGCATACTTTAATTTTGTTCCCCTCAAAGCCAAGGCAGAACTATATCCAGATGTGAAGAATTGTGTTCATCCTTAATCTGTATGTGTAAAGTTCTATGTGATTAATCTCTATTGTTATACAACTGTTTTATCATTAATCTGACATGAAGCAAAAAATAAATAAAATAAAATAAAAAAAATAAAATAAATGATACATGATAGTCCAAGATGTCCTGAAAAAATGTGTCTTAACTTAATCCTGCTTGAGAGGCTTGAGGTTCTGCATGCATTATTACAATATAAATCTAGGTGGACTAAAAATAGCAAAAAAGGGCCTTGAGCTGCAAAGGGTAAATGATTTTAAAGGCCCTGTGAACCCACAGAGGTGTTAGAAAAAGACCCTTTCATTAGACCTCTCCCTGGGTTGTGTAAATGAGGAAGAGATTGTTTGACTGACAGCTCCACAACCCTAGGACAGTTGTAGGAACTCCGTTTGTTCTGTACAGTCGCAAAGTGGCGCAGCAAGAAGTGCGCCTACCTCTCAACAGTGGGGTTGCTGGGGTCTCTAGGTTCAGCTTCCTCCAACAGACCAAACAACATTCTAGTAAGGTTAATTGGTGACTCTAAATTGGCCTTAGGTTTGGATGAGTGTCTCTCTATGTGGCCCTGTGACAGCTAGCGGTAGGTCAGGGTGTACCCTGCCTCACGTCCAATGTAAGCTGGGATAGGCTCTAGCCCCCACGTGAGCCCAAAAGGGATGTGTGATGAAGATAATGGATGGATGTAATAGGAAAAGTTGTTGACCTGTTATTAATTCCACAGCTCCTAAAACTGATGACCAACAACATTCACCTGTTTTCAACCTCCCTGGTCTAGTCAAATGCCTTTAAGACAAAGAAGACCAGAGAAACAAGGGCCGTGTGAACAGGTTTATGACACTCCTGAATGGGCATACTGGACAATTTGGCCATGAGACCACACGTCTGCCATGATCTTACAGTGGAGATTTCACGGATGCAATGACTCACAGAAACTCACCTGACTCAAAAGCCAATACTTAAGGTTGTTAATGTTGGACCACATGGGGAAAAAATATGTTTAATGTGTAGTACTGTACAAAATGTTTAGGGAAAAATGCTGTCGTGTAAGTTTGCTTTCACAAACAGGAGTTTATTTTTATCCACTAAAAAAATGGATGATAGAAGGGAAATATGGATCAAATCAATTCTAGATGTAGATAAACTTTGCCTCCAAAACAGCATCAGTTTTTCTACACTTACACACAGTTTTTTCAGGAACTCTGCAGATATGTTAAATAAACATCTGGGAGAACTAAGCAGTAGAAGTAGAAGTAAGTCGGCTCAAGTCCCTCTATCTCCTCCTATTAACCATGAGAAATGCACAGTCTTGAGGTCAGAGCTCTGTGGGGTAGAGGGCTGCACTGGGAGCGGGACCCCAAAAGTCCTGCAGGACCAAACAGAAATGTCACGGGAGTGGCTGGTCTTAACTCTGTTTAATGCAAAGGTGGCAGTTTGACAAATCTTTACTGGTTCTGGATTAAGCTAGCAAAAACAATAAAATCAATAAATGTAAAAAAAAGAAGAGAGCTGCAAAGAAATGAGCAAGGCAAGTTTGATATCTGGACTAATTTTGCTGGGGTTACTGGAAACAATCAGAGAGACATTCACTTTCTAAGCTGCTCTGATGTTACTTTATTGTGGACTTTTGTCATCAATAAAGAACTGGCAAAAAATAAAAAAACAGTAACAGTTCATTTTTCATTTCCATAAAATGATTAGGAACATACATATTTTGTTGAACTTCCACATAGTTGTGCATTTTTTTTAAATGTAGATTGTCATTAAAATATACATGATTTACATTTGACAGTCAAGCCCTGATGATAGGCTGGTTTACAAAGATTTTTCTCCGTTGTCAATTGCTCTATCATATTTTTTTCTGTTCCATTCAATAATTGACAGGCCTTAAAAACAAGACTCATAGCTCATGTCTTTTGTGGGGTGAGAAGCTTTTGTTTTTTATTGAAGCCCTGTTATCTGCATTCTGCAAACAATTTTAATGTTGCTTGAGGTCAGAATTTACCTGATAATATGAGCATTTTATCTTAATGGTCAGAATTTTACAGGACCAGATGGGAGCAGACACATGTTACAGGAGCAGAGGGTGAATTACATTCACGGCGGGAGTGGGGGTTATGGTCAGGAACCCAGCTGGAACAGGCAGGAGCAGGACTGAGAAAACCATCACACACAGGGGTCTACTGAGGGAGTGATAACACCACTTCCAGGACTCTTTGTTCTTCCATACCTTAAAAATAGTCCATAATGACATTGGATGTATTTTTAGGTTGTTGTCTTGCTGCAGAAATTAAAGGCTAAGTAGACACCTCCCTGGTGGTACTGTATGATGGATAAGTATCTGCTTGTATCTCTCAGTATTAAGGACACCATAGATCCTGAACAAACCCACAACTCCATTTCCAAAAATGCAGCCCTACATTTAAAAGGAACCTCCGCCATGCTTCACTCTGTTTGTCCAGCTCTTAAGTCCTTCAGTGAACAAACTGTCTTCTTCTACAGCTCAATATTTTAACCTTGACTCATCAGTCCAGAGCACCTGGCACTTTCTGCTCCCCTGGTCCTTATGTATGGCTTCTTGGCCACAATCTCTATGAGGACCACTTCTGGCCAGACTTCTTCTACCAGACTTTTGATTTCAGTCTATTCTGAACTGATGGCATTGCCAGACAACTTTTGAATTTAAAGTGGGAGTAAGCATGATATCTCTGCTGTACTAAGTTTCTTTGGCCGACCGTTGCGACTTCATTCTTCAACATTGCCGGTTTATTTGTGCTTCTTCAAAAGAGCTTGAACTGCACATCTTGAAACCCACCTCTGCTGTGAACTCTTTGCTTGGTAGAGACCTTGCTTATGTAGTTTAACTATTTTGTGTCTTGTTGCTGTGCTCAGTCTTACCATGGTGTGTGAGCTGTGACAAGAATCTGTCCTCCACAACCTCACCTTGGTAGCATAGTTTGGCTATTCCTCGGCTAGTTTTAAGCCTCCTACACAGCTGTTTCTGTTTCAGAAAATGACTGTGTTTTAACCAAAATGTTAAAATGATGATAATTATGGATTTGATTTTGATCTTTTTTTCCTGTTTGCTCAGTTTACACCTTGCAAATTAATTTTAAAAATATATTTATTCATTTTTTATTTTTTTTTTCCTATCAGCCCCGGGACTGAGGACACAATTGACCCAGTAACCAACATAAACAGGGTGAAACTCATCACAATGGTGTAGTAGAATAAGAAGCAGTAGTAATAAATAACTGCATCATGGCTAACATGCAGATGGCAAAGCACTACTTAATAATAATGTATTGTCACTTTTTTGCACTCAGAAACAACATCCCATGAGATCAGCCACAGGTGAACATGATTCACCATCTCTGCGGAAGTAGGTCAACAAAACTAAGCCTATGTTTTGGAGTCGAAGAGGATAATATGAAAATAGTAAAAGATAACATAACATAATGTGGTAAAATGAAACAGTCACAACAAGCACACAGGACCATTTATAGTTGCTAAAGAGTTTATCTGATGACTGTAGGCAGAGGCAGGCTAACACTTCCCATTGACTCCCAGTGTTTAAGCTAAGCTAACTAGCAGTGGGTAAAATTTCTCTGTCTCTTTCTTGTTACTGGACACCCATTTGAAAGAATGATGTCTATGTCATGGACTTGGGAGTGAGGCAAGACATGAGAACAAAGAAACTGTTGGCGTATCCCTTTAACGTTTCTTTCTACTTTTCGTATCACAGACAGTTTCTCTGCAGATGCTTATACAGATGTTATGGTGTTATAAGTTACCATGCTATCTGGTGTTCTCTGTGGTCCGCCGTAGAGACTGGCAAGCATTCAAAGCCCATTTTCTCTGTGCACAGAGTGTTTACATTTGTATGACAAGGTGTGGCAGACACTGACAAATATGTTATAAATATAGAAATGATAAATATTTGACCTTATTTAATTCACAAAGGAATGTTTTGTAGATAGCTAAACCTGCTAGCTTACTTCCAACAATGCAGAGCACAGCTTGTAGCAACAAAGGGCATCATGTCAGGCCTGCTCTGACCTCCTGTGTGATAAAGCCAGCTTTAAACATTGCCCTGTGAAGATGAAATAATCCAAACGAAATATGCAAATATGTATACACTTCTCATTGTTAAAGTTCTTGTTTAAAACCTCATTTCCTCTCAAAAGAGTTTCCAAGGTTTTTGTCATCACTTTCTCTTCACAGTGGGCTTAAAGCACTTTTAACTTCATGACATTTTCTGTTCCTCAGCTACATTTTACTATTATTTCATTAGGCACACACCGGGCTAAGACCTTGGGTTTATGGCATTAAACTGTCAAAAAACATTGTAGGCCTGCTGAAATCCGCCATGGTGGGGCAGGTAATTAGCATCAACTAAGAAATTGTGTCGTGATTTTCATGCTGCTATTAATTACCTCATCACAAGCAATGGCTGGGGGAAACATAACGCCTGAATGTGTCCCTCTAACTTTGCCAAAGAGATTATTTATCATCACGGGTTGTAATTATACCTGGGGCTCAGCATATTCAAATGGATTTGCTGCAGAGCTGATAGCATAAATGTTTGATGAGATGTTTTCATTGATGTGTGACTGGCTTTGCATTATACTCACAGAGAGGATTACGTGTTTTTCTCATTGCTGATAGTGTTTGCTTCAATCATGGTTGATAAGATCAAGGAGCGGACAAGGGGGCTCTTTCACAATATACTGATTCCACACAAATGTCTCATTTGTCAAAGGTCAGGCGGTGTGAAAGAAGCTGCGCGCAATTATCGCCTACAACCTTGCATTCAATCACACAGACCTCGGGGGTCATTAATGTGCCGCCCTACGACAGAGAGAAGTGTGTCCTTCTACATCCTGAGATTTGTCTTAACCTCTCTTCATTCATTTATATCAGACAGATCACTACACATCGACCTGTGTCAGATACATATGCTTCAGTGATTCAGATAAGAAATGAGAAGTGAAAACACACAGAGTGAAATCTGCGAACAGGAAGCCCTCAGTCAAAACAACAACTAGAAAGCACTCAGAGAGCCGAACCTCTGCCAAGGTAATTCACATACTGCTGTTACATCTATAAGCAATAGTTCCATGATAAAGTTCCCATCATAACATGATTCCTTGAGCCTGTAAACCCACACCTAGCACTCAGAATCATGTTGATTTCATTATTAGTTATACAGTTATTGAGCAAAAATGATCATTCGCTAATGGCGGCTATCTGGATAGCCATCAAAATCAAATTATTTTTAAGTTGGACCATTACCAACATCTCCTGAAAATTTCAGCAATATCTGTTTAGTAGTTCTTGCGTAATCCTGCTAACAAACAGACAAACGAAAAGACAAACAGATACCGACAAAAACATAATCTCCTTGGCGGAGGTAAAATTAAGTGGGCAACCCCACCTTCTGGGTGGGGGTGGAGGTGTGTGTGTGTGTGTGTGCGTGTGTGTGGGTGTGTGTGTGTGTGTGTGTGTGTGGGGGGGGGGGGGGGGGGGGGGGGCATCTCTCCTCAGTAAGTTGCTGGTGTAGGACACTTCACAAACTCCAGTCATAGCTCAAGTCACATAGTGAATTCAGGAAGTTTGGTCTGATGAGGGGGTCATGCAGCTGATTTAAGACCCCTTTAAACATTACTGCATGGTCCTTACTTTCCATAAGTAGGGACAAGTCTGAGAGTCAAAATTCAACATATGAAGCAGGCATGACGCAAACACTAAAGCTGACATATTTAGACTGAAAAACTCCTTTGTCCCTCAGGCCATCAGACTGTCCAACTTCATACTTGGGGGAGCATAGCTGTCAAGTCTCCCGTTTTGGTTGGGAAACTACCATGTTTTACCCCTCTTTCCCGCCGTCCTCCCATATTAGCATTAGCCCATAGATCTCCGGTATTATAATATAATAATAAAAAAAACAAAATCCTTTGCCTCTCCAAACTAAACTCTGTCACTAGCCTCACGAGGATGGGGCAGTAATGCACCAAAATGATGGATGCCAGCCGCTGTAAAACCGAAGAAGAAGAAAAAGCCTGGTGAGAACTGCCACCTGCAGCCTGGGTGGCAGTTGTCGCAAGGTTAATGCCAACAGCGGGAACAAACCAAGAAAAACAAAGTGGTTATTTTAGATTTCTTTTACACCTGCCTTAAAATGTAAGGGATACTGGAGCTTGGTTGGGGTGGTGAGACGGCTCACAGCTGGCGGCGGAAAATTTCCCGTATTTTCAAATCCAAAACTTGACAGGTATGGGGAGGAGGAGTAACAGGAAGACCAAGGGCGGGAAGGAGCAGAAGCCTGTAGCCATATTTTTCTTTAATTTATATTTTAAAATTGTCTTTTTACTAGTTTTTTTTTTTACTTTTCTGATACCTGTTTGCTTTTTTTTACCCTGTGTTTGCTCCTGGAATCCTAATTTCCCACGGTAGTCTTCTCAAGGGGTAAACAAAGTTATATCTAAACTTATCAAATCTAATCCAGAAGTTCTTTCAAATCATTGCACAAACATCCAACATGACTCAAGCTCGACTTTAGACTTCACAGGCATTGTGAGCACAAACTGCTCTTGAATACACTAGATCAAAATATTCTTTCAACTTTACACAAATGTTTAATTGACTCAAGGACAAACCAGTACGATTTTGGAGGGACAAGGTCAAATGTTCAGGGCGTCATAAGATAAGATAAGATAAGATAAGATATTCCTTTATTAGTCCCACAGGAGGAAATTCCAAACCACAGGGGGAAATTCGAAATGGTCACACCTCTCTTGTGAAATTGATTTGTCAAGAACTGATGGATTTCTATCAAACTCTGCTCAAATGTCATCTCTGACCCGATGATAATCTGAATAAATTTAAGGTCTGATGACAAGTGACTCTGCTTTCATATACTGCTAATGTTTACATTTCAGAGACACAAAACCACCAAGCAGTAGTTCTAGTTTTCAAATAAGATGCAGTTCATGAAAGTTATTGAACCTATGCAGTATGCAATTTTGTAGAGCATTACAGCATAGCCCTTCCCCGAGTGTTTTGGCAGGGGGTTTGCTGAATCTGCCCTGAAGCTCTTCAATGCCTCTTTCCAAGAAAAATAGAAAAATAGGAAAAGAACTTGAAGACAAGACAACAACACATGTTCTTGCTTGAGGCCTACAGTGAGGATGAAATGCGTGTGTGAAGAATATCGATTGAAACACATATCAAACAATTTTCAAGTACAACCAAGAATGGGTAAAACTTTACAGTGACCCACATGGGACCATGGAAACTTTTAAGATGCTTCAAAATGCACCACAGAAACTCCTCTAGAGGGCCTCTGAAAACAGGGATAAGCTGTACCTTTTGGATGATTTGCTTTATTCTATGGTTTCTGCATTTTAATTATAAAGGTATTTTCTAAATTATTGGAACAGAAATTAAAAAGAGAAGCAGGTTTAGATCACTGACTGCACAATTACCCTGATGTAAAAAAAGGAAAAATAAAGTTTGTAGATACAAAACTAAACTTTTTCAAGGTAGCGATAAATCATGCACAGCATTGATCAGAATTTTGTTGTTTGTTCATGCAAACACTTTATTTCATTTTGTATTCTAAGCCGATCTGAGTTATTTTTCACTGTGCTTGCTATGAATGTTTTGGCATGTAAAGTGCTATCAACAGAAAGAACAACAGTAAAAACCATGAAAAACTGAATTGTGGAATCAGACTTATGTTTGAAACTTTGTAAAGAGCAGCAGGAGAAATGGAATTGGGCAGAAAAACAAAATATTGAACACAGCAGGACTCGATATTTCAATATTACAAACCACGTTTGAAGGCCCATGAATTTTTCATGCATTGTTCCAGGTCCTTTTATACCGAAATACACCGCTCTCTGAACCCATGCTTTGTTCTGTTGATGATGATGACGATGGCAGTGGTGATGGTGATGACCTGCATGATTATTTAGCAGACTACTTCTCAGCTCCGCCATATATCTGAGGCAACATTTTAAGCTCAGTAAAAGCCTCTTGTTGTTAAGGTCATTCCACTTTGCTCACATACTGATTGCTGAAGTGGTGTGTGAGCTGTTATTATGCTAAACTATGGGAAACATGCAGAGCAGGGAATGTACTTAACAGAGAAAATATGTTGAAGCCTTTCTGAGTTGAACAAATGTTTTTCTTTGGGTGATCTTCACTGTGTGGTTGCTGCAATAACTCGGTGCCTCTTTTGTACCAGATGATGGGTTCAGTGAGATCATGATCTAACACAGGTTGTCTTATTCACCTTTATTTACTTAAATACCAGAAGCTAGCATGGTTAAATTTCATTAAAACAGTCTATTGAAGTTCAAGTTCCTGTTGTTTTGCCTCTAAAACAGTGATAGAGCTGAGGGTGTAATAGTTTCGGGCTGAGCATACAGAAATCCATCTGTCTGAGCACTTTTGTGGGCATAATTTTATTTTGGGACTTTCCTTAAAGGGATACGCCAACATTTTTTTGTTTTTGTGTCTTGCCTTACTTGCTAACCATTCTTTCCACTGTGCATGCAGTAACAAGGAAGAGACAGGCAGAGCTCATCCACTACAATTAGCTTAGCTCAAACATTGGGAGTCTATGGGTAGTATCAGCCTGCTTTTTCCTACAGTCATCAGACAAACTCTTCAGCAGCTCTAAATGGAGATTAGAGAAACTAAGGTAAGTTTCCAAAGAAATACATAAAGAACTAAACCCCAAAGAAATCCTCCTCGTCCATCCTCTCTTACAAAGTGGGCCATAATCCTTAGTACCGATCTTCTTCTACTCGTTAACAGAGGCTTTGTTTTGTTGACCTACTTACAAGCATATTTGCGGTGGATTGCGCATGCCCCCTGCGGTTTAGTTTCGTATGTATTTCTTTTTACATAAAGTGTTGATCTTAGTTTAAAAATAGATATGCAACATAATACAGTAAAATAAAAAAAATCTGATGACTGTGAAGCAGAGGCAGGCTAACACTTCCCATTGACTTCCAGTGTTTGCGCTAAACTAATTAGTAGTGCGCAAGCTCTGCTCGTCTGTTTCTTGTTACTGCACACACATTTTAAAGAACACTGTCTGTCTGCTTGTCATGGACTTGGGAGTGAGGCAAGACAAGAAAACAAAAAAATGGCAGTTTATCCTTTTAATATTTGCAAAAATGTCCACGAGGACTCAAGAATTAGCTGATTTGATTTTGGAGGTCAAAGACCACGGTTATTGTACCTATACTTTTGAACTTGATATTTTATGACTGCTTAAATAATATTTTCAAACATTGCTAAAGAGCTACTTGATTAGATTTTGGAGGTCAGCGTTCAAAGTTATTGGGCCTAATGAAATCCATATGTTGGTAACCTTGGGCCTGGTGCATACACAGTTTTTCTTCAGAATCTTAACCAATTTTAAAACAATGACAGAGACCAGGATGCAGGTGGGAGAATAAATTAGCTTAACCACTTGAGAAAGCTTGGTTGAAAATTACATTTGCTAGGTATAATACCCTAAAAACACCTATGTGGAGATTCTTCAAGCTGTATCAGTGTTCATTTTGACTAAAGGATGAATGTATATGGTTTTGTTGGTCAAAGGGGATTTTCTTTTAAACGTTTACCTATTTTCCTGTGCTTTAAGTATTGACTAATTCCATTTTAAAGGTCAAAGGTCAATTACTTTATATCTCATGTTTATCCCTTGCTTTTTAATACAAAATTTCAAAAGCACTTCAAGAGATTTTTTTAGACTTTACTCAAATGCATATTTTCAAACATGAATCTTAATGTTTCCATGAAACATACAACTAGTAAACTTTCAGAGTAGGCCTAAAGTTGACTTTTCTGCCTGTATGGTTACAGGGAAATTCATCCGTCCATCATCCATCATACTACTTATCCATTTCAAGGTCATGGGGAGCTGGAGCCTTTCCCAGCTGAGACTGGCGAGAGACAAGGTACACCCTGAAACAGTTGCCAGCCAATCACAGGGCCACATAAAGAGACAGACAATCATTTACAAACTCCTTCATGCAGGCAGGGGAGAACATTCAGATTCTATACAGACAAACCCTGGCCAAGACGGGGAGTTGAACTAGCAAACCTCTCCTCATGAGGCACATGCACTGACCTGCTGCATGCAAGCGAGCAAGGACAACATGAGAATAAAAAGGGGAGAAGGAAAAAATATAACAAAAAACTTGCATCCATGCTGTGCATAAATGGTTCCAGACTATTTCAGCTCATGGATGAAGAACAATGCTGCTGAGAGCATTTCCTGTTTTAACCCATAAGTTGCACAAGAAGGGCATGTAGTTATGTCGTAATTGACTTAAGTGAGGTTGAACGAATGAGCATTTCGAGAGGCCTGAAGTCTTTGTGGGTATTCATCCAGTCAATAGAGCACGTGAGGTACGCTGCTGATGCTGAGTACAGGAGCAGCTATAGAGCAAGGGGTAGAAGATAATAGCAGCTGTAAGAGAACAGTAAGTGTACACTTTGTACTCTGCATGTACAAATGACAAAAGATCACGCATGTCAACACTCTAGCTGGACTCTGTGTCCTTTTGCCACTTGCTGAAACAAGTTTGAGCTGCAGGGTTTAGTCCTAAAGAAAGCTGAAACCTCAGCCCTGGAGTCTGATTGAAGAATATATCAGACTCCAGGGCTGTTCCAAGATGGCGCTACAGACGGCTGCCTCGGTGCTTCGCTCTCTCGTACTTTGTGCGTTTTTGTATGTTTTCGCTGTTTTCTGCTCTCCTTCTCTGGTTACATTCACCAGAGAAGAACTACTCAATATTGGACTTAGGTCTGCTGGACTTTTTTCACCCACTTTCACCACTCTGGAGAGTTATACAGAGATTTTTGTAGGAGGAGTAGCTGCTCTCTATGGATTACGCAGGAGACGCCGACGGGGAAAGCGCGCAGGAGCGCTCATGAAGCTGCGGCAGCGTGGATTCAGGACTGCGCTCCTGTATATACATCTCACCAACGTTCGGTCTCTGGCTAATAAAATTGACGAACTGCTGCTCCTCAACTCAAAAAACAAGGACTTTAACAGATCCGCCGCTCTGTGCTTCACTGAAACCTGGCTCAGTGATCACATCCCCGACAGCGCACTACAGCTGCTGGGCTTCCAGCTCTACCAAGCGGACCGCGTCATGGAGCTCACTAGGAAGACGCGGGGTGGCGGTACGTGTTTCTATGTGAATGAAAGCTGGTGTACAGATGTCACAGTGTTAAAGAAATCATGCAGCCCTCACTTGGAGTCATTTTTCATAAACTGCAAACCCTTTTATTCTCCGCGGGAGTTCTCCTTGTTTGTCCTGGTCAGTGTCTACATCCCACCTCAAGCTGCTGTAGTGGAGGCGTTACAGCAGCTGGCTGACCAGGTAACAGACGTGGAGGAAAAACATCCTGACTCCCTGCTCATCATTCTGGGGGATTTTAACAGAGCTAATCTCACCCGCGAACTCCCAAAATACAGACAGCACATCAAGTGCCCCACCAGGGACTCAAACATTTTGGACCACTGCTACACAGTTTTAAAGGACGCCTATCGCTCTGTCCCCCATGCACCTCTAGGACTCTCCAATCACTGCATGATCCATCTCATCCCGACCTACAGGCAAAAACTTAAAGCTGCTAAGCCTGTAGTAAAGACTGTGAGGAGATGGACAGAGGAGGCAAAGCTGGAGCTACAGGCCTGCTTTGACTGCACTGATTGGACTGTTTTTGAGGCTGCAGCCACAAACCTGGACGAACTGACTGACACTGTGACATCTTACATCAGTTTTTGTGAGGATATGTGTGTGAAAACCAGGACCCACTGCACATACAACAACAACAAACCCTGGTTCACCTCACACCTAAGGAAGCTACGTCAGGCCAAGGAGGAAGCCTACAGAGCTGGGGATAGGAACCTGTACAGGCAGGCCAGGAACCAGCTGACAAAGGAAATAAGGGTGGCTAAAAAGAACCACACCAAGAAGTTGGAAAACAGCTTTTCAGCCACTGATCCCTCGTCAGTTTGGAGGGGCCTGAAAACCATCATGGACTACAGGAGCCCATCCCCCCACACTGTAGGCGACCAACGACTTGCTGTGGACCTGAATGGCTTCTACTGCAGGTTTTCACACCAATCACCCACTCCCACCACTCCACCCAGCTGCCCGCACAATGGACCACCTGAACCCCCCACCACCTCCCCCCTCCTCCCCCTGCCCCCTCCACCAGCTCTACAGGTCTGTGAAGAGGATTTGTGTCGGCTGTTTCAGAAACAGAAAATCAGAAAGGCTCCAGGACCAGACGGTGTGTCCCCATCCTGCCTGAGAGTCTGCGCTGACCAGCTGGCCCCCATCTTCACACAGATCTTCAACCGATCCCTGGAGCTCTGTGAAGTCCCCTCTTGCTTCAAACGCTCCACCATCATCCCTGTCCCCAAAAAACCCTGCATCACTGGATTAAATGACTACAGACCCGTCGCCCTGACATCTGTGGTCATGAAATCATTTGAGAGACTGGTGTTGAGCCACCTGAAGGACATCACAGGACCCCTGCTGGACTCCCTGCAGTTTGCCTACAGGGCAAACAGGTCAGCGGATGATGCAGTAAACATGGGACTGCACTACATCCTGCACCACCTCGACTCTCCAGGGACCTATGCCAGGATCCTGTTTGTGGACTTCAGCTCGGCCTTCAACACCATCCCGGAATTCCTCAGCCAGAAGCTGTCCCAGCTCGCTGTGCCAGTCTCCACCTGTCAGTGGATTACCAACTTCCTGACTGACAGGAGACAGCAGGTGAGGCTGGGTAACACCACATCCAGCATCCGGACCATCAGCACTGGCGCCCCCCAGGGGTGTGTCCTCTCCCCACTGCTCTTCTCCCTCCACACCAATGACTGCACCTCAGGGGACCCATCTATGAAGCTCCTGAAGTTTGCAGACAACACAACTGTCATCGGACTGATCCGGGACGGGGACGAGTCTGCATACAGACAGGAGGTAGAACAGCTGATCCTCTGGTGTGGTCAGAACCACCTGGAGCTGAACCCGCTCCAGACTGTGGAGATGACAGTGGACTTCAGGAGGCCCCCCCCGACTCTTCCCCCACTCATCATCAAGGACAGCACTGTGTCTACTGTGGACACATTCAGGTTTCTGGGATCCACAATCTCACAGGACCTGAAGTGGACCCCCCACATAGACACCATCCGTAAAAAGGCACAGCAGAGGTTGTACTTCCTACGACAGCTCAGGAAGTTTGGCCTGCCCCAGGAGCTGCTGGTCAACTTCTATACAGCCATCATCCAGTCTGTCCTCTACAAGTCCATCACAGTCTGGTTTGGATCTGCAACCAGGCAGGACAGACACAAACTGCAGAGGACTATCAGGTCTGCAGAAAAAATCATCGGGACCAAACTGCCCTCCATCCAGGACTTGTTCCGGTCCAGAATCAGGAGACGGGCAGGTAACATCTCTGCAGACCCCTCACATCCTGGATACAAACTGTTTAGACTCCTCCCCTCAGGTAAGCGATACAGAGCACTGTACGCTAAAACCACCAGGCATAAGAACAGTTTCTTCCCCGAGGCTGTTGCCATACTGAACTCATAACTGCAAATTGCCTGTCTATTGTCCATATATATGACCATTCATTGCACATATCATCATCCCACTTATATGCAGCTGTGCACCTTGTTTCTTTTTTTATTATCATTTTTATCTTGCACATTTTACATATTGTACATACTCTATTCTATCTTTATTCTCACCTTAACTTAACTTTTTATACTTCTCGTTTATAATATAGGATGTACTCTGTGTACCTATTTTTTTTTTTTTTTGTACTTGGAGAGTGAAGTGAACCGGTGACAAATTCCTTGTATGTCTAACATACGTGGCCAATAAAGCTGATTCTGATTCTGATATATATATATATATATATATATATATATATATATATATATATATATATATATATATCAGTTGTTTGTACAAAGAGTGGAGTGGTGGCACTGCTCAACATGCCCAAATGTTTGGACCAAGGTCTATAGGCTTCTGTAGAACATGCACAAATAAGTGCGGAGCAGGGATGGAAGGCTTTGCCTGAATCTCTGTGTTTCCTGGGTAGAGTATAAATGCCCTTAATGGCCATTTTGGACTGGATGTTGACTGACTTAGTAACAGCTGTGGTGTGTGTTAATTTTTATTTTGGCATGGGTGTTTACAAGTCAAGGATTTCAGGTAGTCTGAATCAGTGCCATATTTCACATGTGATAAGTGCAGAAACTCTGGAAAATAAAATATTTTCCATATCTTTATCTTAAAATATTTCATACAGTAAGTATGTGTGTGTTCTTTGAGTATAGTGGCACAATAAAAAGGGAGAAATTAAATAACTTGAACCAAAATTCTGACCAAACATTTAACCCTGCAGTGGAAACAACAAAATGCCAACCACTAGGCATTGACTTATTTCAAGAAAAAGAGAGCAGACACTCTGATTGGTTTAATCTATGTGATGACCAAAACACCCATGTATAATCAAGCCATATTATCCTTCCCCTTTGCACCTTAAGCCTGGCCTTGTGCCAAGAATATGCATCCTCAAAATACCAAAATAAAGACCAACTTGCCCAAAAATGCCATGCACAATCCACTTCAGCCCTCGTGTGTCTTCATGTGGTCAAAATAGGGCCCATAATCTCCCGTAAATAATGTGGTGCAGCTCCCACCAACTCTCAGCAATGATTGCCCCAGTCTAACTGCATGTGGTGATTGCACCAGTATTTGTTCATTCTTCCAATGAAGGTTATTACCTAGAATATTTTCCCTTCAGTAAGTGCCTAAAGGCTTATTTGAATGTGTTGAAACAGCCCTGGCACACAAAGATACTGTTTATTTTGCAGCAGGAGCATTTTGCTCTTTTAGTGTGTTTTGTGAATTTATAGGTACCTTTTCTGATCATCTGCAGAAGATTGGAAAACAATAAAATCAGGCCTTGATTATCAAAACAACTGCCCTTCCATGTCCCTTCCTTCCCTGTCAAACTCGTCTTGTATTCGAGCTGTAATGATTTCCCCCTCTGTCATGGTACAAGCTCATGTAGAGATCCCAGGAGCAGCAGGGTTATGTTGTGAGCAGAGCAATTAAACTGATGGACTCGTGATGCCTTCAAGCGCTGACTGAATCTGTTCGCAGAGATACATTCACGAGGACTCTCTCTGGAGCTTCCTTTTGAATTCTTTTGGTCTTTTGTGAACACAAGCATAGGTTTAAAAATTGCTAACCACTGAGTAATCTCAGACACTGATTCACACTCCTGCATATCCAGCAGAATGGACAGAGTTTGAGCTAATGGTCTGTTTTCTGGGTAGTGAGGCAGGTGGTAGGAAAACAAAGTTCTGAAAAACCCTCATCACTTAATTTGATGTGTCTGATCCCATCTCTCTGTGGGGTAGAGCTCAGTTGTTGTCCAAAAACTTTTAAATATACATCAAGGCCTCACACTGCTGAAATAGTTTGAGTTCTCTTTCATAATCTGGAACAAAGAGATGCAGTTTATTTTGACACATTGGACTGTGAGTCTCCAACACTCTTGGAAACAAAAGTGTGGATTAATCTGGAGCTGAAAATAGTCCCAGACAAAAGTGTTTCTGCAAATAACGAGAGATGTTCTGATTGATGGTCAGCCAAACATTATTGGCAAAATTGTATTAAAATAATACAACTTTGGGAGCTTAGAATAACTGCCCTTAGTCACTGATCATCACAACTAATTACATTTGGTTAACACTCTGATACCTGCAGATGAGAGGAGCATTGTTTTTGTGACACAGTCAAGAAACCATGGTAAGACCCTTGCATGTCATGCTGCCTCTAGTTGGGGAGTTTAAGTGTCTCCGGGTTTTGTTTAAAGTGAAGGGGAAATGGTTTAAGAGACTGATGGGCTGGTTGGTGCAGCATCTGCAGTATTGGGGGTGTCATGCTGGACCATAATGGTGAAGAGGGAGCTGAGCCAGAAAGCAGGTCTTTTTATTTCCAGTTCATCTAAATCTGCAGTCCTTCATTTATGGTCATGCAAACATAACACATTTGTTAATCTGTGAAACAGCAGAATCAAAAAGTTTTAATAACAGACATAAGGAAGAAGTGATTAGATTTTGGTGGCTATTCAAATCCAAGTGTGCATCCAGGACCCTTTTTTTATTACAATTTGTTAACATTGCAAGATAAGGCAGCTTTCCGTATTTTACAAATAACACAATAAAATCTCAGCAAATTGTCATATCATTTTTAGGAAATGTTGATCATGGCACAAAAAAAGTGATTAGATTTTGGTGGTGATCCAAACCTGGATGCTGATTCAGGAATTTTCAAAAGATTTGATCACAGTGTGAGATAGGGCAGTTTACACATTTTTGACAACAACTTGCCTGGCATGTTGGAAATACCTTGGTTGAGGTTTGTGCTCTTGGAGCACCTCTCAATTTCTTTCTTTTTTGTTCCTACATTTTAATTCTGCTTGGTATTCACTGTGCAGCACTTTGGTAAGCTTAATTGTTTCATAAAATGCACTATACAAATAAACTGGACTGGATTGGATTTGATTGGATGGGGTAAAGGCACAGGCTCTGGAAGGCAACCAAAATAACAAAATGGTGGATAAGTGGCTAGATGAGTTTGCTCTAAAGGATGGCCAGACTCAGCCTTAAGGATAGAGTAGGGAGCTTCAAAAGTGAAAGGAGGCTCAGAGTAGAGCTGCTACTCCATCGCATCAAAAGGAGCCGGTTGAGGTGGTTCTGCCTTGCCATAAGCTAAATAATAATAATAAAATGGAATGATGAATGGGTGGGTGTGTGTGTAGATGGTGGTGAAATTCATATTGAAACCAGAAGGAAATTAGATAGCTTCCTGTAAGATTACATTTTTAAACATAATAATGTTTTTCAGGACTGATATCTTAACTGACTATTTGGTAAAGGTGAATAAAATGTCACCACGGTGTGCTATAAACTAACTTCAGTTAAATATATATTTTGAGAGACACTCAATTAGACACCAGTGTTTGAAAGTGAAATTTGACTGTTTAGTTAGCATCATGATTAAGATAATATTTATAATAATTTTGTATTTACAATTAAAGATGATGAATGGTAAATAGACTTCAGCTTGTGAAGTGATTTTAACACTGAAAAAAGAGCTTTTTACACTGCAAGTCATTCCTGATAATGATTAATATTTCTGAGTACAGTGTCCATCAGTGTTAGCCTGTCAGATGTTGTCATATACATTTACATGCCATGAAAGCACCAGTGGTCACGATTAGAGGTTAAAAACATATTGATATGCTTCTGAGGCATCAGTGGCATAGTCTAGTAGTGCGCTCTACCAGCAAGTGTAGGGCCAAGGGTCAACACTGGCTGGCTCACATTGATGTGTCCTTGGGCAAGACACTCAACCCCAAGTTGGTCCCAGTGCTGCTACAGTAGACCAACCAACTGCTAACTGGGCTGCTTTAACAAAACAGAATATTTTTGGCAATAAATCCATAAATCTAACACATTCTTGATTCAAGTTTGCCGGGTCAGCACTTTACCATTTATCATTCTTGACATCACTTCTGAACAACCAGCAACGCTACTTCTTCTACAGATGTTAATAAGCGATGAGGTTTATGGGCACAAAAGTGCAAACCTATGCACCGAGGCTCCAGAGAGAGGAGACGCCAACCCCTTTCAGTTGCAGTACCAACTTCTGTATCTGGCAGAATTGCCCCAGGATGTCAGCTTACATTTCCCCAGATACCAAATCAACTTCGTCGTGTGTTCTGGTTGGGACTTGAATCGGCCACCCTTCCCTACTCAGGTCCTTACTAACAGAGCTACACTGCAACCCTTAGTATTTTATTAGTAAGGAATAATACTGGCAGTAAATCCATCAGTCTTATTCATGAATGGTAATGTAATAACCAGCAACTAGGTCAGTAAACGCATTCTCAGGGTTCTCCTTCTGTAGATGAAAGCTGTTCTTATATTAGTTTATTCTCAAACTATTCCCAGATACAATTTGAACCATTTAACTTTCTCCCCAACAACTTAGGCAGCTACGAAACACAAAATAGGACCCAAAGTAGAAGTGACTGATCCCACACATAAGACTGAGTGGTCTGGTTTGGTTCAGTAAAGTTTGCAGAAGTAAAACCTGATCTTGTTTGCGTTTCCACTGCCACCTGCAGGGATGTGAGCTTTGAAAAGAGCATGAACTCACGCTAAATCCACGGCTTATTTGAACATGGCACTGTATGTGTTTTTGTTTTAGCTGTTGTCGCATGGGACTTTGACCCCTTCAGAGGGGTATCAAGAAGTGGGATGGCATGGATCAGTTACTTTGGCACCTTATCTCTACAACTTTTTCACCTCCGATACGATACCGATACTGCAGCCTTGAGTATTGGCCAATACCGATATCGATCCGATACGATATCAGCAGGAATCATACATACTTTTATTACTTATTTTGTAGGATGGACTGTAAGAAAAGGCTTGATCAAGTGAGATTACTCAAACAGAGAACAGTAGTAGGTACGAGAAAAACTGACCCATTTGTTATTAACCAATGGGTTGAATAAATTTTAACCTTTAACATAAGAATATACTACAATTAAATAAAATATATAATAATAAATTAAAAGTTTCTGAAAAGTAACCTCAATAAATCCAATAAAACAAAAACAGTTATTTTTAAATTGCAAAATAAACACTCTGTTTAACTTAAACATAAGCATATTCTGCAACTGAATTAAATAAATAAAAAATAATTTAGAATGGACTGCTTGTATCGGAGTGCTTATATTGGAGATTTTAGATGCAGGCCGATATAATCCAATATCAGTTTTTTTGCTGATATGAGACCGATATGCGATATCAATATCGGATCTGGACACCCCTACTTATCTCCATTTTGCAGTGGAAACCCCTGTACCATGCAGAGCCAAACTGAACACTAGATCAGTGATATTATCATCAGAAAAATAAATAAATAAATTCAAGTGATTGGGACAACCCTGGAAACGACTCAGCTTTTTGAAAAGGAATAATCCCCTTTTTATGTGCAAACCTGTGTTAAAGACTACCTTAAATTATAAACATTGGTCTGGTGTTGTGTTAGTTGATTGACATGTGTGGGTGACACCCTGGAAACCACAGACGTGTTTTTCTCCAGTGTAAGGTTACACATGTCCCAAACAAAGCCAACCACAGGTCAAATCGCTCCAGCCTCAGAGGTTACATTTTGTGCAGACTGTGAACTCTGACATAGAAACGATTATTTCCCCCCAAAGGGATCTATGAAGTACAACTTTCCATTAAAACTACATGGCCTTCAAACTCGTATTACACACTCATGGACTTGGCTGGACTAGTTTCTTAGATATGACATTCTCCCAGTGTCAAAGTTGAAAAATATACAGCCTCTTGTCAAAAATCCTTTACACTTCTACAACCCCTTTCTGTTTCTAATTAAAGCTGAGATTGATGTAGCATTTTCTCTTTCAAAGACAAAAGTACTAATTTCATGAAATTGTAAGCTCCTACTTTTTGAGAAAAAAAAACAAAAAAAAAATATATTTTAAAGTTAAATTTATCGGGTATGGTATCTTGTCATGGTGATACACAGTAAAATGTGAATAGACAAATTAACATTATCACAGTTAATAGCAACACTTGTTAAGTATATCTATTGGATTCACACCACATAGTGTTGTTTTCTCTCTTTTTCATCAAGTGTAGTTGGTGACTCTTGTTTGTTAAATTTAAAACTCTATAACACTTAACAGTGTGACTTTTCCACGTGGTGTGAGTGATGCACTCTCTCAGAGTATTTCTAACTATTTAAGTGTTAACTCTATAATAGCATTGCAAAGTGTAACAATTGCTGTATTTCCTGTATATTGATGAGAAAATAAGCTAAAATGGAGATACCATGTTTGGTTAGAGCACATATCCAAGTTATCAGCATTCCAGTTACAAAGTCAGAAAATACTTGCTGATCTACCAGGCTATTGTTAGCCGTTGTTAGCATGCCCTGCATTGTAGTTCGCACATACCACATGAAGAATGTAAATAACACTATAGCAGTGTCGCACTAGGTAGGGCTGATATAGTGCGACAAACACTAGTCAGAAATGCTAATAAAGGGAATATTACAGGAGCATAATAACTGTAATAACTGTCCCTTGACTTCCCAGTAGGAAATTCCGACATTGGGGGGTGTTCCAGATTAAATTTCCCACTCAAAAATCGGAAATCCTGACTTTCCAGTACAACTGGACACAGCATAATTAACTCTAAACTTACTCGAATTTAACAAACACAAAAATTTTAACTCTGCTCAATTTGCTGTTTTGTTAACCTGTGTTGCCATACCTGTAAAGTACAAATGCATCAAAAGAAACTAATATCATGAATTATGATGACTGGGACATTGTTGATATATTTGACCTTTTTTTGTGTTTTTGCTTTTTATTTTTATTTCATGACTTTTTCTGACTCTGGAATTTTTCATCACTGCAATTGAGCCTGGTAGGGAAGAACAAAGTCTCCTTTTTTATAAAACACAGAAAATTATTTATTTATTTTAGCATTTTCAAATGCCTTTCTTCAGAGACTTAACTTTTATTTGACAGTCAGGTTGCCAGATTTGGCCCTCTGGCAATGATAATTTGATTGGTCCTCTTGGAAATCAAAGTTGCCCACTACTGACGCAGGATATTTATTAGACAAACAAACAAAATAAAACAACGGAAGATAATAAATGAAGTACAGAGCAAAAAAAAAAAAAAAAGAGACAACCAGGATTAATTAAATTTCCCACATTTACATTTATGTTTATTGCACATACAGCTACATTACATATTGGTCACTTATATTACTCTGCTTCACTGCTGTTTTGGCTTCTTAATGTGCTAGTTAATTCTCTAAACCAGATATTATAACCATAAAACCTTGGAGAGGGAGATAACCAGAGATGAGACTGTTGAGTAGAAAGTATTTTTTATTGTGGCAGCCACATTAATGAACATTACTGAATGCAAAGGCAATTAATTACTGCTTGCATCATCACCCTGGAAAAAGTGTTTAATTATTTCTTGATGCACTCTGTTGCACTCAGCGCGCCTTGTGGAGTGTGCTCAGGCTGACAAAATGGATGCTGGCAGGGAACCAACTAAACTGTGGTTTCACCGCCTAATGGCTATTGTACTGGCAGGGCAGATGGTGTTTCTAGACAGTGGAGATGCACTGAGGTCTGCTGCGACAGAGGTGACTCTGCTACGTTTTAAAGGTTGACTTTTCCCCTCATCATCAGTGTACACAGCGGCTGAGCACCAAAGCACCAATGCATATTTGGAACATTCTGGGAGTGACTAGAAAATTAAAACATACAAAAAAAAAAAAAAAAGTTCTTCAAAAGAGAAACTTGCAAGGAATCTGAATAAAAGTAAGTGAAGAGTACTTCCATGAAGACAGAGTTTATGTCTGGATAAAGCCTTATGTCTTATATAACAGGTAAAATCTATATTGAGTAGCCGGCATTTTGTTTTGTCTGCAAGTTACAGTCCAATGGGTCAATTTAAGTCTCGGTGGAAGAGCTAATTATGTCTTTAAAGAGCTCATATTTTGCCTTAACTTTGGTTCATGCATTCATTTTTGATGCCTGCTGGTGTACTGTATGTTCACATTACAGAGTACCCCTGATTCAGCTATATTCTCTCCATGTCTGAGATGCTCTGTTGGGGCTCTAGGCACCTTTAAGGTCCTCTTTCCTGAATGGGCCCGATTAATTAATAGGTCAACTTTCCAGTAATTGGTCAGGTCAGCACGGATTAGTACCATGTTAAGAACTCTGCATAGGCCTTGCCAAGGCCAGACTCCACGATTTATGTACGATTATGGTCGTTGTAGGGTTTCGAGACCAGTCAGCCACGAAAATCTGTTGTTTCCTCTTGTGCAGTGTGTCATAGTGACCGACAACAACAAGCCAGTCTGAGACGCCTCACAACTCTGAGACAGAAAGTCTACCATGTTTGATTTTTGTCCTGCCTCCTACTACCTGTTCCTCCACGTCAAATACACTGACCAATGAGAGCACAGAGCGCTCTGTATGTGCAGTGAAGTACAAGACATATGAAAGGCTTGCAAAGCTCTGAAAATGAACATCCCTGCCCTTATGATGTGTTGAAGAGGAGCTACCAAAGACTGTAAATAGAGAAATATTGGAGAGAAACAGCAGATTCAACATGGTGAGTGACTACTTACATTTAGCAAACTAACAAATCATTCAACATAACGTTTGTAAATACAGACTCAAGTACTGTACTCTAAATACAGTGTGTTTGTTTGCAGTCTTCAGTGTCACCCCTCCTTCTTTCACCATCAACACATCAGTTGTTTCATGCAGTCAGTCTCAGTCCTGTAGTCTGTCATGCTTGTCGGGTGAGTCACTGCAAAAATGTATGGTTCAGTGGTCACCTAGTCTGACATACTGACCATCATTACTGACAAAAACAACTGTGTAATTTTTCAGTCAACTAGGTTATTGTTAGCCCTGAAGACTTTTTGTGTCGACTGGGGAGAGGCAGACATAGATACCCTCTGTGGACCATTAATATGAAGTCTGGCAGGATCTTTGACCCGACTTTCTCTTGAGGTGTAACAGGTGGGAAGTTCCTGTAATTTGGGTCACATTTTATTTGTTCCTTTGTTCTTGGTGTTGTTTGGATTGTTTGTGAATGGGCCAACAAAGCTTCCAAAGTTATATTTATACGCTCTAATTCCAGTACGGTCTTAGGGCGCTTTGACATTAGGCCCACTTGTTTTGAACCGCGCCGTCTCCCCCCTGCTGGCTTGCATTCACACTTGCAACATCGAACTGTGTCCGGGCCCACTTGCATATTTACTCCGTTTGAAACAGCAGGGGGCGATATGCACGTACCTGATAACCAAACCTGCTATGGAGGAGAACGAAGCAGAGGCTACCAGTTGCCTGCTTAGCTCACTGGATCAGATGGCAGAGGAGATGTAAACGGTGTCGGTGGGAAAAGGGGTTCCGACTCCAGTACATTAGGCTGACTTGTTGGTTTGTGGCCGATTATACACTGCCTGGCCAAAAAAAAAGTTGCCACCACAAAAAAAGGTCACACACTCTAATATTTTGTTGGACCAAATTTAGCTTTAATTACAGCACGCATTCGTTGTGGCATCGTCTCAATAAGCTTCTGCAATGTCACAAGATTTATTTCCATCCAGTGTTGCATTAATGTTTTCACCAAGATCTTGTATTGATGATGGGAGAGTCTGGCCACTATGCAAAGCCTTCTCCAGCACATCCCAAAGATTCTCTATGAGGTTAAGGTCTGGACTCTGTGGTGGCCAATCCATGTGTGAAAATGTCTCATGCTCCCTGAACCACTCTTTCACAATTTGAGCCCCATGAATCCTGGCATTATTATCTTGGAATAGGGAAGAAAAAATCCATTGATGGAATAACCTGGTCATTCAGTATATTCAGGTAGTCAGCTGACCTCATTCTTTGGGCCATAATGTTGCTGAACCTAGACCTGACCAACTGCAGGCCATAATGTTGCTGAACCTAGACCTGACCAACTGCAGGCCATAATGTTGCTGAACCTAGACCTGACCAACTACAGCAACCTCAGATCATAGCACTGCCCCCACAGGCTTGTACAGTAGGCACAAGGCATGATGGGTGCATCACTTCACCTGCCTCTCTTCTTACCCTGATGTGCCCGTCACTCAGGAACAGGGTAAATCTGGACTCATTAGACCACATGACCTTCCTCCAGGACAGTTCTTAATCCAGTTTTTGTAGTTTCTGCAATCTCCTTATTTGTTTTCTCTTCTTGATGCATGCCAATTATTTGACCCTTCTTAAACAGACTAACATCTTTTCCATGAACACAGGATGTGTCTTTTGACATGGTTGTTTAAGAAATGAGAAGCTACTCATTGCATCAGCTGGGGTAATAACTTGTTGCCAGCTGAAAGACAATCGCGCATGCGGTAATTATCCAATAGGAGGCTCGTACCTATTTGCTTGGTTAAATCCAGGTGGCTACTCTTTTTTTGGCCAGGCCGTGTATTATCAACTGCATCATACCAAGGAAACTTTTCCTTTTCATCAGTCGAGCTGCCAGACTTATGTAGCGAGTCCTGCGCTCTGTGACACTGCTACCGGAGTTTCTTTATCTTATCACGGCATTTATCAGTGGTCCTGGTATACCTAAGTGACAGTAATTTTTGAGATGCCGAAAATTTCCAATTTTTTAAGTGTGGAATCCAAATGTTTTTGAATGTCCTCGTTAGCCCAAATTTCAAGTAAGAATTTTATTTCTTCGCTGCTCCAAAGTGAACCTTTGGCAGTCATGTTTAAAAGAGAGAAGGGACAACCGTGACATCACGCAGCAGCGTCAGCTTTCTGTCCCATATCCTGGTGCGCTTGCATTCACATCTCAACCGAACCGTGCCCGAGTCTTCTTCAATCACGCCGGAGACCACCTCCCCAAGTGGGCCGGGGCCCGGTGCCCGGGTGTGGTTTGTTTGCATTCACACTACCAAAATGAACCGGACTTTGGGCTCAAGTGCGCTCAGATCCGGGACAGGGCCCCTAGTGCCAATGCAGCCTCATTTAAAGATCAGAAATTCATTTAAGGTCATTTAAAGCATTTTCAAAACATATCAAAGGGCTGCAAGATAAATGTAAAATCAAACATTAATTAGATGCAAATAAAGGGGTTTGAAATGCGCATTAAAAAGTAAGGGCTGTCAAATACATGCCACCCTTGTTAATGACCAGTAGGTCATTAAAAATCAATAAAGCTTAAGAAACATACAGTACATAGATGCATGTCTCACGGCAGTAGAATATATTTAACCTGAGTTACAGCATTAATTAAAGGTAAAAAGCTTAAACAAAGACATGCCCAAGGGCTGTACGTTAAATATGACCTTAGTTAAAGACCAGAAGTTCAAGGTCAAATAACATTTAAGGTATAAACAAAGATATGACTTAATGACCTTTGTAAATGAACAGAAAATAACTGAAGACATAAACAGCTTTAATTATAGGCATATGAAGCTTTAAATACAAACACAGAAACATCTCATCATGATAATTGTGATTAGTTTATTAATTTAATCCCAAATTGTCAAGTAATAAAGCCCTGCCTCATAAGCAGATATAAAATACTTTTTGTATGTTTGAAATAAATGCATATTAAAAAAAGGTTACAGCATCTAGTTGCTTTTTTTGTATTCCTTCATTTCATTCCTTTTTTTTCTACAGTGTATTACACTCTATAAGTACGATTACAACTTATTATAAACTCTTTTTTTGCTATTTTGAAGCATTATAAATGATCACAAGTTATAACTGACAATATAGCATGATAAGAACAATTGAACACCTTATGATGCATTATAAACGTGTTTGTAGCACGTTAATAATGCACCATAAACATACTTACAACTCAAATGGCATGAATCACATTGCTCTGCTTGTGTCTGAGTACTGAGCTGGGTATTGGCTGTCCTTGGGATGAATAGAGGGCAGACGGTGTGCTCTTTTCTTAATTTTTCTTCTGAAGTCATGCTTGCTCCTGTGAGATCTTGTGTCTGTAAAACTATTAATACAAACAGGAGGCCCCATGTTCTGGATAAGTCACATTGAGCGTGCCCTCCGAGGATTATTATTTTCTCTGCTTAGGGGGTTGTAATTTTGCAGGCATTTGTGAACAGGAAAATGGATTTTCGTAACAGTTTCAGGGAATGTTGATGTTGGCATGTGCAGGGAGTGGTCCAGTTTTGGTGGTCATATCTGGATGCAGATCCAGGACTTTTTCAATGAATTGCTAACAGTGTGAGATGGAGCAGTTTTACACATTTTCACAATAATCCCTAACAATACTGAGAAGTCCTTGGTGGAGGTTTGCGCTCTATGAGCACTTTTACAGCCCTATTTTATGACCAGAAGTGCTTTGACATGAAGCTCAGGTATCATACCGAATTTACTTATGATGCTTTATAGATTGGCACACATGGCCGAGATCAAAACAACCTTGAGCTTGCTGAGCTTGTTTCATTAACAAAGGATGCACAGCAGCCCTCATCTATCATTAAAAATCAGAGCATTTGTCGGAAAATTCTGTTTAAAGTTCATTAAATGACAGAGAATTGAGAGACAGTGTGCCTTTTATTCCAGTACTCCTCTGCGCGTAACAGCCCATGCAATAGAGGATAGAGTGAAGGATCAGAATCAGAATCAGAATTTGTATCTATTGCCAAGAACATTTGCACATACAAGGAATTTGACTTTGTACATTTGTGCAAAAACAATCAACATATAATTAGAATTAAAAATAAAGAGTCGGGAGGAATAAAATGAAGTAGAAATATAGGTAGAAATAGTGCAAAACTGAATTACTGTGGTAAATTATGAGAAAATAAGATGCTTAAAGGCCACAGCTAATTAATGTTGAGTAATCTGATCTATTATAAATAAAGAATCTGATCCTGTTTGTTTTAGCTGAAGATTTCAATCATTAATAAGATTACTTTATACAGAAGTTTCTTATTTTGGACTGTTTCTTATGCTCTAGATGCTACAATAAAAAAGCAGTTTAATCTGAGCATTAACAAATATCATACAGTGTTCTCTGTGTGTTCTTTGAGTGTAGTTGCTCTATGAAAGGAGAGGAACTAGATATGCCATCTGAAATTCAGACCAAACTGTTGAACCCAGTGTGTAAATACTGAAACGCCAGCTCCTGGCGCACTGATTTAAAGCGTCAATAAAATAGCAAAATATACTGACATGCACCACACACCTTTGATAACATGCTTCACACTATCAAAATAGGGCCCCTAGTGTTATAAAAAGGTTGAAACCATGTAGTTGTTTGTGGACCTTTTAGGATAAGTCGAGATCTGGATATAATCTAATGTGTAGCCAGCCAAGGGGTCGACACCTATCCGTCCAGCCATCAATATGGTAAGCTGGTGTATGCTGTCAGTCGAATATGTTCATATACGTGAGATAGTTAAATTAGAATTACATCTTCTTCTGCTATCATCATACAGGCAGAGTGCTAAAAACAGACAAACTGACTGAAGCAGCTGCTTAACAGACAGCAGCTACAGTAACAGTCTTGTGTTTGAACTGTTATCTAGAACGCAGCAGCTCGAGTGTGCTGTGTTCTGGTTTGTTTGCTCATAACCCAACACTGAGTCAATCCTTTAATCAAACAAGAGGGACATGCTGTAGAAGGGCTCGGGGATAAAAATCACATTTACTTGTGACGGGCTCGAAGACGCTCTCTTGTCTTCACAGCAGGACATTCAGATTCGTATCTAACGGTTATTTCTCAGATCTCTCTTTGATGCTGAAAAATGTTTATCTCGTATCATTGAGAGAGGATATTCCAGAGGACACTTAGAAGTGTTAGCATGTCCCACTGTGTACAAATGTTCAGAAATTAAATCAAAAATAATATGTGTTAAACCAAGGCACTATATGGGCATTTTCTTTTCTGCCTTTGGGTTCAAAAGTAAGAGTTCAAAGTTAGACATCCAATATCAGATGAACCAGCTTGATAATTCTTAGAAAATGTTTTATTAAAGTAAAGATGATGGTTTGACCTTTTGAGCTTGCTTTCAACTAAGTCTTTTCACTAACAACCACAAAAAACTGCTTCAACTACATGAAACATTGTGTCACAGGTTAGTTTTTGTATCCATAAGAAGATAAAAACACAGACATCCTTTGGTGTCGGCACACTGCAGTGCTCAGACTCAAACAGAATGTTGAATTAAATATCACAGTTGGTTTTATGTTGAGTTTTATATTCATTCCAGTGAATCCACGCCCACAGGATGTTCTGTTGAATCTGCGAACTACAGTCAGAGACTAAATTAATCATTTGGATTAAGAGGCAGAATCAAAGATAGCTCATCTTCCACCAGAATTCTTTAAAGAGAGACAAAAATTTAAAAGACTTATTTCCTTTTTGTTCTTGCAGAAACTCAGATTTCATCTGTTCGGACTGAAACAGCCTCCATTATAAGTTTTGGTTTGTTCAGGTTTCATAAACATTCATCTCTCTATTCAGGATGACTTTTAAAGGGATAGCGCTGTATTTTTGAAGTGGGGTTGTTTGAGGTTCATGTTAGTAGTAAACTATATATATATAAAAAAAAGGGTGGACAAAATAATCCATGAAAGCTGTAAGAATAATACTGAGGGAAAATAAGTCAGTAAGTGAACTTTGTTATTTAGGATACATCTAAACTTCATGTTAACTTTTTTCATGACCATGTTTATTGCAAAACAAATAAACTCAATAACTAGAACTGCATCAGTCCTACCCAAAACTTTAGGTACACAGTAGAAAGTTCCATTACCCTCTGCTCTGTTTAGGGCCAGTGTCACAACTGTGGCTGTGGTGTGCCACTAAGAATAAAGGCTGGATTTTTTTTTTTTTTTTTTTTCAACAAATTAACTGTTTATAAATTCGTAAGTGAATGCCTCACAGCAAGAAGGTTGCTGGTTTGAATCCTGTTTCAGTCAGGGTTTCTGTGTGGAGTTTGCATGTTCTGCCCATGCATGTGTAGGTTCTCACCGGGTACTTCAGCTTCCTCCCACAGACCAAAAACATGTTCATTTGGTTTGACTGGTTACTCCAAATTGCCCTCAGGTATGAGTGTCAGCATGAATGGTTGTCTGTTTCTCTATGTGGCCCTGCGATCGGCTTGTGAGCTATTCAGGGTGTACCCCGCCTCTCGCTCAATGTCAGCTGGGATAGACGCCAGCCCCCTGTGAGTCCTAAAGGTAAAAGTGGTATGAATAATGGATGGAGAGATTTTTTGATTGGACATATCACAGGTAACATGTCACATAGCCTCAACACATGCTTAAGATCATGAAAAATTGCATGCTTTTCTAAATCATTAAACCATTGTGAACAAAATGGTACTTAATTTAAACCTTTTTTTGTGAATTTAGTTCATAAGAGACAAAAGGGGAAGTGCTCAAGTTTGTGTGTCATGTCAATAATGACATAAGTTTTATAGCAAGTTTCTGGAGCAGGGCCACACCTCAGTCAGACCTCCTCCTATGTCCCTGCAAATTCAAACCTGAGCATTTCCTCCTTTTGTTTCATTTGCATAACACACTCCCCCCTCCCACCTACCTCTTTTTCTATTTCTTCTTTCCTCTTATCCACAGGGCATTGCTGTGGGTTTGTTTTGTCGGGAGCCACATCAGATCCCCCAAGAAGTTCCCAAAAATCGTTATCAGCTACATGTTATACATGTCAAAATTCAAATTCATCTTCTAGCATTAAGAAATTCATCTTGTTGATGGTGTGGTCTTTGCCAGTGAGCTGACCTGTAAACAAATCCAGAATAAAAGCATTATGTGAAAACAGTGTTATCGTAGAATAAATCACTCCAAGCTTTTACTCTGAGATGAATCTCAGAAGTCATTCAGTGCGATGGGTCAAGCACAGGACAAACTGACAGCAGGCCTGAGTGACAGGCTGTCTCTGGACACAGAGCTTGAACCCGGTATCTCGTAAAGCAGGAACATTCGTTCCCCATCTCCAGAGAGAGCACGGTTTCATTCATGCTAAAAAAATGAAGCAATTCACTCTCCATTTGCTAAAATAAGGGTGTGTTTATTCATCACACTCAGGCTCAACACTGCAGAGCAGGGGACCCCCTGAAACCCTGAATTTCCAGATAGTCCATTTGTATAGCGTCCAGTCTGCGCTACGGCTTTACTCACTGTGCGGCTGAATGCAGCCCTCATTACCTTAAACAAGATCAGAGGATAATGAGAAAATTACAACCTCTTGATGTAATTGTGATAGTATGTTGCAGTTCCGTCACTGGAAATGTCCACTTGGGTCTGAATTTCTATTCAGGACGGCAGCTCTTAACTGGAACACTTTTAACTGGGATGAAACATTATTCCAAGTTTCCTCATCCGAGTTCCAAGGTAAATGGGATGCGACATGAGATCACGTGATAACAAGAAGAGCAACATATAAACTACCAGTTATATTACCTGCCTCCTGTTAATTATGTCTGCTGCTAATCATTGCCACTTTTTTCTGCTGTATTTTGATAATCTGAAAACTCAATTGCATGTTTTCTGTTTTGCGTTGGCGTGATTGGTGGAAAATGAGTCAGGGTTGAAGTGGCTTCCACTGAATATAGGCTTCCTGTGCATTCCCAGTGTCTCCAGCATGCAGGGGCACTGCTGGCACAAATCAGAGACAATTTAGTCCCAGGCTGTGGAAACTGAGGAGACTGGGAACAATTTGGTGCAGACTGCATGGCGTGTACTGAATACTATCAGACAGACTATGTGGAAATTGGGGGTAAAAGGATGAAGGGAACTGAGTGCTTCACTTACCATACATGACGGACATTTTGTTTTTTAAAGTTGTTTACATGAGTGGATTTGATTAAGCCTGGCGATGCACAACTCAATTACTTCAAATAGAAAAGTAAGAGAGCTGCATAGTGGGGCAGCAGGTAGTGCTTGTGCCCAAAGTGAGAAGGTTGCTGGTTTGACTGCCCAAGGCCTTTCTATGTGCTCCCTCTGTATGCATGACTTTTCTCCTGGTACTCTGGTTTCCTTCCACAGACCACAAACATGCTTGTTTGGTTAACTGGTGACTCTTAATTGCAGTCTGATGTTAAAGTGTTAGTGACTTGTTATCTGTCTCTAAATGTTGTCCCTGTTATATGCTGGCAACTATTCCAGGGTCTACCCCATCTCTAGCCCAGAGGTACACTATATTGCCAAAAGTATTTACTAGCCCATCCAAATCATTGAATTCAGGTGTTCGAATCACTTCCATGGCCATATGTGCAGACTGCTTCTACAAACATTTGTGAAAGGGTGGATTGGTCTCAGGAGCTCAGTGAATTCCAGCGGGGTACCATAATAGGTCCAGTCAGGAAATTTCCTCACTACTGAATATTCCACAGTCAACTGTTGGTGGTATTATTACTAATCAGAAGCAATTGGGAAAGATAGCAACTCAGCCACAAAGTGGTAAAATCACAGCGGATGATGAGGGTCATAGTGCACAGAGGTCACCAAAGTTCTGCAGAGTCGGAAGCTACAGACCTCCAAACTTCATGTGACCTTCAGATTAGCTCAAGAGCAGTGCATAGAGAGCTTCATAGAATGGGTTTCCGCCGCTGAGCAGCTGCATCCAAGCCTCACATCACCAGGTGCATGCAAAACGTCAGATACAGTGGTGTGAAGCAGACACCGCTGGACTCTACAGCAGTGGAGACATGTTCTCTGGAGAGACCAATCACGCTTCGCTATCTCGCAATTCCATGGACAAGTCTGGGTTGCCAGGAGAATGGTACTTGTCTCTTTGCACTTAATGCTTCAGCATACCAAGACATTTTGGACAATTTCATGCTCACAACTTTGTGGGAACAGCTTGGGGATTGCCCCTTCCTGTTCCATCATGACTGCTCACCAGTGCACAAAGCAAGGTCCATAAAGACCTGGATGAGTGAGTTTGGTATGGAAGAACTTGACTGGCCTGCACAGAGTCCTGACCTCAACCTGATAGAACATCTTTGGGATGAATTAGAGTGGAGCCTGTGAGCCAGGCCTTCTCATCCAACAGCAGTGTCTGACCTCACAAATGCACTTCTGGGAGAATGGTCAAAAATTCCCAGAAACACTTCTAAACTTTGTGGAAAGCCTTCCCAGAAGAGTTGATGCTGTTATAGCTGCACAGAGTGGGCAAACATCTTATTAAACCCTATGGATCAAGAATGGGATGTTACTCAAGTTCATATGTTTGTTGAAGGCAGACGAGTGAATACTTTTGGAAATTTAGTGTATAAGCGGAACGGATTATGGATAGATGGAGGGTTAGAAAAGGGAGAGGAATTGACCACAGGAAATAATAAAATATTTTTGGCAACCAGACCTGGATGTACTTAGCCTCTTGCACAATGACATCTTGGTTAAGATCCAGCCCCCTGTGACCCCAACCAGAATGAGCAGTATAGCTAATAGATGGGTGAATTAAAGAGATAAGAAAGATGGATCTGAAAAACTATGATAAATGAACAGTCCTGCACACCTCAGTATTATTTTTTCTGATGTGCTTTTGTATGAATTATGATTAAAGGGTATTTTAGAGGATTTCTGCTTCATCCACAGAATATGTTTTACAAAGATGAATATATTATCCTGTTTAATGCAAACACCTGTTCAGGGATTTCCACAATACTTTTGGGTAAAGTCTACAAACAGTACTGATGAATCCAGATTTATGCTTGTAGCTGTCCTCAACAGGTGTGAGTCAGCTCATTGTCTCACGCTTGGTGCAGCTGTGCAGAAAATGTGGGGCAATGATTAGAAGAGCCACGGTGTTTTTGTGTCACTGCTTCTTCGGGTGACACCTCCGACGCCCCCGCTGAACAGGTGCAGACTCGTCTCTGAGTGTGCTGCAGAGCAGATGGGAGGAAAAACAAGGGAGAGCCAAAGAAACAGTGGAAAATAGAGCTGAGTATAAAGGTTAATAAAGCTTCCAGTGAGGGCTAATCAGGGAGAGTCTGTGTGTAAAGACAATAAAAGAAGTAAGCATCATTACCGCTGGTTATAATTTCCAGTTCAGTATCAATGCTGCCTTTGGAAAGTATACAAAACTAGAAAAGCACTCCGAGAGCGCAGACCTCTGCCAAGCAGCTCAGTTATGGCAGTGGCTTTTCCACTCTGGTTGGGCAGTCGAGTGTCTGCCCATGTCCGTCCATGTGGAGAATGCTGCGTGCCATTTACAGAGGAACTGGGAAGAGGGGAATGTGAATGATGTGATCTCCGAGTTATCAGCGTTCCCGTTACAAAGTCGGAAAAAATGTGCCGATCTACTAGGCTATTGTTAGCTGTTGTGTTAGCAGAAGTCCTCTGCTGGCATTGAAAGAGAAGTTTGGAAATGTAGTGACATAGACTTGAAAATGTTGATGTCAGTTTGCAACTAAACTACAATTCCCATAATGATGTAAATGAACGGGATTTGCCATTATAAACTTCAATGTTTTTTTGTGACATCAATCTGGATTGGATCAGCACCAAAATGTATTGGCTTCTTCCTTGGACCAAACCACACCTCTGGTAAAATTTCCATGTAAATTCATCCGGTAGTTTTTGCGTAATCTTGCTAACAGACAAACAGACTAACAGACAGACCCTGGCGAAAACATAACCTCCTTGGCGAGAGTAACAATGTGTACGTGGTGATGCTTAAGGAGATTAATTAAAGGTTAATATTTTGAAGTCATAGGTGTTGTTGGTAGTCCAGAGGAACTGGGACAACAAGCTGATGTTATACATTGAAGGGTGTGGTAACTCATTAGCTTTCACAAGTAAAAGGGGATGTCAAAACACAAGACACTGGAGACAATGAGAAAATGAGATATTAAGTAAACATTTTTGTTTTCTTTTTTTGTTTGTTTTTTCAACACATCACTATTCAATTGGTTTATGTTGCATCCTCTCAACTTCCAGCCATCCAGTCCATTATTTACACTAGTCCCTTTCCGGGCCACAAGGGGCTAGTGCCTATCCCAGCTGACATTGGGTGAGGGGCCGGGACGAACCTGGATCGATCGCCAGCCAATCACAGAACCACATGGAGAGACAGAACCATCAACCTTCTTGCTGTGCCACCCTGGAGGCCCACCTACATGAACATCCAAACCAACCAAATTAGGATATATAAGGTCACTTTCACCCCTTGTTTCACTTCAGACTAAAACACTGATGATACATTTTTAGTTTCCATCTGTGATTTTCTGTTTATTTCAAAATGATCCCATGCTCCAACCTTATTCATTTATGAATTAAATACACAAAATAAGGTCACTTTTTTTGTTTGTGTGCTCAGTTCTTAAAAAGATACCTAAAGATGTCAGTTATATAAACTACTTAATATGTCTACTTTTTCTTCTTTTTCTGTCTGAGATTTTAAGGGCTTTAAAGAAATAATAGGCAGTCTTTCTGAGAACTCTTTTCATTAAAACTGATCAAAAGTCTGTTTGTTAAGTTGGTGTTGGACAGCTGCTGCTTGTACTTCATCTTTCTTCTTTCATGACACATCAGTTTGTTTCTCCCAATTTAGCTGCAAAGTCCAAATGCTGACTGACAGGAATCAAAGACAATAGAACGTTTGTATTCTTAGTTAGGTTGAAATATTAAAAATAATGTGAATATTCAAATTCTAAGGGTGCCATGCCCTCCTGAGAAATCTTAAAACAGTATCTGATCTATAACCTGTCAGTCTGATGTTAAAATAAAACACCAGCCATTTAAAAAAAAACTGCCTGTCTAATCATGAAAAAGTGAAAAATAAACACCCTCATAATAGAAAATGAGTCTTGGTTCGCTGAGCTCCTTTTCTATTTAAAGGGGAGAATTTTCAGCATGACCACCGTTGTCTGCTGTCGGGATGAGACGATTATGAATTTTGGAGCCGCAGTTATTGTTGCTGTGCCCATGTTGGCAGAGCAGACTTTCACTTTTCCTCTGTGCATACAGCACCCAACTGCTCCGTCTCTCTGAGGTAACGGAGCAAACGCCCGTCTGCAACTAAAGGCTTATGAAGGCAGATGAAGCTCAAGCTGGGGAACAAGGTGTTGCTTTGTTTATGGTCTGTGCAGGTTGTGCGGCGCAAGAAACAAAGCTCTGGTTTGTTTTTGAGTGAGAGAGAATACAGTGTTGGAGGACCTTAAAGATTAATTAACTGTGACACCGTATAATCTTCCCATCTCTAGTCTGATGATTCAAAGAATAACCAATAAAATCCAAACATGCTTTTTTTTCTTGAAAAATAGGAAAATGTTACTTATGATCAACACATTTGTTTTAAAAAAGACATAGAATATATGTAGTAGATTTGTCCATCTACATACAGTGCATTACATTGGTTATATTTGACTGGTGTATGGATTGTGTCAGTTTTCCCCTCCCAGCCAGCTGCCTGCAAACTACCAGTCAGTTACCAGCCTCTAAGGATCCCCTTCTCCTTTCTGGGTATGTGGCTTAATTTAACTGAAAACATGCTTCTCTCACAAAAACACATAGTCTCAACCTTTTCCCTGGTTATTTAAGTAAAGCAAACTTGATAACTCAAATTCACACAAACATGGCCTAAAGTGTTCAGTTCATGTCTGTCAGGATGGTCAGGTCCCATCATGAGCCTGCCATGATTAATTTTGAGCTCCTCTACTTTTTTATTTTATTTTTTCAATCCAAGAATAATTTACTAAATTTTAAGTTACTGACGTTTCATACCAGGGTAACCCTGACACAGTACAATCTTCCCATCCCTAGTCTGCTGATACAAAGAAAAGGCAAACTTACTATTTTAAAATAGGAAAATATTACTTTTGTTCAACATATTTGTAAGAAAAACAAGGTCAGCAGTTATCAACATTTTTTCTGAAGACATGGAAAACATACAAATGATCGTGACGAGTGACCCATAATGGACCAAAAAGGTGAATATTTGTTCAGAGGAACTTTCTTCCAAAATACATAATCTAAACAAAAACCTGATGCAACATTGGAGTCAGTTTATGGTGCAATCTTAAGATGAAGCAAAACATCTACATCAAACCTCTCATTTAGTATTAAAAATATGATGAGAAAAGATGAAATATAAACACAAACTCGGTTCCTTTTGTGTTGTGGTGTCAGGTTCATTATTTTGTGAACTGTTTCCTCTGGGAAAGTGAATCTCAGAATTTAACAGTGAGATGTGAGTGGCTTCTTTGGCCTGCAGCTTTTCTATTTTAAGTTTTGTTCATAAGTGTGCTGTGAAAGAGGGACAATTCATTTAATAAGGTTTTCTCACCTACAGCTTGGTTGCCTTGTTCTGATTAGGTTGGGGGAAAAAACAAAACAAAACAAACAAAAAAAAAAAACCACACATTTGCATATTTCCTTTGGATTGTTTCATGTTCACACTGTTATATTTTGAAGTGTGAGTCCAGGCCAAAGGACCAGAGCTGGCCTGACATCTACACATCACAGCCAGTGTCCCTATGAGTGAGTTGTGCTGTGCATTATGGGAAGAAAGCCTGCAGGCAAAGTGACTCAAAGAACAATGATATAAGAATTATAATAGTAGAAATTAAATGTCTGATGGTTAATTATTACTATGCAACACCTGAAGATAAACTGTGTAACCAGGAAAAAGTCACACTCAAACTCTTGTGATCAGGATGTAAATTCTCTTTGTATAAATCTATAGATCACACTCTGCCTAAAGGTAGTTTACCTTCATATTTTGAGGGTATACTTTTTCAAGATAATAATGAATTAAATATTTTATATTTTATAATCAAATTAAGTCATTGTTTTCTGGGAGATGTTGGAGGAATTGTATTTAAAGTGTAGTTAATTTATTAAAAATATGTATAGTTTATCTCATGTAGAGTCAAAAATGACGGGAAAAAATGCCAAATTAAACTCATTAGAAGTTCATTACAGTTTTAATTCACTTTAAGAAATAAATCTTAACACAGTCAATTCATTACATTTTAATGCATATTTATCATTAGAGATGAAGCAATCAATGTCATGGTAAATAGACAGGGCATTGTAGTCCGAGTGTTGACAAGATGTTGCGTATCTGTTTGAATATCACTAATTAAAATGCATTAGATTATTATTATGATGTATGTTGACATACATATATTTGTGTATTGATGTATAGTTGCAACTCAAATCTTCTCTGCAGTTTCTCATCTCTTTTTTTCCTGTTTTTAAGAGTTGTTATATCCAAAGTATTACCTCATCATTCTCCAGCAACTGCTTGTTTTTATACATTTATTTCAATATTTAGATTTCTGTCAATAGGGTGGTCTTATCAGAAGGTAAAAGTCTTAATGTTTTTTTTTTCCACTGAGCAGGCTTAACATTCACTGTAACACCGCTCTTGTAGGTACAGAGTAATATAACTCGTCCCAAAAGGATGAGTTCTGATTCGTCTCTGAATCAATTAAGAACAAATATTAGGAGTGGCACGATTTCTGCCCATCACAACGAAAGGGCAAAATGTTCCCAGGAGATTAATACCATACAGAAGAATCTCTTCTCTCCTAATGACTCGGGACGTGCTGTGCCTGCCCTGTTCTCTTAAGGGTTGCTGGTTTACCCCACAACCCAACTCCCCCCACCCCTTTACACCCCTCTAATGCTACAATGATGTTTTATAGGCCCTTTAACCAGCTGCCAGAATGTCCCCACACTGGAGAAACTCTCACACCCATCCAAATACACACATGGTTTCATTTTAAAGAGGATGTGGCAATATCTTAAAAAAACACACGCAACATCATTTATTAGAATTATTAATGACTGTACATTGTTTATGACAAATGTTTTAAATGCTTATTGATGCATAGGTACATTTTCGTAAATACCTAACCCATCATCCTTAACTAATTATTAATTATTTTACATTTAATTTGCAAACAAACATGTTCTGTATAATACAACCCATGATAACAGAGAATCAGAGCTTGTTTCCAAAGTTAAAAAAAAAAAAAAAAAAAAGTATCAATGGAGATTCTGTTTTTATCAGCTGCTTAACAAGAGCATGGCTGAAGTCTCCATTTGACACTGTAACTAATTAAACCGTCACAACAGCCCTGAAAAAAATGCTGTAGAAACAGAATGAACTCTGTGCTGATGTTATGTGTTTCATTTATTGGTCATGAGTTTGAGCTGATCTGATGTGTCTATTGATTAATGATGGATAACTTATCAGTCTTAACTAAGCTGTCTCTAAAGGTCAGTTAGGGGGAAAGCTGAGGTCCTAGAGCTTAATATTTGGTATGTTTTAAAGTTATCAATATTCAGAAAAAGCTTTGTTTTTATCATTTGATTGCAAGAGTTCATTATTTTTGTTATTGTTGATTCTTCTCTGTATTCATGTGGCTCTGTTGTATTAGTTCTATACCCTGTCTTTAAAATAAATGTTTTTCAGATTATTTTTGTCATAACTAAACACCTCTTGCTGTTTAATACATACCATCCTTTGTAATGACAATGTGATTGGTCACATAATGTATGTGCTATGGGATTCTTGTGAATGCTTAATGATTATACTGAGTGAACCTGAGGAAGTTAAAGGTCAAGTAAAGTCATTTTTCAGTGTGTGGCATGATCTCTTCTGTCCAAGGCATGACCCAGAAGCTGAGCAGCACCTGAATGCGGAGGTAAGCTGTTCATGTGGACCACTGTGTTGTTTTTTTTTTTTTTAATATATATATATATATATATATATATATATATATATATATATATATATATATATATATATATATATATACACACACAAACTGGGTTCAGTGCACTGGTGTACAGCAAGTTTATCTTAGGTCTTCCTTTTCTGTTCATCACCAGTGACAGGAATCAGAGAGCCTGTATGTAGAGTCTGCACAGTCAAGCCTCACAAATGAACATGCAAGGTCAAAATAAATCACCATTTTGTCTCTTTATTCAAAAAATAGTATGTAAATTATTTATATCACTTTTCTGTGGTTTGGCATCAAATGATCTAAAACCTGGTTCTAGTCCATGGGCTTGTGTTTGGAGACCCCTGCAGTAATTCGTACAGTTTGATAGATTATGAGTTAAATAAACACCCCACCTCAATGCCATGAATGAGTAAAAATAACAGATGACAATGTGACAGCACAAATGGACAGGATTTTGAGTTGTCATGTAACAACTTGAGTTGTCAAGTTGCCATGTAAAATATGTTTAAATAAGTCAGAGCAAAAGACTTGGAGGTAGACTTTTACATATTTAAATGATATTAAAATATGGAGAAACCATTAAAAACTATTAAAGTTTTTTTCCTGCTTGTTTGTTTTTGTATTATTTCTGTGGGGTTGTGACACATTCAATTGCACTGATGATTGCTTGGTAATTTGTGTTTTCCAATTTTAAGTCCCTAATGGATCACCTGGTGCTCTGCCCAATTGTGTGTACATAATTTGTGTGTATGCGTGTGTGTGTTTGTCCATAAGAGCACAAAGGCTCTTCATTATATCTCTGTACTGGGGCCACGATGTGCCAATGGACATGAACGATTGATTAATATTTTAAGTGAATGTAGTGTTGACTTAACTAGATAATTAATAAAGTATTTATATTTGTGTTAATAATAGGCATACATAAACCATGCACAAGTTTGTTTTAAAATGACAGAAAAGGCTATTTAATGACATGGCTGGATTAATTATAGATGGTTAGTTTTCTGATTAATGTTGGGGTGGTTGTTTAAAATAATGAAGCAGGGAATGTGATGGGGAATGCTCAAGGACATGGTCACACAAGTTATCACTGAATCATACATGAGTACATTTATTATAAATTAATATATCCATGCTTGTATTTTTTTAATCATGATATCAGTAATAAACGTGGATTAAAAGTATAAAGGGCCTTACTTCACACTTTAGTTTATTATTCGGTTCCCAAACTTTATTTTTTTTTAGTTTATTTTTCTGATGGGTGAATAAAAATACTCTGAGGCTCCCTCCTCTCCTATCAACATGAACAACTAAATTTAAATCTAGCCACATAAACGTTAACACAAAATATATCAACAGTTCTTTTGATTTTCCTGTAGATGTTCCACAAAATGGACATAAATGCAGCTTTATTTTGATGTGAAATGAAGTTAAAAAAAAAAAAAAAAACATTTTTAAGATACAATGATTATTTTCTGGGACTGCTTTTTAAAAATGGATGCTTGTATTTTGTATTCATGAATTCTTGAATTTCCAGGCAAATGTCAAATCTCAAGAACTCTTTTTTCTATATTTTGAGTATTTCCATGCACCATTTGTCAGACCCTTTGTCAGTAAGGTACATTTTAAATTTTAATGTATATTTTCTGCATAAAGGTTCAATGAGGGGAGAAAAAACAACTTAGAAGAAGCTTTCACAATTCCTAAGATACAATAAAAAAGCTGACTGCTCTTGTATCATGCCCCTGACACATACAAAAAAAAAACAACAAAAAAAAGATGTAAATTTTGTTTTTTAGATTTATTCCTTCGGTCCTGCAGTTATTTCACAATCTGACATGGCAGACGGACAGTTTCATATACCATGGAAATATTTCACTAGTCCATTTGAAAATGTTTTCAGAGGGCAGAACCTTCAAAAACAACTGCAGGTGGTGATTGGACGATCGTCCTGCCAGTCACCCTCATCACAGACCAATCCATATCAAGCCACAGTATGACGTAGCAGCTCGACCCTGGTGTTAGCAGTTAGCCTAAACTACCTTTCAGTCCTTAGACTATCATCTTATATTAAATTACACCACACAGATGTATCATTTACAACTTATATCTGACATGAACCTCGTCAATGACAATCCCCATTAAGTTCTCCCAGTAAACTTCTGAGGAGAGCATATTTCACCAGGTACCATTGAGTAACCATGACTCTGGGCTACCATAGACTAACCAGCATCGTCTGGAGGATTTCCGCATCCCTCACAGTTTCCCAGCAGTGATCCCCAGCTTCCCAGCTTCTCTGATTAGAAATTGAGTTCATTTCTGATAAATATTGTCGCATCCACAGAGAACGCTTCAGAAGCCGCCATTGTTTTCAAACATGCAGTCACTTCCTGCTGTCCTCACGTCTGCAGTTTCAGTCTCTCTTCCTTGATTGGGCTGTCTGGCTTTTGGTCATAGGAGATTGGAGATTGGCAAGATGGATCTGCGTGAGTTCAGACAATGAAACAGGCAGGTGCATCTGCACTGCAAGGTAAGTTATTTTAATAACTACTGTTGTTTTGTATCGCTAATCTTCCTCACCTTCCACTGAATTTGTCTTGCTTTGGCAAAACTGCATTGTTTTTGACCTGCTCTTGCTATGGCCCCCTCCTTCAGGGGCGCTGGACCCACTTCAGGAATCATGGTGGTAATTTATTAACTTCTGTGTTCCTTCATTATAGTGTATGATTTCTCATCTATGTTTATGATCCTTTCATGGCCAGGCCTGCAGTGCAAGTAGCAAAACAGGAAGTTCAATCTGATGATTTCTACTCGTTATCATAATTCTCCTGTCATTACCTCTTTATCATTTTATCATGGTTGTCGACCCCTTAGTAAAGTGCAGCCCTGGTCAGTGTTCAGCACTATTAGACAATGATGCATTATTAAAAACATGTGATTAATGATGACTGAATCACCTCAGTAAATGCATTATTTATTGATTACAGCTTAATAAATGTGTAAATCTGTTATCTTATCATGAGAATGAGCATTAAATTCATGAATTTCAAGGGTTGTGTCAAACTTCAAGAGCTCTGTTTTCTAAACTCTGAGTATTTTCATGCACCGTTTGCCAAGCAAAATGACTTTTTTTTTTTTTTTTTTAAAGAGAAATCACATATTTGATTCAATCAATACATGTCAGTGCTTCAGGAACAATAATTATGTCTTAAGTCTCAGTGTTGAAGTAAAATAAATCCAGCTAAATTACATTAAAAAGATGTTGTAGGTTGACAAGCGATGTGGTGCAAGTCTAAATGTGTCTTGAGAATCTGTACAATCATGTGTTGTGACGTCATCAACTTAATAATGAACTTTAATCTACTTTACTGGTGCTTTGTGTGGTTTTATTTCTGTATAAAACTGTACATTCAGTAACTTAAAAAATCCAAAAGCCTTCAAAAGTTTTAAAGTTCACAGAATGATCAGGTTTGGATAAAATGTGAAACACACCCTTTCGAATCCCCACAGTTAATAATGTTTGAGCCTAATGATACTGCTATCAGATCTCAGTGGTCCTGTATTGCTGGTGTAAGAGTATTTTCAGGTCTTATTACATGAAACAAGCTCCTGGTACAGCAGTGGTGTGCACCGACTTCAACCAAAATTATCAGCTCCAGAAAAAAAAAAAAAAAAAAAAAAAAAATATATATATATATATATATATATATATATATATATATACACACACACACACACACACACACACATATATATATATATATATATATATATATTTTTTTTTTTTTTTTTAAATCCAGGAACTGAAAAAAAAAAAAACTATAAATAAATTCATCATGGGATATTTCCAGAGCATTACAGGTGTTTGTCCATTCTAACAAGCAGATACAGGTTAACTTGCACATCTGAACAAGAGGAAGTGACATAAAAAAACTGTTTTGCAGCATGTGTGTGTGTAATGTGCTTTGAGATTTTGGTTTGGTCTTTGGTTTGCTTGAAAGACCCCTGCTCTCAGGTGATCCAAGCAACATTCTCAAGTCAATTATTTCCATGTGTGTACATTCATTCATTAGGACTAAATTACAACAAAAACAAAACAAAATAGATCAATTTATTCAGTTTGACGCAGTGAGTTGCTTTCAATGTTTCTTGGGCTGAGTTCTAAAAGTCTAATCCTGCTCAAAAAGGTGATTGTATCTATAAAGAAACAACATGGCGTGTTCCAACTTAAAATAGATGGAAAAAATCATTATCCACTGGCACACATCACCTATTCATCCTGCATGAGTCATGTCTGAAGAGCTTGCTTTAAGCAGAGGCTTAAGGAGAATAATATCAACACACAATTGATTCAATTAACAAACGAGTCAGAATGTGTTTCGTCAAAGTGCGTATTTATCTTACCACCATAGGTCTATAACCTTTCAAATGACTTTTGAGTGTTCCCGCTGTGCAAACTATGCAAGACTGACACGCCCACTCAAAATACGCAGCCCATTTATGTTATATTTTTGAGAGAGTTTTGCTTTGTGAATGATTTAGTTTCGTATTTAAGTACTGCTGAGAAGGCCTGTAGGAGATAATAAAAAGTGGCGCATCATTAAGAAAACTATAAACAAACTGTGCTCCATTTTTTTGCTTTAACAAAGACTTAAAAATCATTAGAAAAAAAAAAACCTTTATAAGGATGCTGTTATTTGTGTTTGTGCCAAAACGCGCGGCGCATCCCCAGAATCAAGCGGTCAAGGTGACAGTGGATGAGGACTAGATTTGCAGAGGTGTGGAGCGCGCTGTGTGCCACACTGATCCACTAGACTGACGTCTCTCCGGCAGCGCAGACCAACACCGCAGCAGCCCCGGCTATTCCACAGACTTCAGTGCAAGCCAGGCAGTCGACACAGAGACACAGAGAGCGGAATTTGGAGGAAAAAAAGAAAGGAAAGGAGAACTTCAGTAAACGACGAGCTGTGCTTTTGCAGCATGATCCACCTTCCGCAATCTCCGTTTCAACGCACAAGCCCAGCAAGTGTTTGAATTTGCTGGTGTGTTGGTTTATTTTGGGAAAGATTCGTCTTTTTTCCTCCTTCGGCTCATGTAAAAGACTAAACCTCGCTATTCTGGAATGATGTGGACCTCTCATGATACTGTTGGATTTGTTTTCTTAGCCGGATTTTGCGTGCAATTTGGATTCTCCTTTGAAGGTAAGACCCGCTTGCTTTATATCTTCATAAGCAGCAGCGCATGTCAGTGCCATCGTGTCGGGCTTGCTGCCCTGCATGGTGGAAAGAGGCAGCACTGTAGGGGAAAGTGTTAAAAGTGCGCAGCCTTTCTGGAAATAGAAAGGAGGCTTATTTGGGGGAAATTCTTCAAATGAAAATCGTACAGCGAGGTTCAAAATAAGCGCATGGTGCAAACAATAGAAAGATATGTTGCATTTTTTGCCCTTAATGACGCAAAAAATGCAACTGGTGATTGTTTGGAATCGAGTCATTTTTCAATGCGTACTGCATTTTGCGCTTCCTCCAATTCAGACACATCATCAAGCGGACAAAGTTGTCTTTGGTAGGAATGAAAAGTGAGGGAGCAGACTCTGATTTTCAGCACCACGGACAGTTCCTGCTGCTGCAGCATGCGGCTGTCCGTGGTCCTGAAGGGGACGTGCAGGGATGTGTGCCATGCTACATCAGAACGAAATCCCCCACTTTCAAACTGCGTCTGTTCCTCCTTTCCACTTATAGCTGCAATCCCCAAATCCCTAATACACGCGCAAAGCTATAAATAGTCCGTGCTCGGGTGTATTTCTCGTTCAGGGTTGAAATGGTGGTTCGGTGCGAAAGTTTGATCGCACGGATGTCCCCACTCCCTCTCTTTTTTTCCGTATAATATTGCTGCCACCACTCTTCCCTTCTGGCTATATTCCCGTTTTAGCCTGCTCATAACCAAAATTATTCAGCATTCCTGCTCTTCTTCCTCCATGTGCGCTTTATGCCTCTCTTTTTGACTCGTCAAGTGTATTTTGGACTGACTTGTGGCTATAAAGGGGCACGACAGCAGCCACATAAGGACACTGCAAATAAGGACAAAGGGCAAAACTCCCACATAATCATCAACCTGTGCGTAACTTAATGTCTAAATGATGTGGCTGATGTTGCGACTGTGCGTTATGTAAATTCCCGATGAAGACGCGTCAGTGTATGTGACAGGGGGAGGGGGGAGCCCCCGCCATCTCCTTCAATTAAAACAAGAACGCACCTTTATCAAGCGCTAGCGTTCAGTAATACACCTGCCATGATCGCGCACCCACGGCCACAGCCACACGCGCGACATTTAAGTGATTAGTTCATACCTCTGCGCGTAAAAACCACACACCCGACATATAGGCGACCTCCCATAATCCTCCCTTCTGTCTTTCCTTGCTTCCCTTCTTCCTTCTCTCATCTGCAGGTCGCTTCACGGATCTGCCCTCCAACATGACGGTTAAAGAGGGACAAAACATAGAAATGGCGTGCGCGTTCCAGAGCGGAACCGCATCAGTCTATTTGGAGATCCAGTGGTGGTTCGTGAAAGCGCCGGAACCCACTGACAGTCAGGAGGACGTGGATCCCGAAGAGGTACAATGGATCTCTTTTGTCTGCTGTCTTCTTTTTTTCACCCCCAAATCAAGAGCTGAGGGGCGTTATGTCAAAGCACATGCACACATTTTGGGGATGAAGATGTCCAACAATTACCTGCGCTTTTACGCACCAGCTGGCCGTTTCGTGTGCGTCATGCTTGTGCAACAGTTCTGGGCAATAATGTGAGGCATTTGTGGTAAACTTTTCACGGAGGTTTCTGGAGGTGGAGGAGGCTATGACCTTCACATTCCTCAAGCTGCTTGTAAGGAGGAGGCTTAGATGTTGTGAAGTTGTGCTTTCCATTCATCATGCTATTAACCTTTATTCTTCACTAACTGTCAGCCCTTGAATCAACCGATTAATCCATTTTCCGTCTATTTTCCTTCCATGTAGTCCCACAAATCAACTTATGGTCCCGTTTCACCCTGTCTAGCATTTATTGCACATTTCCCCCTTGAATCAGATTTAGTCCTTTCACCTGCTGTGTAGCCTTTCCTCAATATTGATATTTCCTAAAATTAGAGTGTAGCTAACTGATGAATCAAATGCACCCCCCCCCCCCCCCCCCCCCCCCCCCCCCCCATCTTTTTATTGTGGTCAACAAGTCAATTAAAAAGAAAAAAAAAAAAAACATTGAAAACAGGAGGCCAACATATCATCTGACTCAAAGGGTTTCAATTAGAGTCTTCAACACAGCTGCAAAAGAGCAGATTAAGTGCAACACCAAAAAAAAGAAATACTTACATCATGTTTATTGTATATGCTTTGGTACTTTAAGTAATTTAGTGGAAATAACTTGGCTGTAATTTTCAAGCACTGTGGCATGATTTAATCATTGGAAGAAAAAAAATACTTCGTCAACTTCACCATTTTAATGCCAAAGTAATCTTTTACCTTTTGTGTCTGCTGTTTGCATTTGACTTAAGCATAGAAATAAAGATACACTAACAGCTAGAAATACATATTATATCATTTGTAAAACTATGAATAATCACACTGTCTTTGTTAGGGTATCTTAGCACATATCTGCAGCACATTTCCTCCCTCACAGTGGGATTAGGATCATGGTGGTCCTTTTGGCAACCAAAGCTCCCTTCAGTGCCTTAAATCCACAGAAAACATGGAGCTTCCACGTCATAAAACACTTAACCTCAAGGCTTTTGCTCTCACTTATTAAAATTAATGACCGTAAGTGTGGCCAAAAAGTGGATTCAGATTTAAAAAATAAACAAATCTTACACACGAAGCAATCATGACACATTCCAGCAAAAGGGCTTCAACTTGATGTATGTACGCAAAGATCAAACGAACTGGAACATGAAAACAAAAAGCCATTCTTCATATTCTTTGACTGATTGATTGACTGATTTATTAGAATGGCTGTGACTGTCTCTGTAAAACTATTTTACACTGACTATCAAATTTTGATAAACAAACCTCTGCCATACAAACTCACTGAACTGTACTGAAAAGCACTAAATACTCTGTTAATGTTTATCTTGTTAAATTAAGCTCCACTATTTGCATTTGAGTTTAAAAAACAAAATCACAGCTGTCACCTTAACCTTATGTATGTTCTTCTTGTTAAAATAGGCAATTAAACTTTTCCTGTCCTCAGTTTTGTCATATTTGTAACCAATTTAACCCACTATTATCTAAATAGCAATTAAATTTGTGCTCTGATGACCAAAGTCTCTCCTCATTAAAACTGATTAAACATGATAAACTTTAATGCACTTCCAAATACCTTTATTTAAGGCTTGTGAAGTCCATTCATAGAAAAAAAAATATATCATAGTTTTGCTGTTAAATCTTCTGTTAACATTTTTTAACTTAAAATCAATTAAAACAGGGGTGTATATATGGTAGCCGAGGGCAAAATGTGGCCCACATACTCACTCAAGAGTCACAAAAGTAAATTTCAAGTGTTGATAAAAATGAAAAATGTGATTAAAAAAAAAAAAAATGATACAATAATACAATACTGTTAATATTATTAACTCTCTTGTGAAAAACAGATTAAAATGTTTATATACCTCAATAATTGGTTTAAAATGGTTTTCTGAATGGTAACTTAAAACACTTAAAAAATTGGATTTATGCCTATATTTCCAAACGCATTAGTGCCGATACATTTAATTTTCATCAAGAGCATAAAGCTTTTTCTTTTTCTTGTTTTTTTTGTTTTACAAAAATGACTTGTTAGTGTCATTGTGATATATTTTTTTGTTTAATGAATGCACATAAAAAAAGAAAACCATTTCCCTCTTGAAAAAATGAAAGTCTTGATTTTCACATATACCGATGCAGTGATGATAGGGTGAAGAAATGTGGAGCATTTGTGTAATTACTAAAATTACTGACATATGGTTGATATGTATGGCAATGATCGATTCGATATTCAACTTTTTTATCTATATCTGACAATACCGATATCATACCGATAATTTCATGCATCCCTATTTTAAATCTGTGTTAAGCCCAAATAAATTGAGAGCAACTCCTTGCATTCCAGTTAAAAAGTAGAAATTTGGGAAAATAATTTTAGACAAAGCTCATATATGTCAGGAAGTTGGGGATTGGGACACTATTTCAGACAGAAGTTTCTTAAATTCTTTCGAGATTAATAACCACTAGAATGTCAGATGGTTTATTGAGAAGAAGCAGAATAAATGTCATAGCTACGTGCCAACAAGAAAAGCACTCGTGGTTGTACTTTGAAAAGACACGAGAGAACATCTGCTGCTGCAGTGACTACAATCTCAACACCTTGAAGAGTTTTATAAACAAAGACCTCAAATGAAAAGACAACCACCTGACTGGGTGAAAGAATTCACCATTTTCAAAGCTACTTGAAGAAATCACCTACAAGTATTCAAAGGTGATGGAGAGATACCGAGTCGTCACTAAGACATGCAAACTAAGAGTGTATGAACTCTCCACAGCTGAGCAAAATCAGACCAATCAGCACACACACACACACACACACACACTCACACACACTCACACACACGATTTCCTACACAGTCTCAGAGAGTGCGAGGCCATGTCCACACGTAAGCATGTATTTTTGAAACACACCTTTTTCTGTGCATTCTGGCCCTTTGTCCACACACAACAGCCTCTTAGGTCACAGCAAAGGCATAAATTTAGAAAACTGGGATTCAGATTTTCAGAGGCTCTGTTCAGAGTGTCCCCATGTGGACAGGGAAAATGACGTTTTGGGCTGAAAGCCTCAGGGAAGATGACTTGATTTTTTAAAAGTTTTAATAGAATATCAAAGTTCAATGAGCTATCAAGGATCCATGAATTTTTTAAAGAGAAAAAAAAAGTTTTGAGAAAATCTTGTTGCAGAACAGATTATTCTACAGTTAAGATGATTTCTAAGGACTGCGTGGGCATCACGATTGCTTTGATGTGAAGAAACTGATAGTTTTTCTTTATTGGCCAAGCTATTTATTACATAATAAATTATTGTCTGAAACTCACCCACTCTATGTCCAGTTTTTGTGCACCCTCAAAACTTTATCTGCTGATATTTTAAAAACGTGCAATGATCATTCCTGTATTTTTAGATCATTGATAGTATGTTTTTTTTTCTTTTATATTATTATAGTAAATGTCTTATGAAGATAGTTTTTGTTAATTTGTCTTCCCAGGGGCTTTAAAACGTCACACCCTGCACCTCACACCCTTCTCCTTGGTGTGACATCACACCATGTGATACAGTCAGCTTTTGACATGAGTTGTGCTGCAGAAGACAATGTTTTGTTTTGTTTTTTTTTTTATGTTTTTTTTTTTTTAGTGTTGCTGACTCTGCAGTTTATGTGATTAGACATATTGAGTTGCCTCTTCACTATGATGCTGCTTCAACACTCTGACGATTTTTTCTTTTAATTAAACAGAGCAATTGGTAAACATATTGGAAAGTTGGTTTTATAGACTCTTACCCCAAGAAAAGTACAACAATATCAGCTGTTATTGGGACGATACTAAATTTACTATATTTACCCATTTAGTAGTACAGCATATTTTTTTCCTGTTGTTGTTTTTTGTTCGTTTTTTCCCAACCATCCATTATCTATGCCTCTCATCTCTTTCGGCATTGCGGGGTAGCTAGAGCCTGTCCCAGCTGACATTGAGCGAGAGGTGGGGTACACCCCGAACTGATCACCAGCCAATCGCAGGGCCACATAGTGAGACAGACAACCATTCACTCTCTCACTCATATCTCAGGGCAACTTAGAGTCCTCAGTCAACCTAATGAGCATGTTTTTGGTCTGTGGGAGGAAGCTGGAGTGCCCAGAGAGAACCCATGCATGCACAAAAACTCCACACAAAAAGGCCCTGACCAACCCAGGAATCAAACCAGCGACCTTCTTACAGTTAGGCACGTGCGCTTCCTGCTGTGCCACCGTGCTGCTCCATGTTTTTTCTCATTTCCTGGATAGTAGCAGGAGATTTGCGCCCAGCAGCGACGTTATGCTAGAACTGGCCTGCCAGCACCAGTTGCATGGTCACAAGTTAAACCATAACGCTGGTCAAATGTGTGGTTGATTTGAAGAATCAATTTTGCTCAGAAAGTGAATAAATATTGGATGTCCAGACATCACTGTTTCTAATAAACAGAATTTATCAGTGTTTTTATGTGTTTTTATAGTTTCACATGGCCAAAGATGTTTTAGAAAAAGTCAAGGTGTGTGGGGGGGTCTTTGTTGGAGAGAGGGGAACCTCAATTTTCAGAAATACCTGCAGTCATGTGGACATAGCCTGAGTGTCCTTACAATATTATCTCTCATAAAACAAGTCAAACAGCAATGAATATTGGTCTTGTAGAAATATCATTTATTTATTTATTATTATTTTAATTCTCTTTTATTGAAGGTTTTCAAAAAGAAAAGAAAAAGGTTGCCAGGCAATCCAAATATCAAAATGAGATACAATGAGATCAAACATAAAATAAAATCATAATTAATTGAAAGGGTTAATGTTACTACATTAGCAATAAATATGGTCTCAAACCACATAAACCACATAGAGTAGTTGCGATTGTTTTTTTTTTTTTTTTTCCTCTTCTTTCCTTCAAATTATATATAATTTAATTTTTTGAAAAATTTGGCCACTTAGCCATTACAATTAATTGAATTTGTCTCTCTTGGTAACAAAAGTTGCCTATCCCTGCTTCAAAGTGATTAAAAAACTCAAATAAGCAAACCAACTATAGAGATCCATTTAATAAAGGCACATCATATCCATTAATTCTCTCGAAAATATGATTGCTAACTTGAATCTCTCCCACATTTGCTTTAAGTTCTCCATCCCTCAAACAGTTAAACTAATTCCCCACACTCTGAGCAGGCAGCGGCCCTATCAAGAATAAAATAAGAGCATTAATCAAGGACCACTGTTCGCTGAAAAAAGAGCTCGTTCTGGATATTAATTACATAATAAATGCAGTAAATGAGCCTGACTATTCATGAATGGATAAAATCGATAGAGCCGGAGCATATTCGTGTATAGTGCCTCATTAAACTGTGTATCAGGAGTGTGTTGGCATTTTGTTATGTATTGCTCCTCCATTACTCCCGCATATGACAGCTCCCCTCGCCCCCAAATAATGATTGGCTTCTTCGAGGATGAGAGTGTGTTTACCTCATTGAAATGGATGTAAAAATGACGTGCTTACAGGTAGCTGCATGTCAAGATTTGGATGTGTTTGGGGTATTGTTGTGACAGACATCAAACGCTGCTCCCTCTATTTCAGTGACAAAGAGGAGAGAGAGATGTGTGTGTGACAGGGGGGTGGCTGGATATCCATGTGGCTTTAATTATTGTTCCATTGTCGCCGGCTCTCACAGCGGCGTCGGACAGCCTTTGATGTGGGTTTGATCCCGCGTGACTCTTCGGATGTTGGGGCTGAAGTGGCCTATTGATGCAGACATCACATTGTTAGCCACATTTCTTATCAGGGAAGGCTGTTTGAAATGAAAGCCTCTGTGTGTGTCGTGTGTGTTTCTCTCGGTGTGTGTTTGTCCTGCAGTGTTGCAGTTTGAATGGGAACAGAGTCAAGGCTGTGTGAGAGAGGCGCTTGCTCGGGAAGCAGCTGGTCTCCTGGAAATTCAGAGGAAATGAGCTCCATGTCTTAGGATGCAAATATGTATGCAAATATGAGCGGCCTGCATGAGAAGTAAAGAGTTGTTAGGTGTTTGAAAGGGAGTGACATGAAAAAGAGGGGGAACAGACAGCAGCTTGACTGAAACGGTGCGGCAGAAGGTATGAAGTATGCGTCAGGTTGGATGCGTGGGTGGATGCTTTATGCTCAACTCCCATCGACCCAAGATTGGTTCTCAGCCATACAAATGAATATTCTGTTGTTTCTATTCATGTTTCTGCTGTTTTAAAAAGCTTAAATCATCAATATTCAGTCTTGATATTTTGGTTTTAATTTGAGAATTTTGTTCAAATTTTTCAAACCAAAAAGAATAAAACAAAAATACACAAACTTAAACTTTATGACCAACCTTACTGGAAAATAGAGCTGTGCATCTTCGCTAGTCTCACAATTTGAATCAATTATGATTATTAAGGTCCATCCATCCATTATCATCACAGCTTATCCCTTCCAGGGTAGGCTGGAGCTTATCCCAGCTGACACTGAGGGAGAGGCAGGGTACACCCTGAACTGGTGACCAGCCAATCACAGGGCCACATAAAGAGACAGGCAACCATTCACACTCACACTCATACCTAAGCTGGAAGCTGGAACCCACGCATGCACAGGAAGAACATCCAAACTCATTTGTATATGTATATATATATATATATATATATGTGTGTGTGTATATATATATATATATATATATATATATATATATATATATATATATATATATAAAATGCAGCAAGTGGTGTTTATTATAATAATTATCATATTATGCTTGATTGTGTTTATATTTTTTTCTCTACATAAACCTAACCAGACAGCTCCATGCTTGACCTTATGTCAGAAGTGAAAATAACAGACCTGGAACAGATGTTCCTAAAGCCTAAGCTGCTATATTTAATAAGCAGGGATGGTAATGGGTTTGATATGTAAAATTGTGCATATTATTCAGGAGACAAACACGAGCATGACAATTTGTTACAAGGCTGAGCCAGAAATCAGGTACATCCAATAGTTCAGGTTGATATTAAAGAGGACTTTAAGAAGAATGATGATCTCTGTTTTATCCCTCTCTCCCTCTGCTCCTCTTGGGCTTTTGTAGTCCACACCTTGCCCCTGTCTCCTTAATAAATCCCTCACTAAACCAATATGGCTGCCAGCATTCAGAAAAATTCCAGAAAGCACCCAAAGAGGGAAAATAAATGTTACACAACTCCCTCTCTGGAACTACAAAAAACACTATTAAAGTGAGGTTACAGCTATGACTAAAATTCAGTTAGCTTTTGTTATTATTACTTATTGATAAAATTAAAGTAAAATAGGTTTGATTATTTCTTTTGGAAGGGAAAAGCAAGTTGGTGTATATATATATATATATATATATATATATATATATATATATACTTTTGGGTCACATCGCCCAGCCTCAGGGTCTCATTTGTCCATTCTTTATACTACATATACCTATTCTTTATACTACATATACCTTTTTCCCAGGTTGTTGAGGCATTCAACAGCAAACAGTTCATGTAAAGCTCTGGAACAAAGGTCCCCAGTGATGAATCATGATGACAAGAGGAAAAAGGAAAAGAAAAATAAAGCCTGTGACATAGACAGTGAACAAAAGGGCACTTAAACTTATTTGGAGTCTGTTGTTGCAGCAGGGAGGATCATGGACTTTGGAAAATTCTAAGAGTGACAATGTGCATCATTCACATGCTCTTCCTGCTGAGCTGAAACATCCACTATACTTGATTTACCGTTATGCTCATGTTCCACTGTAGTTTATTTGTGTTTACAGTAATACTACAGATTTGACCACATATTGTGTCCACATCAACCGCTCCTTCACTACAGGATACGATTAAAGAGAAGTTTGATCGAGAGAATTAGAAATAAAACTTTAATTTGATTACTTGTTTGTTTGTTTTGTTTAGTCAAACTCTGCCTGCATAATGACTTAGTAGAAAAAAAAAACACTTTATTAAGTGCACCTCTCTGGTACCACATTGGACCACTTTTGCCTTTAGAGCTGCATTAACACTTCATGGCGTAGATTCAACATGGAAACATTCTCCAGAGATTTGGTGCACGATGACATAATAGCATCATAGTTACTGCAGTTTGCTCATCTATGGTGCAATCTCCCATATGACCACATTCATAAGGTGTTTAAACTGGTGAACTGTGGAGGCTACTGGAGTCCAGTGAACCACGCTCAATTTCAATGAGGGTGCTTCCACCAGCTCTGCTCTGCTGTGCAGTGTCTCTGCTCGCTTGCTCCCCCTGCTGCAGATACCCTTCAATTCAGCACAGAGCAGATCAAGCAAGATGGGAAGTCCGACACCAAAAAGCAGTGAACAAAATATCTAATTTTAAAAACATAAAATATTACTGTTTTCTAAGTCAGTTTGATGTCATATCTTAAGGGCTACAGCTCAAATATACAAGGACAACAAGGAAGAATTGTGAAAGGTTGTCTTCATCACACTTGGCAGATACAGAGCATCAATTAATAAACTGCATTTTTCAATGAACATCTAACTTCCCCATGTTTGAAGCACAGAAATCTCTAATGAAGAATGGTAAACGGGAACTGGACTTGAGCTTATGTAGCACTTTTCTAGTCTCTTTGGCTTCTCAAAGCAGCTTTACTCTACAGGTCACATCTACCCGTCAGGCCCATTCACGCTGTTTACTCACTGATGGCTGGAGTTTCTATTTAAGTTGTCCATCAGTATCAGCTAATGCATTCACACCCATTTAAATGCTAGAGAGGCAGCAGTGGAAGAAACTTGGGGTTAAGTGTCTTGCCCAAGGACACATTGCCATGTGACAGCCATAGCTGGAATCGAACCTGCGACCTTCTGATTATTGACAAAGCATCATATAATCAGACGGTGCCACTGAGTCCCCAGAGAGACATATCCAAACAATTCCAGTCTTGGTTCACATTTTTAGTAACCCCAGCACAAATTTTAAAATAAAATATGGCCCGCAATAAAGCACTAAGCATGGGCAGCAAGAGAAGCACATGTCATTATTGATCCCCAAAGACATAAACTATAACCAGCACTGTGTGCTACGCATGTGAGAAACACATCTGCAAAGTCCAGGCACACACTAACTCTCTCATGTGTTGATTCCTTAAGAAGAAAGAAAGACATACTTGAATCCCTCATAGGGAAATTCAATTCTTTACTCAGTTGGTGAAACATGCTGCACACACATAGGCTGAAATACACATGCACACACACAAACAGGTCCGACGATCATGCACTAATGGAGAGATGTCAAGAGTGATGGCTTGCTGCTCCTAAAGAAGCACTTCTGAGCAGTTTTGTGGTTAAGTGCCTTGCTGGAGGGCACTGCATCAGAGCCCAGAAAGTCAGCTGGCTCAAGCTACTGAACCCACTTCCAAACATGATTTGGTCTGGACTTGAACCGGCCACCCTTTGGTCCTCTGCCCAAGTCCTCCTGGACTGATTTACTACCGTCTCGAATGTAATTTCTATCTCACAGTGTTGGATTTTGTAATGTCATCCTCATGTCTCATATTGTTTAGAATTCTTCTGGTTGGAAGCAATGGTTAATAAATTTGCGAGGATGAGTATGTTTATGACTAAATTGGTATAAATCTGTATCAGTCCAAGCAGTATTTTCCCCCAAAATGACACTTTCACACACTCGTATATCCAAGACTTTCTTAGGCACAAGTATGTTAAAAAACATCTGTTCTCCAATTATAGAGTAACTTTAACAACAATGATAATAACTTTAGTGATAACAAACCTGTACTTTAGTGAAGAAAACAATTTGAACAGGATTGCAGTGATGAATACGTGTGATTTAATTCAGTATTTTTCCTCTGTGAAGAATAAAACCCAGACATTGACAAAGTTTGTAATGACAGATTGTTCCTCCATGCAAAATTCATTTTAGAATTTAAATTCTCCCCGGCAGCTTTATTACTTGAGTTTTGTGAAAGGTGGGTCATTTTTTGGACAAGGAGAGTATTCAGAATATTAAGATAAGGACGGTTGAACTGTGAAGCTCACTAAGTTCTGATCTCCTTTGCAGACTCAGATGGACCCATTTACTTTCTGCTTGTTTAAAATGAGCATCAGGGCAACTTGATGAGTCCATTTTGACACCTGCAGCATGATTGTTTTTTGAATGTGCACAGTATAAACGCAAACATTGTTGCCTATGTGAACAGAAAGGCGCATCAAAAATCACCTTTGAAATGTTGCCCGTTGAAGACCTCAAGGCCCCTCATGCGGCTCCCTCTCTGCATGTGATCCCCACTCACTCTCCAGATCTCTCTGCTCATTGTCCTTCTAAAATACAGTGCACAAGCTTAATTTTGACTTAAAAGTGGGAGAAAGAGATAAAGAAAATTGTCTTTGTTCAGAGTTATAGTGGATTGCTGATAGATGAGCAGTGTGTTAGGATGGCCAGTGTACAGTGCACTGCGGTCAGAGTGGGTTCAGTTCTGACCTGCCCCCCCACTTTCTTGCACATTTTCCAGCTATGACCACCATCTAAGTCTATCAAATGAAGGTATGAAAAGCCTGAAAAAATTAAATAAATGACTGCTTATATCAACAGTGAAACCTGTTTGGCTTCTGTTTTCCCAACAAGTGTTAAATGATTCTCCTCTCTGATTATAAATGACATGCTGCCAGTTGATAATTATGCACAAACAGAGAGAGACGGAAACAAAATATTCACACCTCCATGACAAAGAGGATTCATGCTGCTGACGGGATCTGCTCCTCTTGTGATGCTGTTGATTCAAGTCAAAGAGTAAAGATACACAGACAGGAGGAGAGCGGTGGCAGCGGCGGCGGAGTGTGAGCTAAACATTTGCTGTTACAGAACACGAGCAGATTGCTGCGACAGCAACGGGTCATCACTCTGTGCTGCTTTTTTGGCAGCAGGATTTTTACTAGAAAATGAGGCAGAGCGGGGCCTGATTACATCTGATTATGAGCTGATGTTTGGTTTAATACTGCACACTCCCGCTCTAGGTTTGTTTTTGAGGGTTTAATCAACAGAGGGAGTGAGGAAGCTCCAAAAAGAATTCAACTCTGTGTCACACATTTATAGATTAGACAGAGAGGATCTATCTTTTGCCAGGGTTTCATTCACTGGCCATTTCACCTGAAAACACTGTTAATTGAATTAAAAACTGCTGTCTGAGAAGGCTGGTATGAGATAAAAAGGCCAACAATTTGAGATCAATTTTACATACAGTATTTATCCTGTAAATGTTGCCTCTTCTAAGCCACTATGAAGTCAACTTACTTCTGAATGTATTTGCTTTTTTGTAGTGACTATATTTGAATCCTCTTTAAAGAGAATATTCCATAATGAAGAGGCCATACTTCTATTCCAGGTTTTGATGAGTGGTGGAGTAAACTTACCATCTCTAATAATCCAACAACCTTTTAGTTTTCATATACTGAGTACCCAAATCTTCCTCCATGCTCACTGTTCTCCTTCCACTTGAAGTCCCGATTCCCCATGTTTCAGTCCAATCCAATTTTATTTGTAAAGCACTGCAAAAACCACCATAGTGGACCAAAGTGATGTGCAGAAGAAAGAAGAAAATAAAATACAAAAGCAGACTAAGAGACATGGAACAGCTGTACATTTCAAACAAGGTAAACACAATGAAACAAGGTAAGATATGTTGACCCCATTTGCTCTGACTGGTTGACCCATCAGCTCTGTGGTAACTGGCCAGTCCAGCACTGCTCACTACCAGGTTTTCAAAAACTCTGCATTCTTTACAAAGTCTCTGCTCAGTACTGGGCTAGCAGCCTGACTCCAACTGCTGGTGAAACAATGGTGGAATTAAAAGAAAATCAGCTGCTTCAGGCAGGTCCTGGTGCTGTTCACTGAAGCAGAGGGAGAAGTCCTGAGTTTTTTTGCTGTGTGCATAGAAGTACTCAACTCCACAGAGGCAGATTACAGCAGTTGGTAATGCAGCTAAAAGGGGTTGGTGTCCCCTGGAGCCTCGAGGTGTAGAGTTTGCACTTGTGCCCTTAAACTTTATCACATGTAAACACCTATGAATGAGGCAGGGTTAACGTTGCTGATGGTACAGACCGGCAGTCAGGACTGATGAATTCTAGAGTCCTGAACCAATATGTGGTCCCAGACCTGAACCTGACCTGACCTGACAGAGAGGACCCACAAAACACACTGCGACTACATAAACCCATTTCAGACTTGTCACATAACTTCTATCACTAACTGCTACACAGCTGATAAATAATATTTAGGTATTCAGTCTAATTATTATCGTTGACTCATCTACTTCTGATTTGTCTTTTCATTCATTTTGATGTTCAGGGTGTTGTTGGGATTTGGCTTTGGTTTTTCATGGTAGAGATTGAACTTGCACTTGTAGATGTAGCAACTAACAGTTAACTGAAAATGGTCTACCAAAGTGTTCCTGAGCCCACGTGGCAGTATCCTTTACCGAATAATGTTGGTTTTTAATGTAGTGGGGTCTGAGGGATTAAAAGGTCACAGGCATTCAATGTTGGTTTTCTGCCTTGCCACTTTCATGCAGAGATTTCCCTGGATTCTCTGAATCTTTTGATGTTTTGGACTGCTGCTGATGAATTCCCTAAATTCCCTGAGAAGTGCTCTTAAACTCATGGACTGTTGGCTCATGTAGTTGTTAACAAAGAGATGAACCTCGCCCCATTCTTGCTTGGGAATGACAAAACCTTTTGGAGATGCTCCTTTTATCCCGGTCATAAAGCCCGCCCGTTTTCAATAAACCTGTTGACCTGTAGAATGTTCCATAGGATGTAGAATGTGCTTTTTGCGCATTCATCACCTTTGTGCCAGCTTTTATTGCATCTGTGCCAGCTTTTTTGGAACATGTTGCAGGAAGGAATTCAAAATGGCTGAATATTTGCAAAAAAAGAGAAGTGTATCAGTTGAATCATTGAATATCTTGTCTTTGTATTGTATTTAACTGAATACAAGTCAAAAAGGATTTGCATATCATTGTATTCTGTTTAAATTTATGTTTTACAAAACATCCAAACTCCATTGGAATTGGGGTTTGTATAATATTGATCATGTGAGCAGTTCAAAATATTAAACTAAAATAAAAATCAAATCAAAAAGCCCAAAATATGATAGAGCGTCGTGAAGGGCAAGGTAGTTCATCTGATTTGTGTGCAAGATCAAATCAGCAAAATCAATAAAGTTTAAAATCCATAACCTCCGGCTCAAAGGGCATACATTATAGTAATCCCCAGGCTTATCTCTCCACCTCTCCATCATATCTGAAGCTATGCTGTGATGTTGTACATAAAAGTCAGGGCTGGAAAACATGGTGGAGGTAATAAATACAGCAACACTAAATACGTTTTCACCCTGAGGCTGTGAGTTTCTATTTTGCTGCTCTGACCTCCATCCTAGAATCAAAAAGCAGTGGCGGAGCAGCAGAGGCTCCTGGGTAAAGGCAATAGCTGTAGGCCATGTCACACAGGGTGGACATAAAAAGCCTCATTTCCATGAATTTCAATTTAAAAATGCATTAGTGAATTCCCCTTTTGGTTCCAAACCCTAAATCCCTCTCATTCTGAAGAGGTGGATTCGATTCTTCTCTGGATTTGATCTCTCTTTTTATCCAGCTAATCCCAGTGCTATTGTTTGCCATAAGATCAATTTATTGAGTAAATCTTTACAACCCTGTCCACTGGTAATTCTATTTGCTGTGGGATTACATTTGGATATGAGAAAAAAAAGGAGAAAAGCAGAGTTTGATCTGTGAAGGTAACTCTACTGATCCTTTCAGCCGGTGCTCGCCAACTGTGCCGTCTCATATTTATATCCCTACTTACATTGAGAATACACAGAAAAACTAAAAACAGCCAAGAATCAATTTTCTGTAGAGGGGGATGAAAACATCTTTGCATATCTTGAGTATCTGTAAAGCCTACACCTGACAGTATGAATTTTGAAGGTGGATCAAGCAAAGGCAGAGAGAAACCAGAGACTCGGCGCAGATGTGTGTCGTTTAAAAATTCATACAGCATTTTTATTCCTCAAATACTGCCCGCAGAGACTGGAAAGTTGGACTGCAGGTCGATTCAAGCCTGAATTTACCCAACTAGAGATTTGTAAAAGGGGACATAACCCCAGAATAATATTTTGTAATTTTGGACATTTGAAATGACTATTGTCCCGTCCCTGATCTAAAACCCTTAATTAAAGCTTTTACTGTTATATTATGGACTACTTGAATCTTTTTTCTCATGTCTGTTGTTTCATCCAAACGTTTTTATTTCCATTGTACCTATTATTTGTTTAACTAGCTATACTTAAAGTGGTGAGGACTGCACAAGAGTTGTGGGATGCCGGCATGAAACACTGGCAAACTCAGAATGACCTCAAATTGAATATTTTACTACCAATTTTTACCAACTATTCTAAAACGATGACAACAAATATCTGTTAAATTTGAACAAAAACATTAAAAGAGATGATGAATTAAATGAACATAGTGTGAAAAAAAATCTTTATGAATATATTGATGCCTCATTTATCTCCAGGAAAGTGGGCACCCCAGCAGTGTTGCCAGATTATGCCAGTGAAAAAAGAGATAGACAGACAGACAGATAGACATATTAAAAAAAATAATAGACAATGTTTGATGTGAAAAAACATTAGGACTCAGTCTAGTATTACACTTGACCATCAATATACAATGTGAATGTTTGAGCCTAGCTTTCATGTGGTCATGTGTCCTTGGGCAAGACATTTAACCCCACAGTACACCCACTGCTGTGTCAGCTGTGTGTAAATGTGCATTAAAGGGCAAGGATGTGTGAGATAATACTGATGGACAATTTATATAATCCCTGGCAACAAGAAGCTGGTGTTCCTGTACTCATGTGTCAGCCTGGATACCATTTTCGAAATACAAGATCAAGATCGGTGAGACTGCACATGTCAAAGATGGACCCCAAAGTGGGCATCCTTGGAAGACTGGTTACTCACTATTGCTTCACTGAGGAACCGTGTGATTTCTTTCAGACTTTCTTTTGGGGGTGCTACCCAGCATTTAGCTGTGTTGCTCAAATGCACGATCTTTAACAGTTGTACCTCACTGTAAAGGTGATTACTCAGGCTTTCCACGAAAAAAAAAAAAAAATACAGTGTCAATTAGTATTATTAAAGGGGGGAAAATAACTGACTGAAATAATTTTTCCAAACTTTTTCCAGGACTATAGGACTTTTGAGAGTGCAAGCAAAAAAAGCACATGTATGTGTAAAGTTTTGTACAAAAGAATGCACGCATGCATCCTGAAGTGATGCACTGAAAAATAATGTTTTTGTTTCTTTCTCGGTTGTACAGTCATACTTTTGTGCCATTTGAAATCAAAACTTTTTTTCCTCAGATAATTTCAGTGGTTGAGACTTTTGCAGTTTAACCTGCTATATCTGTTTAAACTCTGGTGATGTCCTGAGGCGAGACCAGTTGAGGACTGTTAAAATTTTGCCCCTTTGGCAGTGGGATATAACTGTTGTGCTTCCTTGATAACCACAGCTGCCCATCCCTGTGTTAAAGATTGGTGTTGTGCATCTCTAAAGGTAAAATGGATTAGAATACAAAGTAATCAGACATGATGCTGCCCTGTGACAGGGCTGGTGGGTGAGAAAAACAGGAATCAGCTGAAATCTGTGCTAAGAATACAAATGACAGTTATATAAAACAACCAGCCGCGCTCTTTCCCCAAAAGCTGCACCAGAGCCACAGCGAGCCTTACCTCTCTTAACAAGTGAGTTTATAAATCCAGTGGGTGTAACAGTGAGGAAGCATAAAATCCATAGGCCTCCATGCTCTCTGAGTGACCTTACTGTCAGCCTCCCCGCCCCTCCATCACTGCCTGACTGCAGCCCATGCAGCCTCCTTCAACACCCTCGCTGCGATAACTGCACCGCCAGTCAATATGATGCAGCAGGCGTCGTCCCGGTAACTGCTCTCATCAGCCCCACCGCCCGCCTGCGAACACACACGTCTGTAATGATTGTAATAGCTTCCAAATGGTTTGCGGTGAATATGAGTTCTCAGCGGGGGGGGGTTGCTTTTTTGATTGTGAGAATGCACGGACACACGAGGGAGCCTGCTGCTTTCATTTTACACCGGTGAACTGTGGACGGCTCACTGTGGGCTGCAGTCATCTGTCTTAAAGGAAGACAGCCACAGTATTTACTAAAAGCAACATTGCCAAGTCCACTTATTTTCAGTGACTTTGGGCTTGCTCTTCTGTTAAGTCACTTACAAGTGTTGTCAGCTCCTGTTTGGGCTTTTCGGGCTAATATCTACAGTGCTGTTGCTTTTTCTGGCTATCTGCTCCTTGAGTGGCTCTCAATTTTTCACAACCTCCTAAAAATAAAGGGGAACATAACTGATCAGAGTATATGCTGCCCGGCCATTTTATTAGGTACACAAGTAAACTGCTCATTATAATAATAATCGCTAATCAGCCAATCATATGGCAGTAACTGACTGCATTAAGGCAGGTAAACATGGTCAAGACAACCTTGTGATGTTCAAACTGAGCAGAATGGGGAGTAAAGGTGATTCAAAGCAGAGGAGCCAAACCTTTTTTGTACCATGGCCCGGTTTTATATATTAGAATGTAGTCATGGACTGGCATGCGTAGTGGAACAGGGGGCTGCGACGAGACATACAAGCACACTCTATGCAGAGTTTAACCCAGCATAGGATTAGAGAGAGCCATGGGCTTGTTTCTAAACCCCAACAACGGTGACATTCACAAGCACATGCTGTTTTTAACAGTAACTTAAGTTGACATGGAAACTAATAAAACTGCTACACCTTCTGAGCTTGGATTAAAATGCTTTAAAAATGGCAAAAATACAATGCTTAGGATATGTGTTTTTTCCATTGGTCAACAATCCCAACTGATCTGACTTTTCTTGAATATCAATGGTTCTTGTATCAGTTCTTACCCCAGAATTGAATCCTTCCACATCAGGAAGTGGGGTGCACTTGTGTGCCTTAATTGTCCTCCAGGTGCACACATCCATCATATTTATAGCTACGTCAAGCACAGAAAAGTGCATGGGCAAAAGTTTAACCAGGAGATCTTCTGAAGTTGTACTTTTTTATCACAGAGGTAACTGAGGGAATGTGTGTTTGGTCTGCAGTCAGGCTATACAAGCAAATATTTGAGGATCCAGTCACCCTTTCGAAATAAAACACATGGTAGTTATATAAATATTTTTTTATCTTTCTAAGGCCCAGTATCAAATCAACTATTGGCTGGGTACTTGTCCATGACTTGGTGGTTAGGATCATTTGATTTAAAGAGCCCAAATTTAGCCTCGACTTGGGTTCATACTGTAAATTCAATTTTGATGACTCCTAGTGTATGTTCATTATTACTGTTTAAAAAAACCTGCTACTTTACAAATACTTTAGCTGTACCAGCTGTGCCCTAAGAGACAGAGTCTCTTAGACAGGCTGAGTCACCACATTTGGAGGAAAGAATGAAGCCTCAATGCTGCTGATATTTACCTCTGCCAAGGAGGTTATGTTTTCGTCAGGGTCTGTCTGTTTGTTTGACTGTTTGTTTGTTTGTCTGTTAGCAAGATTTGCTTCAAAATTTACATGATAATATATATAATATAACTATCATCACAGTCCATTTCATCTGGATCTGATCCAGATTGGTGTCACAAAAAACATTGAACTTCAAAATGGCAAATCCCATTAATTTCTCCTCGGCTGCTCTGACGATTCTGCCTCCTTTAAGTCATTATGGGAAATGTAGTTTATTTGCAAACTCACGTCAATGTTTTTCAAGCCTATGTCACTACATTACCCAGCTTCCCTTGCAATGCCAGCAGAGGACTTCTCCACATGGACAGACATGAGCGGAGACTCGGCCGTCATATCAGAGCGTGTGGTGATCCAGAATTGTATATTGTCTGAGGTCTGCACTCTCCGAGTGCTTTTCTACTTCGTCTTGTGCTTAGAAGTACTCTATTACACACTTAAAGGCATATTAGGTTGAACAAAGCACAATGGGCTCTTTACATGACACTGAATGAGGCACTGATGTTAGTGACGTGCTGGTCTGAGTATTCAGAAACTGCTGATCCACTTGAATTTCAAGTACAATCATCTCCTGGGTTTTCAGAGAATAGTTCAAATAATAGAAAATACACAGTGAGAAGCAGTTTTCTGTGCAAAACGCCTCTTAAGCTGTCAACAAATCAGACGAGAATAGTTCGAGGTTCAAAGTGATAGAAAGGCAAATGTAACTCAAATTATGACTTCTCACAACCAAGGCATGCTGAAGACCATTTCAGAACTCACAACACATACAATCGTAAAGCAGGTGAACAACAAAAGACCAAACTGGGTGACACTCCACTCTACTAAAAGCTAAAAACATATAACGAAGGCCACAACTGGCACCTGCTCACCAAAAATTGGACAACAGCAGATTGGGTAAACATGCCTGATCTGATGAGTCAAGTTTCTGCTGCATCATCCAGAGAGTAGGGTCAGAATTTGGTGTTAATCACATGCTGGTGGTGGTGTAATGATGTGGCCTCTCAATTTAAGTGGAAGAAAAGAAAATAGTGTTGAAATAACAAGCTTTTCAGTGTCTTTCTTACAGAGTAAAATAGCAGATTAATCAGACATGAATCACTCAGTCTCCTGCAGAGGCGCTGAAGAAGGCGGGCTCTTTCATGTGTTTGATTGACAGCTGGCTGACAGACATTTTAGGGAAGCTCACACTGAGAGCTTAAGCGTGCAAAGGGCAGACAGGGTTTAATTAAAATACAGGAGAATAAAGCATGCTAACTCTGAGTACAAACTCACCTAAACTGAGGCTTCTTTACATTTGCATTGTTGCAGCTGTGATTTTAAATTATATAGATGAAGTAATACAGGAGAAAATATTAAAGGGAAATCCTGGTGTTTAATGGTTTGATTTCACTTTAGGACCTTAAGATTTGTTGTCATAACTCCAAATCCAAAATGGAGGTATTCATTCTCATCTGTATAGATAGAATAGATACAGATGTGTTCTGGACATGCGCATTTCCATACATGCAGACCTATTCTTGAAATTAGGACATTAATCTGTAAACTGAGGTGCACCACCCTAACTCAGACCAGGGGCCTCATTTATAAAGCTTGCTTATGCACAAAACGGGGATTAAAAGTGGCGTAAGTCACTTCCTATGCAAAGGTTGTGATTTATAAAAATACACTTGGCGGGATAATGTGCGCACCGGTACGTTGATTTTTATACTGGCGTACGAACATTTTGGAGATGTGGGAAACTGGTGGATAGTGAGGGGGTGAAGTGAAGCCAGATTCATCTCATACATGTAATGTCATCACAAATCAGTCTTATAGACCCGTGCCATCATAAACACACCCAAGTCTGCAGTGTTATAGACGTGTTCAGTTACTACTGTATACAATGTTCATATAACATACTTCATCTTCAAATGATATAGAGCAGTAGATAGCACTGATTGATTAATATTAGCTGTGACAAGGTGTGTAACAATCAGTCTATTTGTTGAGTAAGTATATAAATAGTGCAGTGACACTCGTACGTAATGCTGCACAATGGATGCGCTGGCACTGCTGGAAGATCACACAGACTGTGAATCAGGATGGAGAGAGTTTTTAGGGACCACGAAGCCATAATGATGACTGGCTAATAAGCTAATTTAGATACCACAGAGCAGTGCTCTTGGATCTATGCGATGAACCGGCAGAGTTAAACAAAACCACCCACCAGAATCGTATAGGTGCTGACAAACTCAGGGGTTTCTGGCATCCGGCTCCTTCCAGTGGGAATAAGCCGACAGGTATGTGTTTGATATGATTAACAATATATAATTTTACATTTTCTGTCTAAAGCCCCTTTTGGGTATGACATAATACAGTTGAATTCTGTTCTTAAGTCTGGGACATCGCAGCCATCCCTCAGCACAATAACGCCATCCGTTTTGGATTGCATTATGAACATGACCAGTCAGTACATCCATCAGAGTTCCTTACACTGTGGGTGAACAGGCCAACATTGAACAGCTCTGCAGCAATGTCCAGTTTTCAAATGTAATCGGCGCCAATGACAGTCTGCACTCACGTTGCTATAAGAGCCCCGAGTGAAAATGAAAAAAATGTGCCTACAATCAGTGTAGAAATTATTTGTTCCTCAAACATGGTTTTGACAAATGTAGTGGCACGGTGGCCTGGGTCAACACATGATTCATTCATACTGATGCACAGCTTCTTTGTCTTCTTTGGTTTTGGTAGACTATACGCCTCCAAGGCGTATCGCTGCGCCCTCTGACGCACAGCCGTGTCGGGAAAAGACTGCAGGCAGGCGATGCAAAAACATTCATGAGGTACTTTGCATTGACCATTCATGGTAACATGTGGGTGTGTAGAGGGTGGGATGTGAGGTAACACCACCTGCGCTACTTTCCAAGTGGACTGTGATTTATAAAGGGAAAAGTGCTTGCAAGTGTGCGCACGCACGGTTTTATAAATCAGATATTTTTTTTGGCGCACGCCATTTTCAGCTTTTGGGCGCACGTTCACTTTTAGTATGGATCCTACGCAATGTTTTATAACTGAGGCCCCTGGGCTGTATTCTAAACTGCCTCCTGCACTCAGTGCGTACTGGTTTTCCCAAAATGTAGTATGTGAGTATTTGCACTATGCCTAAAATACCCAGGTGTAATACCCATTTGAAAAACAAAAACAAAAACCAGCTGTATCTTCTGACTAGTCTACCTAGAGTGCTGTTTCTCACAGTGCAAAGAGCCAAAAGGTCAGCTATGGGCTGCACCAGCTGTGCAGAAGTTCAAATGTGACCTACTTTGACTTTAAGTTCTTACCAATGAAATAGTTTATGTGGTGCAACACCTCTCTCTTAAGTGTGAGGTGTTGCACCACATGAGATACCTTCAAGTTAGGTTTAAGCTATGGCTTAAATTCTACACCTACCTCCATGTAAAGTCTTCCATAAAGTACAGTTGCCAATTTGTATCATTTGTAAAGCTGGGATAGCTCAAAGAATGAGGACCTGAGAGGGTCCTGGAGGCTGTTTGGTGTCAGCAGTGTGTTCTACATGATTGATAACATCCCTCAGAAATATATGACAACTTCCTACCTTGCACATTTCCATCAGCAGAGATAATTTCAGTCTTTCAGCAAAAAAACACTCAGGTTTTTGGCAACTTTACTGCATGTTGTCACTGTTTTTATATTACTCCCTGTGGATTAAGGCTGTAAGCATTATTAACTAAATAATATTTTGACATATTTACATACATGTCCATCATTGATCCAGCTGTTAGTCTGTACCAAGATATGGCACGCACCATTTGTCTCAGAATTTTGAGCATTAACTAAGTTATTCGGCTAAGTTTGTGATACTGTATCTGTGACACCCCACCCCACTAGTAAAGTTGAACCTTAAGTCTCTGTTGTAAATTGAACTAAGGCACAACTTAAACTAAAACTTTACTTGTTTAAAGTAGGGTTTAACACAGACTTCACCCCATGGTTTAAGATAGACTTACGCATAGCTGGTGCAATAACAGAGCTGAACATTAGCTTGAACATTGAACAGTTTCTTTACATTTATAGAACAGTATTGCAAACAAATCTTAGTGGATTAACACTTTTTTCAGTAGCTGCATTGTTGTCAGACATTTTACATGTTAAAGACCAGCTTGGAAAATGAGAAAATCCAAAGTAATCATTTGTAAGGATTGTCATTGTCTATACATGGGTGCTACTATTAAGTGGTGCAAGCCGTTAACCAGGAAATTGAAGAAATCAGCTCAACATGTCATTGGACGAAGTAAGGAAACACACTGCTTTGCTCACATTTTTTATGACAAACAAAATGTTACTCCTGCTCTCACTTAAGCACAGTAGGTGGTATCAGCTCAAAATCATAAAGGAGGAGGAGAATGAGCTTGGCGAGGTCTAGCACATTGTAAAACACTGTGTTCAACTGTAGTATGTCGTAGGTGGTTTTAAAACAGCCTGGAAGCTAAAATAAATCTCATACTGTCATTCAAGTCTCCAGTCAGAGAGCACCACAGTTCAACAGTAAAAATGGTACTGCACTGCAAAAAGCAAGTCAAAAATAATGTGTGGTTATTATTCACAATCTAAGGTGATTTTCTGTATTTTGCTCGCGTTGTGAACAGGCCAGAGAGCAATCAGTTCACACAAGGCACAGATAGAAGTTTTTAAGATCTATTTTTAAACTTTCAGGGTATATTTCAACAAATCATTGCACAAAGTAGAAAATCAAGGTCAGGGAAGGGAGGGATTTAAACCCAAGCTGCCTACCTTTGGGACCATAGCCTCTTTTGCTGAGCTAATAATAAAGCCATTTTCACCCCTTTATTTTGTTGTAAACTGGTTTCAAACTTGCTTTTTGGTATGTAAAGACATTCCATTCGATGATATGCATGCTAATTTATAAAGCTCAATATTACACAAAAATAAACATAATTAACCCCCCCCCCCCCCGAAAATTTATCAGCAATTTTTTCACTCTTAAAATGATCTGGAAGTACATTTTTCTATGTGTTGTTACAGACTAATTTCAAAAATATCAAGAATAAAGAATGGTAACTAACAATAAATGGATAAATGAACATCTGTCCAGCTTCGGAGGTACATTAGTGAAATCTTGATTTATTTCCTTTCCATCCTCATACCCTGTATCCCTCTCAGAGTCGTGGGGGGCTAAAACCAGCATCAGCTGGCATTGGACAAGAGCAGAGGTAGACCCTGGACTGACTGCCAATCACAGTGCTGACATAGTAACAGACAACCCTTCACACTGACAAAAGCTCTCGCCTAAGGGCAATTTAGAGTCAGCAGTGAAACCATCAACCATGTTTTTGGTCTGTGAGGAAACCAGATGACCTGCAAAAAACCCACACATGCACAGACAAAACATATAAACTCCATGCGGAAAGGCCTCGCCTGACCAGGTAGTCAAACCAGCAACCCTCTGACTGCGAGACTCAGGCAAAACTCACTGCTTCACCGTTCAACCTAGAGTGTGTTTTGTTAATCCTTTTGTGCTCATGTTAAACAGCAAGCAGGTTTGACCGGGCCAGATTGCACTAAATGGTGATATTGTGGCATTGTCATCGAGTATAATGAAAATAACATCAGCTACATGAAGAGTATCTTTTGCACTATCACTGTAAAGACAGTGAAGCTGCCTTTTCAAACAAAAACCTGAAGGATTCAAATCTAAAATGGGCCTTTTTCCTCTTTAGTTAGTGTGCACAATAGTAGAGCTCAATTATTTTTATCACTCAGTTGGGATGAAACAGTCCAGCAGTTTAGGGAGCTATTTTCAGTAGTGGAGTCATACTTATCAGGTGCCCCGGTGAGAGTTCTGGCCAGCAGGACAGCCAGTGTGCAACTGAGTCAAGATAACTGCAAAACCTTAATAGTTTTTAGACAACAGTGGGACTATATGGCACAATAGAAAAAGATACTATATGTGAGGGTTTGTACGCACAGGAAGTTATTATTCTAGCACGGACAAAAAGTGAAAAAAAAAGAGAAAATATGTGGCATTTGGGACAACTAAAGGCACATTTAGTCTTGGAGGAGGATGAATAATGGCACATTGTCAGGACTGGAGAAAGGTTATACCAAAGTTTTCTGGTTAGAGGGCATTTATTTTACGATGATGATAATAGAGTAAATGTTATAGTCGATGATTGACTGTTCTGGTGTCACTGTGAATGACGGACGGAGCTCTGCTGGCTGACTCATGGTTATACTTCACCGTATTGATAAATCTGATTCAGATGCCTGTCTGCTTTTCTCTTAGAAAATAAAAAGCACTAGAGTGATGCATCAGACTGTCACGCATAGCAGACATAATTCATTTTAACATTTGAAGGTCAGAGAGGACATTTTTTCTCTCCCTCAGTCTCTTTTTAAATGATTTTATTTTGCATGAGGATTTGCAAATTTTGATTTAGTTTTCTTTTCTGGTATTATGTTAGCGCTCCATCTGCCTCTCATTTTGTTTTGCTTCCTGATGGTTGGATGGATAAGTGAAACATTAAGATAATCAAGTTTGAGGATGATTCATGGACTCTGGCAGTTTTAGTTGAGATTTAAAGGCCCTGGACAAGACTTAATGAGGCATTATTCAACTTTTGCCAGAAGCGGTGGCAGGTCAGGGCCACCCGCTGAGATTGTTTGGGCCATAAAAGGCCAAGTGAATGGGCCTCCCCAAATATATTAATATAAAGGCATGTGTGGTGGATCAGTGGTACTGGTGTTGGTCTCCCTGCCTTATTCATTCCACTGTTGAGCCAAAAAAAGACAAATTAGTCACTACAGGGCTTCATCTTGCTCAGGCTAATACAAGCAGAATTGTAACGGTAATTTCATGGCTTCACAAGTTTTATTTTGTCATTTTTAAACATAAATCAGCTTAGAATCTAGATTTTCCAAGTTGAACGCTACCAAAAATGATAACGCCTACCAAATACACAATGCTTTCCTTGCAAATTATTGCACTTACCAGTTTTTCAAATTGATATCAATTACAAGAGTTTGTTCAACGTCGCTGAATTGAACTGCCAGTCCAACATCTATAGTTATTTATGCATACACCTGATTATATTATGGACAATATTGGACTTTGTACAAGATTCCCTAAAAGCATCAGTGCCGGGTTAAGGGCAAAGGGTATTCACAAGAAATAATGGCTTTAGATTTCCTTTATATGCATATGCACATAGAGATCACTGTTACTCAGTGATAACTTGGATCAGAGACACTCTGTGTTGCCCAGTTATGAAACGTTACTTTTGGTCTTTACATTCCCCTTTACAATATAATGGAATTGTATTTAATTTTCTTGGAAAGCCTCATTAGTTGCCTCTACAACAATGTAGAACTTATCAGAATTGTCCATTTGTGACATGAGCAATATATCAGCCAAAAAAGGTGCCAAAATCTCCTATTTCCCTGGAAGAAAGCCCATGCTTCCTTTGTGAACCAATATGAGGAACCAGTCTTCTTGGGGTGTCTTCCTGGGAAGCCCTCTAGATGGTCCATCTTTGATTTCACAAGTCTCACAGGACTTTGCCCTAAGTTTGGAAATATTTCCAGGCCTGAAATCAAATGATGCTGCCACTCTACGTACAGGAAAACCAGCTTCCAGTTGCAGGGGATTTTGGCATTTTTCTTTTGGGTGCTACCCATGTGTTCAGCTGCGATGCTCATTCCACAAATAGACAATACCTAGAAGTTACATTGTTGTAAAAAGTGACTTATCAGGCTTTCTAATGATATTAAATAAAATAAAAGTTAGTATTATTACAGGATAGAAATAATTGACCAAAGTAACCTTTCCAAACTGTATAGACATAGCTTAGTATAGATGTTTAGAATCATCTATAAAGTTACTATGTAGCTGTTTTGTTTTTGGTTTTTTTTTCTGTTTTTGATCAACCCATGCTAATCCTCCCCTCTAAACACTACTCTCTCAAACTCCCCAAAATCCCTCATGTGGTATTCAGAGTAGCTCTGCAGGCAGATCCTGTGCAGCTTCAGCCATGTTGTGTCCATTCATGTGCTGAGTTGATGATGGAGGGGAAGATGAAGGGATGGGCAGATGGGAGAAAACATATGGGAAATGTGATGTAATAAGGATACAGGAGGCCTCTGGGGGAAAATCTGGAAGAGATTCATACATGCATGCAAAACAATCCTCATTTACTGTCCCATGTGGATCTACTTAGAAGTGTATGCTGGCCAGACATGAACACAGTGGACTAACTAAGCAGGGACCGGATGTTCCACTAAAGCTGGCTTTGTGTCCATAATGAGGCAAATAGAGCTACGAGAAGCTAGTTAGCTCTGTGACTCATTATATTATTTGGATCTTATGACAATATTGTACTGAAATGCTGTAATGGGAGCCCCCAGGAGGTTTAAATGTCCTGGAAAGAGATAAGAATAATTGGTTTAATGGTGCAACTGTTTGTTCTATTTCCATAGTTATTTGTTTTTACTCCAATTTATTGACCCATTTAAATGTTCAATGAGAGATGCTACAGCTTGACTCACATCACACTGGTTTTAACCTTCTGCTGTTAGCATGAGGCTCCCTTTGATCAGACTCCAAACACTACACTGTGAACTCCGAGCCCAACATATCCACCCTCTGGTCAAAAAAGAAATCCACGCTGTAGTTGTATCATGTTACTTGTCTGGATGCCAAGTCTGGATCTTCCTCTGTCGATCCAAAAAGTACAAAGACAAACAGATAAGAGGGGATTCTGTTTGACAGTGTTTGTTCAGTGACAATAGCCAGACATTAAAGAATGTAATATCATGGTAAAGCCTTATGATACGATGTACAAGACTGGTGTGGTAAATGGACTTGTGCTTTTATAGCACTTTAAAAGTCTTTCTAGCTACTCAAAGAGCTTTTCTACTGCAGGTCACATCAATCCATTCACTCGCTGATGGTTCTGAGATTGTTAGTTGTCCATGAGCATTATCAAACTCATCCACGCCCTTTCATACCCATTGATATGCCACTGACACAGCATTGGGAGCAACTTAGGGCTAAGTGTCTTGGCAAAGGACACATGGACATGGGACAGCTGTGTGACCTTCTGATTGAAGGTACAGCAAAGTACCAGTCTAAATCATCCACGCCCCTGACAAAAAGGAACAAATGAGAAACTGCGAAATTAACCTGCACAAAAAATGGCAGCTTGTAGGGATGGGGGTTTGCAGTTCATTTAATAATCGAGTACTCACACTGCCTTATGAAGGACTTCTCGAATAGTTTTTTTTTATGTGACTTCATGGGCAAGGAGGTGCCACTAATCAGCTGTTGCTTTTAATCCCTTTACTGGACACAAGTAAAATCCCTCTGCTAAAACCCTGCAAAATAAAATCTCCCTGATATGACACCGTTAACCAGAAATGAAGGGGAATTCACAGGACCTCTGACTACCCTAGGGCAAGACTGCGAACACAAACACAGAGTTTGAACTTACAAAGCAGCTGCATTTGCCGGATTCTATGGCTGTCATTAGACACGTTCAAGCTTCTTGCTAATGGAGGTTTCACACTGGGTCCGTTTCACCTCCTTGACAGCTATCAAATCTGACTTATCAGGATGTCAACACGAGCCACACTGGTCTCACAGTGTAAAATTTGGGAATAAGAGGCTCACCTTTTTATTGTACAAATCTCTGCCAAAATAAAAGGGTAGTTATATAGAGAGAGACACAATGACCTTGTTTTAACAGAGATGTATGTCCACATTGATAGACTATAGCATTCTATAGCATTCGAGGGATCAACTTACTTTAAGTTACGATTATGATCACAACCTCCCTCATTCACAAAAACAGAGTTATCTTATAAATACAACATGATTTGTGTTTTACTCATTTAAAATTCATGCACAGGTGTAAAAAAAATCAATTTCTAATTGTGCTTAATCAAAGTAATATTAATGTCAAGCAAAATAATTGTATTTGTCACCTTTCGTGTTGGTGAGTTGGTCTTATGAATTTTTAAGCAATAAAATGTTATAATCAAGACCATACAATATTTATTAATTCAAAGGGTATTTTTTTTCCATTTCCTGAAAGTATTAACCTTCAGCAGCAGCTGGATCAGCCTGATTCAGTATGTCTAATCATCCTGATCCATCTAGCCAAGCTCCAATCTAAAAAGACTGCAAGCTGCCCAAAGCAGGTTGGCCCAATCAGATTCATTTAGAGTAGGAAGAACGAGCTACAGGCAAGACGACAGCAGGAAGTGACTGCATGTACAAGGATTAGCGTAGATGCTAACAGTTTCAGTAGCAGTTTCATCAGATTGTGACCACATTTCTTTATTAAATGAAACATAACACTGGAAACTTCTCTATAGTAAGGTTATTTTTGTTCCACTTCTGATGCATTTTGACAAGAGTTTGTTTTATGAAGTGGCTCAGGTTATGTAGTGCAGTAGCTCCCACCTATGACATTATCTGATTGGCCTGTAATGTGTTGATTGATGGAATAATCGTCCAGTCACCTGCTGGCTATGCTTCTGAAATGTTCTGCTCTTCCCAAACATTGTCTGTGGGCTCTCTCCCAGATGGACTGGTGAAACATGTTGAACAGTCCATCTTGTGTACCAGGTTAGCAAAGTATAGCAATTTTGGAGATAAGAGATTCCTGACATTGACAATATGTCAGGAACATGACAGTTTAATTACTATTCTATTTGTGTCTTTCAAAGTAAAAGCTCAGCTTGCCATTTCTCTCGAGAGAATTCTCTTGCAACAAACAGAATACTTTAACTCTAAAATTTTCTAGTTTCGGTCATTATAAATCGTGTCACTTGTGGGGCTATTAAGTGAGGTTTATCCTAAACCTTCTATCAAAACTCTGAAGTGCTGAGGTGAAATTTATGAAGAGAGGTGGCAGCAGGGGGATGCAGCCATAACAGGAGCCAGCATGTATGCAAGCCTCGTTCACCCTCTGTGATTGAGCTGTAGGATTTTTTTCCCTCTAAGAAAATGACAAGGCTTTTAAAGCTCATGTCCCGTTTGTGTCCTGTTTCCTGGAGATAATTTGTGAGTAAACAACTACATCAACTTCTCTCAAAATACATTTTGACTTTGAAAACATGACACCTCGGAGCTGATGAGAAAATGCTGCGTCCTGATTGAATCAAACAGGGACAGTTTGTGTAAAGTAGAGCTAAACGATGGGATAAGACGGGGTATGGTACACTTGGATGTGTGTGTCTCCAAAGCCTTGGAAATAAGAGCTCACACTAATGGGATTGACTTGCGCAACTTTGTGTGGCACCTGCAGTTCATCTCATTGGACTTGCAAAGTAGCACACAGAATGCTGACTGATCACTATGAAACCAAGTGGATGGATTCTGGTTGAATTAGTAAACATAAAAAGGGACAGGGCCATTGATTTAAGCTAAATAGAAACCAGCCCTGGACCTGAATTAGGTTAGTGCATCTACATAACTATTAAAGGACTAAATGAAAAGTAATTATTTCCTTGTGAGCCTTTTGATAATGTCACAACCCTTTTAGATTTATAAACATACAAACACCTCTACAAACAGTTTTTAAAAAGTCAGTTATTCAACAAGTTTGAATACAAATATAGCATCTTCAGTGTAGACTTTAGTTTTATGCACAATGAAGATGTTCAACAAGGTCAACAAGGCATATACTGTATTTACCCCCTAAAATTATTAAATTAAATTATGTTACTCATGAAACATTTTCAGAGGTCCTGCCCAAAGAAAACTGTAAGAGGAAAATCATTGCATTTGATTGATATTCAGAATTGGACCATATAATGTCAACACAGTACAAGCTGGATGATAAAGGTCATTAAATGTTATGCACCATACATGTAATATAATATCTCACATAAACGTTATGGTCCGTGCTGATGATAATGGAAAATCCAGTCGTCAGTGTTTAATGTTTCTGGGGGTGGGTGTAGTTTGGTAGTGTTCTTGTTTTGTGTCAGAAAATCATCATCAAATCAGAATAGAGAAAGTCATCTGTCACATCCTGACTAATGGATTATAACAAAAGTCAGGAGGAGTAAAAATATAACCAAGAAAAGAAAATATTAAATACACAAATCAGCAACAACAAAACATTAAAATTACTGACAGTTTGCTGTGTCAGTATTGTGTGTGCATGTGTGTGTGTGATTGTTAAGTTAAAAGAAAATGCAGAGTAGTTCACAAGCAAACACAAGTGGACGAAAGTGGGGGCCAGCATGCATCGGACAAAGAGTATCATGAAAACTCAGTTGAAGTCTAGCAATGCCCTCCTTTTAGCTTTTCATTTTGGTTATTAGATGTACCTGAGAACTTGAAGCTTGTAGATAAAAGCAGGCCAATGCATCAGGATGCCTAACTGCTAATTTCTTATTGTACTGTATTCCTAAATGAAATGTAAATGACAGAAAGACCATTGATCCAATCTGTGAATGTTCATAAAGATGATATTCATTGCACAAACCTTTATTTCTAAAACTGCTTCTTTTCAGGAGGTGAAAAGAAAAAAAACATTCTGCAACTATATGAATAACGATTGTATTGTCCTGAATATTTTTTTTTTTCTTTTGCACTTTAATATGGTTAAAAGTTTAGAAAACCCACTCAACAACATGGACGGTGACCAAAAGTACTGCTTTATTAGAAAAAAATCAAAATCATAAAAAAAGATAAAATGGAGTAAAGTTTAGGCCCAACAGTGACGTTATTCAATGACATATGGGGCCTGTTTGTGGGGCTTTTCAGGGGCCGAGTCATTTCAGCAGGAGAGCCTGCCCAAAGTGCTGAAAACAGTTTGCATTGGCAAAAATTGTTCCAACCAGAAGTTGTCCAGAAACCATTAGGATGAGAGCCCAGTTAAGACCAAAGATTGGCAATGCATTGAGGCCATTTTGGAACATTGCAAGGAACAGCTGGAATTGAGCTGGCTGACAATTTGCCTGTAATTCAGTTTGTCAAATTGGCAGCAGCTGGTTTGAAAATGTAAAACGTGTCACGTTATTTAAAGCCAATCAGAGCCTCTGGGCAAAGAGGGGAAAATGGGATAAAGTCTACTTCAGTGTATGTTTATCAACAATCATGGATCACCTTTCATCAAGAGGTGCAGCAGTATCATCAGCTCCTCTTTCTGTTGGATACAAACTCTGTTTTACAGTGTCTGCTCGGTACATTAGAGGCAATGCAAATTCCATCAAGTGACAAAACTGCTTCAAGAGAAACTGAAAGAAATTGGCCAAAAAAGGGGGATATCTTCAACTTCACTAGTTGGTCTGCTTCTATGTTGTGTTACAAATCCTAGTTCCGATAAAGTTGGGATGCTGTATAAAACGTAATTAAAAACAGAAGACAATTATTTGTATTTTTTAGACCTTTATTCAATTAAATACATTACAAAGACAAGACATCTCATGTTCAAAATTATAAAATTTACATTTTTAAAATATATTCCCTTATTTTAAATTTGATTCTTGCACTCTAAAAAAAAAAATAAATAAAGCTTCGACAGGGGCATGATTACCTCTGTCACATCACCCATCTCCTTAAAAACACTCAAGCATTTGGGCACTGAGGACACTAATTGTTGAAGTTTTGTAGGTGGAATTCTTCCCCATTCTTGATGACGTATGACTTCTGTGTCTTAACAGCCTATGGTCTCAGTTCTTGTATTCTGCTCTTTATTATGTGCCACACATTTCCAATGGGAAACAGGTCTGGACTGCAGTCAGACCAGGCTAGTAACCTCACTCATTAACTACAAAGCCACGCTGTTGTAACACATGCAGAATGTGTCTCGGCATTGTCTTGCTGAAATTAGCAGGATCATCCCTGAAAAAGTAATTGCTAGGATGACAGCATATGTTGCTCCAAAACCTGTATGTACATTCTGGCATTAATGGGTCACAGATGTACAAGTTACCCATGCCATGGGCACTGGCACACCTTCATACCATCACAGATGCTGGCATTCAAACTTGCTCTGATAACAGTCTGGATGGTCCTTTTCCTCTTTAGCTCTCTGGACAACATCCATGATTTCCAAAACATAATTTGAAATGTGAACTCATCAGGCCACAGCACACTTTTCCACTTTGCATTTTCATCTCAGATGAGCTCGGGCCCAGAGAAGCCAACATTTCTGGGGGGGTTTTGACACATGCCTTTTGCTTTGCATGGAAGTGTTTTAATTTGCATTTGTAGTGGCAAACTATGTTAACTGACTATGGTTTTCTGAAGTGCTCCTGAGCCCATGTGGTAATATTATTTACTGAATGATGGCAGTTTTTAATGCAGTGCCTCCTGAGGCATCAAAGGTAAAGGTCATTTAACATTGATTTTTGGCCTTGCTGCTTGTGTGCAAAGATTTCTCCAGATTATTTGAATCATTTGATGATACTTTGGACTGTAGATGATGAAATCCATCAATTAATTGCAACTGTAAGTTGAGAAACATTGGCTACGTTAATATGCAGTCAATATTCGGGTTAAGATCAATATTCCAGTTTCTGAAACATTCGGAATAACCCAGTTTACATGCGTGAGCAAACAGGGTTATTCTTCTATGCATAGTATCCCGGTGATGCACGTGATGCACGGAGAACGTCAGCACGCACGGAGAACGTCATGACGCAATGCGCGTCATTTCCGCTTCTTCTTCCTGTATCCAATAGCAACGAGAACAACAGCAGCAGCATGGCGGATAATGAACGGCCCGGAGCCGTTCATTATCCGCACTTTGCTGCTGGTAATGACCCGCCACCAGTACCTGACACTATTCTTTGTCAGTTTCTTCATTAATGAAAGGCGAGAACTTGAAGAATTAGGAAATTGAGCCGGAGCTGTGCCATGTTACAACAAGTACTACCTGTACTCAAAAGACCAAGATTCCTTGCGAAAAGGAACACAACTCAGAACACAACTTAATGTTCCTTTTGATGAGAATATCCCGATCGGCGTATACATGACCAAATATTCGGGTTAGAAAAGGAGTAACCCAGGGGTGACTTTTGGGTTTGAAAAACTGGAATAAAAGCATATTCCGGTTTTTCAAAAGGTTTTTTGGTGTTCACATGGTTGCACGCAACCGGGCTATTGCTAATATTCCATTATTGAAAGGTTTAATGACTGCATGTAAATGTAGCCACTGTTCTTAAACTGTTGGACTGCTTGCTCATGCAGTTGTTAAAGTGGTGAACTTTGCCCCATCCTTGCTTGCAAATGGCTGAGCCTTTCAGGAATGCTCTTTTTATACCCCATCATGAGAGTCACCTGTTTACAATTAACCTGTTCACCCGTGGAATTTGACAGACTGGTGTTTAACAAACATTCCTTAACTTTTTCAGTCTTCTGCTGCCCCTGTCCCAGCTTTTTTGGAACCCGTTGAAGTTATCAAATCAAAATGGGTGAATATTTGCAAAAAAAAAAGTCAAATTCATCAGTTTGAACACTAAATGTCTCATCTTTGTTTAATAATCAATCATATATAGATTGTTAAAGATTTGCAAATCATTGTATTCTGTTTTTTACTCGCATCTTAAAAAATGTCCCAACTTGATTGGAATTGGGGTTTGTATATTAAACTGGGCTGCAGTGCAAAAAACATAGGGGATCACTGTTGTAGGGTGGCCTGCTGCAAACTGTTGCAAGTTTTAACTCATCTCGTCTTAACCTTTGGTTTAAATTGGGCATTGACGACCATTCAGATTAAACAAAGGCCAATTATACTACAGAGGTTGATGGACGGGACCTGAAGGAGCTGTGGCTTTAGCATGTGAAAATGAGCACATGTTGGGATGTTGTTTTTTCATTTCTTTCAGTATAAGGTTCAGTACCTACTGTAGATTCCGCCCACTGCAAAAATGTCACTCGCTGTTGGTTGTAAAAGTATACTTTTTATAGTTAATGTGAGAAAAAGAGCCTTTAGTACTACCAGCCTATTTCTGCCAGCTGTCCTGGACCTATTCATTCCTTTATTCTTATGGAAAAGGGCTGCCAGACACCACTTTGTCATTAAAGGTAAAAGCTTTTCTGAGTACAGGTGGAAATGAATCAGTCATTTTCAACAGCCACCGACATGGACGTTAATTATGTCTGAAATATCAGGTACCTCAAACACTCTAAATCTCAAAGCAACCTCATTCGAAAAGACTGAGTTTCCGAACATAAAAATGATTCTGGAAATCACACTAAAGTCTATGTACCCATCATCAATCACAGCCGCTTTTTCATGTCTATACATTTCCTGGAGCCAGCACATTTACCAACAGCTTTTCTATAATCCGCCATATTCCTTTTGGTGCTTTAATCAGCAGCAGATAATGACCAGTGGTGGCAGAAAAAGGGCTTATATACATCACAGTGGGACAGGAAATTAAACATGGATTAGGCAGAAGATTTATGCTTGCTGTTTGATAGCAGAGGAAGATTATAATACCAGCGTAATGATAGAGGTGTTAAGGTTGACTCTGGTTTTAACACTGTGGAAATAAGCTTATATACACTGACTATTTTTTCCATGTAGATCTGAAAGCAAAGGCTCCATTTCATATATTTTTATTGCTGATATGGCAGAAAGGATTACTTTGAAAATATGACCTGCCGCTGCATGTTGATGCTTGTATTCCTTCAAAATAATGGCACTTCACTTTTACAGTCAACAGTGGTTTATCACCGGCCTTTTCTTTAGCTCGGTCTTGATTTAAGAGCAACCTTTCCCATCAGAAAACAAGAAAATTAAAATAGTTTTTCCCTCCTGCCTGTGAGAAATCTCCACATCCCAAAGTGCACACACTGCTTCTCTTCTCCTTTGTATTGCTGCTCTTTGCACCCAGAGGTGGAGAGTTCACTGTCACAGATCGGCCGCCATAAACAGCAAAGTCATTTGATTGCTTTTGATATCGGTGCTGGTAGCAGCTATGCAGCTGCTCCATGGCCAGACGAGATGGAGGGCCGCATCCTCGTGTCTGCCTCCCTCTAAGAGTCGCTGCAGATAATTCAATCAGACGATCCTCCACTGTCACTGTTCTTCGTGACCCCTCTGTTACACTGTCACCCAAAGGAAACTGAATCCATTTGGCGTCACAAAAGCAGTTGTCAGGACGAGAGAAGTACTTTTCAAATTGAATCAGAGGCGTCTCCAAATGCCTACAGATGACGCCTTTGATGTCGGCTCTGTTGGAAAACTCTTCTATTGTTGGAGAGCTCGCCAAGCCGCAGCCCTTTGCTTTCCCTGTCACTCTGTTGGTGTGATCTGACGCAGATTTGTGGTTTTGTAGATCTGGCACTCTCACTTGATTGTACTGCTGTGCATCTCTTTTGAAATGACTTTTCTTTCAGGCAAGAAGAGGAGTTTAGACACAGCACTGTGAGTTGTTTGTGAACACTCACTGGCCACATTAATGGGTAAAAACTTGTTAGTGCCAAGTTCAAACTGCCTTCATTCTCTGTGTAGAATAAACAAGGTGCCGGAAAACTTCCCCACAGATTTTAATCCATATTGACATGACACATCAAGCATTTCCTGCAGATTTGTTGCCTCCACATTCATGATGCAATTACGCTCTTCCACAAGATCCCAAAAGTGCTCTACTGAGATCTGGTGGTTGGAGGACACTAGGGCAAAGCACATTATCCTGCTGAGGGTAGACCTCAGAAGATTGGTACACTGTGGTCATAAAAGGATAGACAGTGTCAGCAGCTATACTGAGCTATGCTGTGGCCTTTAATTATGCTCAAATGGTACTAGGTGTGCCAAGAAATTATCTCCAACTCGGTTTTACCATCACATGCCTGAACCATTGATACAAGGCAGGTGGATCCATGCTCTCATGTTGTTTACTCAGACCCTACATCTTAATGTTGCAGCAGAAATCAAGACGCATCAGACGATGCAACATTTTCCAGTCTTCTGTTGTGGAATTTTGATGAGCCCATTAAAATGTAATCCTTGGGTTCATGTTCTTAGCTGACGGGCATCCAGTGTTGTTCCTGTTATTGTAGCCCATCTGCTTCAAGATGTGACCTGTTTTGCATGCAGCAATGATCCTCTCCATACTTGGGTTTTAACAAGTATTTTTGAGTTATTGCTGCCTTTCTATCATCTCACACCCTCTCCTCAGACTTCTGGCATCAACAAGGCATTTTGCCCAGAGAACTGCAGCTTATTGTGCTTTTTCCCTTTTTCAGACCATCCTCGGTAAGCCATAGATATGGTTGTACAAGACATTCTCCATAGACCAGCACTTTCTGAAACACTCATACCTTATCTTAATTCCCCTTAAGTCTCCCCAAGGGATTAAGAAAGTTATATTTAATTTAATCTGATCTAATCTAAACTGTGTTTCGCCAAAAAACCTGCCACCTTCAATGTCACTCAAGTCACTTTTCTCCCTTAATCTGATGCTGAGCTTCAACTTCAGCGGGTAGTCTTGGCCATGTCTACATGCATTGAGTAGCTGCCATGTGATAGGCTGATACAGCGGTCAGTGAGTGCACATGACACCTGAACAAGTTTGGTCTGGAAATTGGCTTAATATATATATTATATTGAATTTTGGATCCAGGCGAGGATGGACTATTTTTGCTCAAATTCGGCAAATCCCTGCAATGATGAAAGATTTTTTCCTCAAATTGGGTGACAGGGCCAGTGATGAAGGATGAAAGATTTTCAGTCAAAATTGCAGACAGGGCTGGGGGTCATCATTTTTTGGGCCAAATTTTGACTCACGGTGATGATGGATGATTTTCGCTCAAATTTGGCAACAGGGCTTGGGTCATCATTTTTTCAGCCAAAGTTTGAATCCAGGTGAGGATGGCCTTTTTGCTCATATGCTGAGATGGCTGGGGTCTTCATCTTTCACTCAAATTTGGTGACAGGTTTGGAGTCATTATTTTTTAAGCCAAATTTTAAATCTGTACAGCTGAAAATACAGCTGTCTTTGACTAGACTAATTATTTTAGTTTTTAATTACTGTTTAAGTACTAGCACTGCACTGTAACTTTCACTATTTTTACTGTCTTAATGGAAAGCAGTTTAAAGAGCCTAAATCTGTGGGCATTTTGATTAGGCAAGACCAATCTGTGAATCTATGTCTGGGAGCTGGAAGACTTTGTTATCAGGGACAATAAAGCACTGAAGTGTGCACACTGGCTCATATGATGAATACTCAATACAGCTCCAACACGGCTGCAGTGACTTGTTAATGTACAGTAATTGAGTCAATATGGCTAGTCACTAATTGTAGCTAAATGAAGATATATTAATTTTATATTTTTTTCTGTTAAATACCAATAAAATTCTGAATGCAAATGTGTATTTTAATTTTTTTTTTAGTATAAAGTACAATGAGCTACAGAGTTTAAAATAATTCTAAATACAACACTGCTCTGCAATCATCACAGTTTTAACTTTTTTTATTGAAAAGTACATTTGAGTCACTGATATATCACTGCACTATAACACTTAAAGTGATAAGTTTGAGTACTGATTTTTAATTTAAAAAATCCAACGTATTAGCTTTTTTTTAGTTCAGTGTTTCTTTATTGTTCTTTTAATATCTTTGTTTTTATCTTCTGTTGTTTTCATTGATTCTTTTCAAAAATGTTTGTCATGATGTTCTGGTGTTTTGTGTGAAGAACTTTGAAGACTTGTGTTGGTGAAAGGTGCTTTACAAATAACCTCGCCTTGCATAAAATTTGCACAAGTTACCATGTGAAACTGGAGGCAAGCTCTTGACAACATTGATTTTTTTCACAACTACCACCTCTAACATGATAAATGGGGGTCTAAACAAGGATAATTTTTTGGTTCGTTTTTGTTCTAAATGTCTCTCATGGTGGCATTTTCCATGCTAACCAGAATTGTCATTTGTAAAACCTATAACATTTAAGTGGTAAGGATTACATGTTTATCATGTAATATCATGGGATCTAGTTACAACCATTAGAGTGGGGAGGTCCAAGCACTTTCCTGTCTTGGATCAGCCAAGACTCTGCCAAAGAAACTAAGGAACATTTAAGTGTCTCCGTCTGTATTTTTAATTTATATAAGAACAGGTGTTCTGACTACTTTTACCTCAAAATCTCTTTTTTGTCTGCAGCCTGTAGACAAAAAAATACATAAATTTGTTTGCAGAGGAAAACATCTTTTCTTCCAAGATAACTTGCCAATATAACACATACTGGGACATTTCAGGCTTTCAGTTCACAACTCAGCTATGGAGGTGTAAGAAATGCCTTAAACATATTTGTAAGTGCACGCATCAGTTTTGTATGATTCTACAATAATCACACCTGGTGGTTTGTGAAAACACAACTGTGAGCTGTGGATTTCCTTTTTTTAATCCAAGATAATTTTTTTGCCTTGTCATGCCTTTATTGATCAAGGAGAGGCAGCAGGGTGGGAGAGTTGGATAAATGTGTCGGAGGCTGGAGCCAAACCTTGGCCGCCTGCGTCAAGGTGAAGGTCTCCACACATGGAGCAGTGCAGAAACAAAAGGAGGTGCCAATGTACCACAGCCTCAAGTCAGATCTGCTGATGGGCAGCATTCAGCAATGGTAATGCACGAGGAGCACACAATCACTCCTCAAATTATGTATTTGAAAAAATCTGATGGTGAAATAGAATCAAAGCCTGGATGACAAACTCACATTTTGTTCTGCTGCTGCAATAAATGCTTTGATACAGATCTGTCTTTATCACAAATGTTTGATTTGTTTCCAGAAAATGTCCTCTGTAAGTGGATTACTTGTGTGTTTTATACATTGATCTAATGAGAAGAAATAATATTAGAATATAGAAAAGTGTCAATCTACACCGAAGCAACCCTCTTACTTACTATCAATAAGTAATAAGGGGGGTATTATAAGGAAAACACTGAATGCATTTATGTAGATTAAGTTGCTAAAAACATTTAATGATGACTAATAAGCTGGCAGTATTCTACCAATTAGCATGCTAACAAGAAGCTATTTAAGGTGAAAATATGGACCTTAAACTAAAGTGGTACCATACATGTAAATGTTCTTGACATTCTTGTAGAACACGTTCAGATCTTTTATTTTTTTCAAAGTTGGCAAAGAAATATTCAAAGGTTATTCAGCTGACACAACACAATAACAAAAATAAAGCTAGATTTTCTATTTCAGTAAGATATTGTTATGGCACAGCTATGGCAAGTCTAAACCCAGAGTTGCCACAGCTGTACTATGATGGAAAACATGGAAACACAACAAATCTTATAATTTGGCTTGTAAACAAGAGACATACAAAAGGGTAGCTATGCTTACTTGGTTGCTGCTGAAGGACGAAGCTACCTCGACATAAGCTTCCTCAAGAAAAACATCAATCTTCAGCTCTCGTGAGCTGCCAGCTCAGTCTGATGTGTAAAGTTCAGGTTTTTTAGTTGATAGTGTTGAAGACAGGGTAGAGGGTGTGATGAACTGGTGGTGTCTCATAAAGGTGTGAAGGCCAGTTGAGCAAATTTAAGCAACTAAACCAAGCTTACATGTACAGGGATAAGCTATGCATCACAAACATTGTGTAGCTGCTCTCTCTGTAAGCATGTAGAAGCTATTTCACTGTATATCTTCCATGTGTGTGAGTTGTCTCACTGTGGCTTCTCCTTGGTGTCCTCCAGGTGCACCCAATTCCCCTAATTAGTCAGTCCTCGCAAACACATGGACAGGAAATGACATCACATCTGGAAACCTACATTACAGGGAGTTGTAGTTTTTTTTCCCAAGTTCCCACCAGCATTCAAATTCATAACACAAACACAGTTACACCTCCAATTTACAACCAGCACTTCAATAAATGAAAAGAGGAAAAGAAAACTCAACACATGTCCATAAGAGTTTAAAAGTAAGTGATGTTTTAATAGCTTACATTTGCTTATTTTGCAAAATAATATAAAAGATTACATAGAAAGCAGTTTAAATCATTTTACCACCACGGTGATAATTTGTTATTCATGGCTACTTGCTGTTTTATTTTTTTTTAATCCATGTATTCCATGCTAGTGTCAGCAAACTGCTACAAAACAAAACAAAACAAAAAAAAAAAAAAAAAAAAAAAAAAAAAACAGATGTCTTTGCACACCATTCTTTGATTTCTGGCCACACTTCTGTTAGCTCTCCTTTGTGTTTTCATGATGAATAATTAATAACCCCACTGTACAGGATAAAACTGAATATTATCATATCTGACGATGTGCACATTTGAAGAATCACTTGATGAATAACTTATGTGTTAAACTACAAAGATCTCTTTTTGTTCTTAAGGGTATGAAACTTCAAGTGTGAGCGAGGGCAGCATGTCTTAACTATTTATAAGGCAGGCAGTATATCTTTTCTTTCCATTTTGGATCATAATGGCAGCAGGCTGTGGCCAGAGAAAGAGAGGAGGATGATTTGTTTCAGCTTACAGGACTTATGGCCCATAATGCTTTCCCTGAGGAGCTTAGACCTAATGTAGTGGACTTTTATTAGCCATAATGATTCATTTCTGTAATTGTGTCCAGTCCCTTTATCCACCCAACTCCACTATATAGGTAATTACATGCTCACTGCCAAATCTTTCATATGTGCCGTATTATTTTACCTTAAGTAGAAAGAACCGCTTTTCCATCTTTAATAAAAAGACCTTCAGTGATATATGTACAATAAAATGGCTGCTGAATTACAGTAAAAAAGGAAGCTCCAGGAGAAGTAAAGTTTTGAAGGAAGAAAAGTTTCAAAGTTATAACTTGTTCTGGCTGAAGGTTGAAACATTGATAGGAAATAGAATTAGAGTCCACAAACTAACCAACACTGATGCTTAAGTACCACAAAATGAGCAATTATGATAAGAATTGGTCCATGGTGCAACCCTAACGCTGAACCCCAAAACTACTCAACCCTTCTCTACCCGAAGCGTCCATTCACAGGGTCATGACAATACATGTAAAGTGTTCTGGCTTACAGCTATAGGGAATTGGTTTTAAGAGTTTTATCCTGGGTTTTGTTGTAGGAAAAAACTCTCAACAATGCACATACTTTAGCCAAGCTAATGAGACATCATCACATCTTCTGTCACCCCTGTTTGTGGCTTGGGGACTGGTGGATCAGAGGTAGAGTTGGTAGAGTTGGTCATTTGTCTTGGAAGGCCCGAGATTTAAGCCCTGCTTGCAGTCAAATGTTGTGTCCTGTAGCAGAGCATTTAACCCAAATACACTCCTACTGCTGCATATAGTTGTGTAAATGGTTAGAGATCTGCATTAAAATCCCCTGACTTTCAGGAGTACAACAAAAATAATCCATTCCAACCCCATTTAACAACAACAAATACATAAATATTTTTTTCCATCATTTCTTGACCACAGACCTTACAAATCTTGACTTTTTATATATATTTATTTCTTAAATCTGCAGCATGATGGTAATATCTTCACTAAGTTATTCTCCCAATTAAGAGTGAATCATACTGAAAACAAAAAAAAAAAAAAAAAAAAAATATATATATATATACATATTTTTTTTTTAAATCATATCACTGATGTGAGTTTTAGTAGAGCCACTTCAAAACTTCTACTCTGTGGTTGATCTGAGACTCATTATGTAAGTGAGGCAATATTTCTTAAAATAGATGTTTATGCTACACTGTGACCATGGAGAAAGTCACAAAAGTTTCTGTAAGTATTTAGCATTTATTAAACAGAGAAAGATGATGATTGTGTCACAAAACTGCCTTATTTAAACCATAACCTTTAAGCTAAAGGCCAGTGCTCTCCCTCGGCTCTGTTTGTCTACCAACTTTAAAAAAACAAAACAAAACAGAAAAAAAAAACAATATGATTGCAGAAAAGACTACCGCAATGTTACAGAAAATACAATGCCATGAAAACCAGTGAAATGTATACATTGATTTTGTCTGTTTACTTTCTAGTATTCTTGACATCATGTTTTTGCAGGAATTCAGCCTTTAACATGATGTTGTTCACACACTGTTTAAGCCTGTGTAGTTTTCATCTTTTAAGTCTCTCTGCTAGCATTTGCAGTTCTGATGGCGCTGACACATTTTGGGTTTTTTCCAAAACTTCAAACCATTGAATTACACAAAAACTTAACAGATGTTTACTTCAGCTCAATTACAAGCAATAAAATCAGCAAATATTCTTTTGTTATTGAGGCTGAATTCCTTTGATGTCTCCAACATTAATTTATGTAGGTTTTATTATTCTTTAATTGAAATCAACTTTCTCATTTATCTGTTTTTTTGATGGCTCAGCTGTGACGGACAGAAACAGTCTGCTTATATAGTACTATGTCCAACTGAAGAACTTTGGTTTTCTATTGAAAGAACAGGTGGTTCAGAAAGCAAAAACAAATAATGGACCAACCAATTCCCTCTCAGCAGTGTTATCTTGCCCCACCAGGGAGAACAAATCAATATTCTCACTCCTTTGTTTCTCAGCTTTTGGACTATCAAATGCTATTTTTTTTAATTTATGCTTCTTGCAGATGGAACTTAAGCCATTGTGTTTTTGTTATCACTGATAAATTGTGATGCTTCCATTCATTGGTGGCCCAGTTGGTCTGCTGAATCTGTTGGTGACAAGTGAAAATGATAGGATGAATGTTTTGATTGCACTTGCTTCATTTGTTTAATTGTTGACTTGTTGAATTGTTGACTTGTTGAATTGTTGACTTAAAAGACTTGGTAGCATTCATAAAAAAGAGTGCAATTTTTGTTGAAGATGAAATCAAAATTTCACAAGACATTGAAACATTAAGGGGCGTCAAGGGATAGTGTTAAAGTCCAGGTGGAAAAAGAGAAATGAAAGTGTCTGCAAACCAGAAGCTGCTCACAAGTCAGTTTAATGAAGATGTGATGTTTTGGACCCTCGCCCTTAATAAGACATGAACAAATGAGGAGAGGCTCCTTCATATACAACCCTGGAGTCATGTGACAGATCATGTGATGCATACTATCATTAAACGGTTGCAGAAATACACAACTGTGAATTATAACACAAATTCAGCAACAAATTAGCAAAATTTACAACATTAAATATGACATAATAAACATAATAAGCCAGTGGAACAGTGTTCGTTAAGTTTGGTTGGCCCATGTGCAAAGACGGCCTTTTCAGCATATCCTTCCCACTTTGTCTCCCTAATTTCTAGCTACCATTCTATCTTGATAAAGACATAAAAGTCAAAAATAAGTCCTGAGAATAAAAAAAGAATTTGAACACCTCAATTTACACAACATGAGCTCCTCTGTACCACATGGCATCATCTGTCAAAGGGTCCGAGGTTGTAATTGATGGGAGGGGGCAGTGGATACAATGACTTATCTCACACTGTTTAGGACAAATGGGTGTAATTCCCTACTCATTGAAGTGTAATATAAAATTAAAAATAGAAAAATAAATAAAGTTTTTCAGAGCTAATGGTACATTACAGCATTCTACCCAAAAAATCCAAATCCTGATTTAGATTCAAAAACGTCTGAAACAGTCAGAAACACCAAAGTGTTTGTGGCTGAGCCCATCCTCTGTCTCTTTTTACCTTTCTCCAGAAACATGCCTTTGCTCTGAATGATCATAGCCTTGAATATTTTTTTTTGGATAACAAAAAGGTTCAAAATTAGATTTGAAGCCTTGAACATGAGTGTCCGCCTTGAACATGAGTGTCCTGGTGCGGGTCTCGGTTTCATCCTCATCATATATGCAACCGTGTAGGAGGCTCATTCGTGGGGCATTTCTCTACTTTCACATGTCTCCATTTGTGGGCTTGTGACAGCCTGTCACAAGCATATGACAGGCAAGTCCTGGAGCCAGCTGAGTTTGAGATTGAAAAAAAATATTGTGGCATTTTTTCTTAAGATAAACATTAAAAACAGACCTTAAAGACTTACAGAAGGGTTAAGAGGCATTTCAGAACACTTCAGGAAAAGTATGTAAGAAATGGTTTTGGTAACTTGTCAATCATTTCTACTGTCAACTTTCAAGAGTCAAATTACATACCTTTGTCTTTCTCCTGGAAATTACCTGTCAGACACCAGTTTGCAGCATTTACAGGTAGAAAGGCATCAATAAATTCCAACAGTAGCTGCCGTGGACGTCAGTGCTGTAGGAAAATGTCAAGCAGGTCAGAATCATTTTTTCCTTTTTAACCTTGTTTAAAAGGCACAAGTTTGATTACACAAAACTGACTAAGCAAAGCAATACAAATGTCTATAGTTGAGCCAAAGAAGTCAAGTATAGTTTATCAGTTGTTTAATTCTTGTTTTATATGATGAGACATTCACTTTATAATTGCGCAAACCCTGTCTATGATGTAACAGAAAGCCAAGTGGTTTTCCAGATAAGGGTTTGGGGACTTAGGTAACACTCCTGAATGATAAATCCTGGCCCAGAATATGCAGCTACCAGTTATTAGTGTTCCAAAGACACAAGTCAAAGCCTAAGCGTAACAGTTAAAGAGATTTGCACAATTGTGGGGGAGTTTGAGTAGCAAAGCCAGCAGGAAATATCAAAATAGATACCTGATCACAATCCAAACTAAAGCTACATGAGAATAAAAGTTGCAGGACTATCAGACTCATTCTGCTCAACCTTTCATTGTTTTTCTTCCAAACCTTACTTAGCCCACCCTTAAGCATTAATGCTTGTCAGTTACAATTTGCTGAATATCTTCCCTCACAGTGGGGAGATAAAGAGCATTACCATCACAGGCTGCATCCATACCATGATAGTGCGGTGGGGAGTCATCATTAAGAAATACTACATCTATTCTTGTATGGTCCCAGGAGACCATCATTACAGTCAGACACAACTGTACAGAATGCTAGCAATGTCAAGAATTAAGTGGATGGGAGATAGTTACATTCCCAAGATAAATAAAGCAAAATGCTCATTGAAAATGCTTGTCTGCAAATGCTGTAGATGCATGTCTCATTAAGGCAACCTCCTGACATTAAAGTGACAATCAAACATGACAGACTCTAGCAAAAGTGACCTCCTAAGGCAGTATCCTCATCACTGAAGCTGATCTGTCTGTGTGCATTAAGCTCCTCTGCCACCAGGGTGCTGATGGACTGTGAGCACAAACAGGTGAACAGAATGAGGGCTTCTGCTGGCCTTTCAACAGCCTGATCCAGCTGGGGTAAGCACTAGCCCCAGTCAGCACAACCCACCCTGGTCCTACATCCCCAGCCCTCCTTCTAGGCTCCTGATTCTCTATTGTCCCTTTTGCTCTTCTTTTTAATGTCATCAGTAGGTTTCAAGAGATGCTGTGTTTTGTTTGTGGAGGCCAGTATAGGCCATGTGGTTGATGTTCAACAGCACATGAAGCTTATGTGTCCTGACCTTGGGTCTGTTGAGAGTACCAGTGCTGTTCAGGCTTTGTAGATCATGTGGTAGAGTGTGTTTTGAGATGGTGAGCAATCGAGGTTTGCATTCAAGTGAGTGGCTCTGAGGTGCCAGAGCACATCATATTGCCTTCCTGAGGTGTTATTGTGTTGAATGGACAGAGAATTCCAAATGGAGGGCCCACTTGACAACCCTAGAAGTGGGCTGGCTTGCTGTGCATCAGCCTACATGCTGTAGTTGAGTTAGGGGACCCGGTTTAGTTTAGTGTAGTTTATTTACATATCTTTTTGGCAAAAGGCAGTGTGCAGTTGCATGGATCATTGATTGAAAATAAACAAATAAAGAAAAATATATCAAGAGATAAAAGGTAGCATCATATTGGGGTGTCTCTGAGGCACCAGCCCAATGTCCAGCCTTCCTGAGGTGTCCGGTCAAATCACTATCCTATTCTAGCTGTATTGACTGAGCAGAGAATATCAGTCGTAGGTACCAGCAAAAAGCTTGATCCAAGTATTCCTAAAAGTACAACCTGACACTGTAACCACTAGGAGCTTGAATGTACAAAGTATGGGCGCACTGAGGGTGGTGATGCTGTGGCAGCAAAGGACCATGTGGTAGATTATGCAACTTATTAGCAAATCATATTGGTATAATTGAGATCACAGGGCCTCTTCATTGAGAGCTTATCTTTTTCATTATGGCTCAAATATCTCGAGTTTCCAATTCAATTCATATTAATGTAAATTATCTGCTCATTGTAATTTATGAGGATCTTCAGAGTATCTGATTTCTCTGTTGAAGCTATAAATGTAAGTGTATATCTTTTACAAGTGAATGAAGCTGGAGAAGGTTTTCCCCTCAGAAGAGAAGAAATAACAGGAGGATTTCTAAGAAATTTTCCTGCATCATTCATGTGCAATACTACATAAAATAGTTATAACAAAAGATGTTAAAACCCACAAAGTAACTACAGAGAGAATAGACAGACTTGGCCTGTCAAACTCAACCTCAGCTACAAGCCAATCAGGCACCATTCTGCCATAATTGGGCGTCAGAGAGTGCTTGCCTCTCTGCTGTCTGGCAGTGTGTTTGGCATCATCGGCGGGCTGTCGTTGGCTCTTGTCATTGGTAATTCATGCAACCCCTGGTGTTGAGTCAGTGGCAGAGGAAGCCTGTGAGGGATCTCTGGCTGATTTTCTGTTTGGATGATGACAAAATCATGTGAAATTAGCAGAGAAACATAATAACCAGAGATGTTTCCTGAAAGACAATGGCCTGCTGAAAAGCTTGATTAGTTTTGACATCATCTGAACCACATGTTATGACCTTCAGTTACAAGAGCTTCATCAGAATCAACAACAAATAAGAATGTGCCACTTTTTAAAGTAAAAAGCCATTGCTAAATGGCTAAAAACATCGACGTTGGCTCAGTGACATCATATATCGATATCTGAGGCAGACGTTTGAATCCATCGCTGGTGGTCACTATATTGGAGTCTTAAGCTTTCTCTCAGTGACCCGACACGGAGCGGAGCTGAGAAGGGGTTTAACTCCTTATGCTGGGTGATCAAAAGATAGAATTATCTCATTTTATCCAGCCTCATTTAGTTACACAGTTATCATGGCTTGTAGACAAAACATTTTCATTTTACAAAAAAGAGCAATAAGACTTATTAGCAGAAATCAATATAGAGATCCTTTGAACCCATTATTTTTTAAACTGCAGTTGTTGAAATTCAGTGAGTTAGTAGATCTCAGTATGTTTCAGATTATGTATAAAGCTCATAAGAGAATTTTACCAATCAACACCCAGAACTGATTTGAAAAAAGAGAAAGTTGTTATAATTTAAAAGGATTTGATATATTTAAAAAAACAAGATTCAGAACTAAACTGAAGGAGCGCTGTGTTACAGTGAGAGGAATCAGTTTATGGAACAATTTGAACAAAGAAACTAAAGAAGCTCAATCAGATTTTGTCTTTAAAAAAAGTATCAAAGCCAGTATGGGGGGTAAGGGAAATGTGTTAATTTAAGTCTCGCTATGTTTGTTTTTTTTTGTGGAAAAATGTGGATTAACGTGTGGTCCTTTTTGTTTGTTTATTTTGTTGGTTGTTTTTTTTTTATTTATAAGAAATAATGAACTGTAAAAAGGCATTTTGGCCTGCAGCTCTTGTTTAATTGTATTATGTGTTTAGTTAATTAATATCTTGTGAGAAACGGGCAGACTCTGTAAGATTTTTCTTCATTCTGCTCCTTTTTATTCACATGTTTGAGATTTTTCTTTGTTTGTATTGAATGTTTTGTATACTAACAAAATGAAATAAAGTCCTAAACCTAAACAAGGAAATAAAGGAAGCCACACTGGATGGTCCCTTGAATCTTCTGGCTTGAATAGTCAAAGTTACAGTTAAATGTTGCATGGAGGTTAAGGTTGGACTTCACTGTTAACATTTCAGGCAAATTCAATTTTTTTTTTTTTTTTGCAAACTATGCCTAACATTACATAGCCTTTAACAGTATGTGATACAACTTGATTTAACTTACAGGACAAAAAGGCAAAAATAAGATATATGATGTAAATGTCAATGATAATGGGCATCATGCAGAGGCAGCACTCCAATCCTACCCTGATAGAACTTCATATAGGACACCTAGACATCATCTGTATAAGTTAATACTTGTTGATTTTTGTTATAACCACTATTTCGCCCTGACATCTGCAAGTGGTGAAACAGAAAATCTCTTGATCCCCTCTGCTCATATGCAGTGCTTGCAAATAGGTAACAGAAACGAAAAACTCTTGCTCAAAAACTAGCATTCTCTAAACAGCAGATGCAAACAGTTTTGCATCATAAAATGTTTTATTCAGTTGATACATTTTTTTTCTTCTTAGGAGAGAGAAAGAAACAAAGGAAAGCTTGAAGACTGAAGTGAGGTTCATATCAGACAGACATGTCCTGGTGGACAGATGAATGATTTCAACTAGATTGGAGATGAGGCACTTATAGGCATTGCCAGTTGGCTAAGTGATTATAATCATGTCATTGCGACGGATCTCATTACAGTCATATGCACCCCCATGTCCTACCACAAACTTGTCAAGGCCCAACTGAAAAAATATAGAAAAGGTTTGCCTATGACTGTGGCTGCAACTCCGTGCTGGCTGCTGGGTGTTGTACATGAGGCCACTGGCTAATCACCCAGCTTTCACTGTCCTATAGTTTGTTACATTTAGATGTTGTTGAGGGAGTTGTCACAGTATTTCCTTTAAAGGAGAAAAAGGAAAGTGGCAAGTCTAAAGTGGGATTAATGATGGAAGAAGCAGTTGTTTCTTTTTTAAAGCAAAGCCTCCCTTTATTTTTTCCATAATCACTGCCCTCTCTGGTGGATAGATATATGATTGCAAGTAGTTCGGAGACGGGGCACTTTTAGAAAATGCCAGTTGGCTGCAAGTTGATCATGTCATTGTGGTTGATCACATGATAATCACATGACAATCATAAATGCTACCACAGACCTGTAAATCATCCACCAAGGCTCCATCAAAGAAATAAGGGAAGATTTAAGTAGCTGCATTTATTCATGACTGCAACTCCTTACTGGCTGCTGAGTTTTGTATACGGGGCATGCTGGTTAACCAGTTAGCTATCAGCATCCAATAAAATGCTGTGCATATGACATTGTTTATAGTATTGTTTTAGGATATTTTCTCAAGTTTTTCCCATGTGTTCTCCAGGTCATAGAAGTATTCCAAAGTATCTAAAGTAAACAGCGGTCATATTCAAGGCAAAAACTGTTAATTTATCCTGTTTGGTGGCTGTTTCCTCTTGTAAAGCATACTAGTTGGTGCTACTGGCAGATGGACACATAGGCTGTGCCATGTCTCAGAATAGTACCTCATCAAAATGGTGGTGTGGTGGAGGAAAATTAAGTGGATATAATCAAACTGTTTGTAGAGTGTGATGATCCCACACTGTTCTTGTGGCTTGGTTTCTCCAATTCTTTTAATTAAATGGAGAATCTGGCACTGTGTACAGCAGTGTACGGCATTAGTGTCTGTCCAAGTTTTTCTAAACAGTGAGAGAACTGAGCTGTGACACTGTTGCACATGTTTAGGCTCATGCATGTACCTCACACAACCCCAATTCAAAAAACCTGAACCACAATTTAATGGTGGAAAACACAGCTATTTTTTAGCACAATAATTACTAGGGATACACAATGTTGGATTTTTGATGTTTTTCGATACCTCAGTGTTTTTAAATGTGTTATTGCCGATGCATACCAATACTGATACTGACATTTCGGGTCAAGAGCACAAGCTCTGTACTTAACAAAAATGGACTTGTTTCCTTCAGTGTTACAGTATGTTTTTGTGAGGAGCAGATGTAAAAAAATAAAAATAGCATTTAACTCTTCCAAAAATGAAACCCTTGAATTGTAAATGTACCCATGCAGCGATGAGAAGGTGCATCAACATTGTACATTTGTGTAAATCACCGATATTCCAGCCAATACATGGCCGATACATGTGGCCAATATATCAGCAGTAAGTATCTGCAAAAATTTCAATAGCAGCCGATACAGATACTTAACTTTTTAGACTGATATCAGCCAATAATATCAGACATACCTAATAATTACCTTAGCTTTCATAATCACTCCTCCTGGTGGAAAGACTGACAAATGCAAGTAGTTTTGAGACAAGGTGCTTGGTGGGTTTAGTAGTTAGCTATATGTTGATAATGTCATCATGGTGGATCTTATTGCAAACACCAGCACAGCCAGATCCTGCCATGGATCCATCACTTATCAGGCAAGTCCCCATCAAGGAAATAAGGGAGGATTACTGTAGTTGCATCTACAGTATATATGACTGCATCACCATGTTGGCTGCACAGGTTTGTTGATGGCTACAAACTTGGCTATAAGCACAGAGTAGTTTGTTATATTCATACCATTGTTGAGAGTTTTAATTCGGTATTTTCTCTAAAAGAGGGAGAATAATTAGTGAAGATGCAAAACTTGAGTGGGGTAAATGGTGAGATTTTTTGGTGCATTTTTTTTCCTTTTGAGCATGTAAATTAACTCAGTTTCCAGAACCACTGCTCCTCCTGGTGGATGGACTGATAATTGTGAGTAGTTATGAGAGGAGGTGCTTGGTACTGCATTAGTAGTTGACATGTCGATCATCTCAATATGGTGGATCTCATTACAGTCAGATTCACAGCCAACCTTTATCATGGACTTTTCACTGATCAAGCAAGGTCCCATCAAGGAAATAGGTCAGCTGCATCACCAAATTTTGAACATACAGTCTTAACTTTGTTGTAAATGTGTGGGAAATATTTTATATCTTGATGGAAGAAGTGTTAGAGCTGCAAAGTTATTATTTTTTATATACAGATTTACAGCAACTTAGGTTAAATGCATTTGACTTTTAATTGCTTAAAAACAACATGTAGTGTACAGTAGAATAAAGACAAGGGGGTCATTTTTTGCCAGCATTTGTCTGTTAATTTGTTTGATTGATTATTGTTTGTCTGTCTCTCGTGAGCAACATAACTCAAACATTTCTTAAAAAACTTAGATTACATTTTCATGGGTGATTCAGTTTTGGAGGTGTTCTGGATCAGGATGTGGAGTCAGGATTTTTTTAAGGAAGTTTTAACATTGTGAGTCTCTGCTAACAATGTAAGGAATGCCTTAGTTGAGGTTTGTGCTCCCTGGACATCTCTAGTTATCTTTTTAACCATTCAAGTGTTTGAAAGATTTTGCTTTGTTATCTCTCCATTATCACAGAGTGCTGTTTCAAAACTCTCTAAAGAAAGGAAATTAAAGAAAGAAAACTCCTGATGGGACTTGATGTAAATGTTCTGAGTGTTAAAACACTAAAGCCTTTACCTGCTTAAACCCTCCGAATCCCAAAATGTGACCTCCATGTCCTGAAATTAATTAGTTTCTCTGACTGGTGCACCGGGTGCATCTGTGCCTCTAAGCATAACACTGCAATGGTGAATCATCCTTTTTATAGATCTACTTTGGATAGTTTTAAGCTTACTGTGGCTACAGAGTTTATTGAAGCAAAATATTATATGTCAAAATGAACAAATGCAGCTAAAAAAATATCACTTTTACCCGCGCTACCTTGGTGGACTGGAGGAGCCAGAGCACATTAAACAGAGCGATTTGACTAAAGCGCTGTCAGTGCTGATGTGCGTCTGACGTTGATGGGGTCAGATTTGGACGGTAAACGATTGATGCTGACAGGCAGACAGACAGAATGAGGAGAGGAAGGTAATGAAGGAAAAGGGAAGGAGGGGATTATACCAGACTGAGAGGCCTTGAGAATTTTCTGGGGTAGAAAAAGACAGAAAATGGTTGAATATGTGGAAAGGTTGGTGTATTATGTGCGTGATAGAGTTTCGTTGTATCTATTCTACTGCAGATGGTTAAAGACGGATGAGAGTGTGTGCGTGCAAGAGTGTGTGCAAGTGTGTGAGTTCACCAGGCAACAGGGAAGAGAGAGAGGCAGAGAAATGGGACTCCACTAGGCCTCCTATATCCAGGGATAATAGAGCTGTCACAGTGTTTTGACTCAGGGCATTGATTCTGCCTTTAATTGCTTTAGGCCTGTGCCGGCTGGATGGCAGTCCGAGGATATTAAATGTAATGTATTGTTGCTCCAGAACAGTTATGACACTGATCACACACTGATATGTACTCATGTGTTGTCAGTGCCAATAATCCTTTTATCGATTGGGGCCACCTCCAAACAATTACAGCGATTGTTCGAGGGCATAACTCAGCCTGAGTGGCTCTCTGTTTCCATCCAGCATGGATATTTTATTGAGCAAAACTAATGATTTCCTGCATCCCTGCCATCCTACATTTTCAATGTTATTATTTGTCTGTGATGATTTTGAAAGGAAAGGCCAGAATTGTATCTGCAGTCACAGGTCTGGATCAAATACCAGTGGTGCGTGAACCATGGGTTGTTCTGATTTGACCAGAAAGTGCTCTCTATTTTCTTTTATTTGATTTTTTTTTCTTCAGTCAGCCCTTAGTTTTTTCCAAGAATCCATTGGTAGATTTACAGTGTAATAGCTGCAGTACGATTGAAACAGACCGGGTCATGCACGGTGCCATCCAATCATGTCCTGCTATCACTGGAGTGTCTGAATTGCGAGACTAAGATTGAATAAAAAACTTTTGCTTCAAAAAAATGGTGTGATATAAAAGTCTTTCAAATAGGAAAAAAGGTGCATGCTGCAAACATTTACGCTCAATAGCCACTGTATTAGGTACACCTTGCTTGAGGGGCTTGAGGAACAGAAGAACATGACACCCATCACTGAATTTAGTCCATGGAGAAATGAGCTATGCCTCTCTACAGAAAATGCCCTTAAAATGCTAAATGCTTTTTTACTTCCTGGGTTTATTCCATAATAGCTTTGTGGCCTCTACCAACATGTGTATGTTCTGCTTGTCACAGGCAGAAACCATGACTATTTTAAAAGTCTTCTCTGCTGCCTGTAAACCCTCCTCCCCCCTCCCAACATGCATCATTTGGGCGGCAGTCAGCACAGAGCTCTTTAGCATAGCCTCCTGTAGCCTCCCTGCCCCCTCAGACCCAAGCATTTTCAAAGGGAAGGAAAAAAGCTGCATTTTCTTCAGATCAGAATTTTTTATTTCTTTTATCAGCTTATATCAAATTCTTGCTTAGTATACACCCAAGACATGATGTACATGGTCAAACACACCAGGACATAGGACCTTTATTTATTTATGCTCCAAATAATTCTTGCTGAAGACCATTCTCAAAGATTTTGGTCCTTATTGACATGACAGCATCACACAGGTGATGCAGATTTGTTGGTTGTACATCCAATGATGCAAATTTACCCTTCCATAACACCCAAAAGCTGTACTGGTGGATTGAGATCTGGTGTCTGTGGAGGTCACTGCAGTACAGTGGTCTCTCGGTCATGTTTAAGAAACCAGTCTGAGATTATTTGAGCATTGTGATGTGGCCTTTTATCCAGCTGGTTTTAGCCATCAGAAGATGGGTACACTGTGTTCAGAAAGCAATAATACTCAGATCGGCTGCGCCATTTGAATAAAGCTCATTGGTATTAAAGTAACTGAAGTGAAAGCCCAAAGTGAGCAAGGACAAAAAAATCCCCCACACCATTACAGCACCATGAGCCTGAAACATTGATACAAGGCAAGATGAAGACCAAATTCGGACCCTTCCATATTGATACAAGTGTACAACTCCTCACTGGGGGGAGGAGGAGTAACAGGAAGACAGAGGAAGGAGCAGTAGCCAACCAGAAGCCATATTTTCTTTTTTAATTTATTACCTCCGCCAAGGAGGTTATGTTTTTGCCTGCGTTTATCTGTCCATCTGTCTGTTTGTCTGTTTGTGTTCAAAATAACTTGAAAAGTTCTGAACGGATTTGGATGAAATTTTCAGGAATTGTCGGAAATGGGATATGGAAGAACTGATTAAATTTTGGGGGTGATCCAGACCACCGTCTGGATCCAGGAATTTTTTTAAAGGATTCTTTAACATTGCCAGATAGGACCATTTTCGCCAAAGTGGACCGAAGCTGCTTGGCGGAGGTCCGCGCTCTCTGAGTGCTTTTCTAGTTTATATTTATTTTATATTTATGTTTATATCTATCTTTTTATGCAACTTTCTATCTACTTTTCAAACTGCTACTGGAATCCAAATTTTCCTGAGGGAGTTTCCTAAAGGGATTAAAAAAGTTCTATCTAATCTAATCTAATCTAATCTAATCTAGTCTAATCTAATCTTATGTTGCAGCAAATATTAGACCCATCACACTGGACAATATTTTTCTAACTTGAAGACGGAATAATTGAAGCTTGCAGACATGAACTGTAATCTTAGGGTGAATCCTAATTGTACCCCTTACCCCTTGTCTTACCCCTTACCCCTTGGTTTTGTGCGTTCACGTCTAGTGAAGTGGTCCCAGCGTCCCAGTTCTCTGTAGGGCTAAGGGGAAGGGCTAAGACCAAGGGCTACACAGCCCTTGAAACGAAGACAGACCGGGACCTCACTTGAAACGAAGGGTTATGAGAATTTCCCATAATACACTGCGCCCGCCGACACGAGGCAGAGCGGAGACTGAAGGAAGCACTTAATTATAAGTAATTATTAATTCATCAAGTAAATATTAATCATGTTTTGAACTGTTGGTCATATTTTAAAATTTCTCGTTATAACGAGCTAGCCTTCGCAGCCGTGGCTACAGCTATTGTCGCATCTGCCTACATCACAGCTAGCGAGTGGCTCTGGGTGATGGCGTAGCGGGAATCGAGAGGTGTCTCATTTCTCAGCAGTGTGTTTTCACCCCTTCCCCTTGGCCCTCAAAACAGAGGGCTAAGGGGAAGGGGTAGGGGAAGGGGTAAGATGAAGGGGAAGGGCTAAGGGGTAGAATTGGGATTCACCCTAAATTTCCTGTTCTTGCCTGGCAGGATTGGCCCCTGGTGTTGTCTTCTTTAGACAACATGTACATTCAGAGATGGTCTTTTGCATACCTTGGCTGTAATGGTTGGTTATAGGAGGGACTGTGAGGCGTGTGATTTCATTGCTTTTACATATCGTGATTGCTGGCATTAAAAAAATACAACCACAAGTAGAAAATAGGAAAGAAACCAGCACTGTGAACCTTAAAGCTGTGCACTGAGGGCACATAGTGCTACATTGTTTTTCCCCTGGGATGAGGGGCTGCACTAATGGAAAGGAAAGTGAAAACACAGCTCTTAATTGTGAAGAGAGATGCTTCAAGACACAGCAATTCATCCACTGCCTGAACTTAGTGTGGTTGCTGGAATAATGCTTCAAAGAAATTCTAAAAATAGTTTAATGTAGCCCCCAACTCAGGTGTGAGGGGAGGCAAATCCAGATCCTAAAAGGACCTGACAAGCAGTTTGTTTGCAACATGGTGTCCTAAAAATAGACAATGCAAAACTGTATCTTCAACTGAGGAGTAAAGTGTTGGTGTTGGCAAAGCTGCTGTATCACCAAGAGTTCATATTTAAAGACAGCCTGAAAAAGAGGCATCAAAATGGAAGCAATGCTTTCCAAATGAGCTTTCTCCTGTTGCTTTCGGGCAGTGCACAAGGATAGGTTAAACATCTGTGTGCCGCATGCATGGAGATGAAAATTATATCGATCTTTTCATTGGACTCTGGCTAGGATGGCAATCAATGTGTATTTTCCCAAATGTCAGACTGTTTATTTTGACGCTGTGCAAGGCCGTGTCTCACTTTAAGCAGCCCTAAATGACAGCTGGAGACAGCAGCTGGTGTAAAAATTTTGATGGATTTTATTACCCAGAACTGTGGGGTCATTATCCGTCCCCCTGTCTGTCCATTCTCATTATGTCCTGAGTGAATGCTGAGCATAACAAGTGGGTGAATTTATTGTGTTCTAGGTGGGTTATTGGACTTTTGTACTTCAGGGCATCACTTTGTGTTGTACATGTCTTTTTGTGTAGAGACAAGCCTGAAAACTGTCTTCTTGGTAGTCATTGCTTACTTAATAGGACACATATGCCACCATTACTATCTAGCAGATGCACAGCATGATGAGTATTGCTAGATTATGAATGAATTAGCTTTAATGCCAAAAAAAGCCACATGGTTTACACAGGTAGTCTGAGGGCCTAATTCAATAAAAGACTGTGAGGCCTTCAGTTGGAACCCATAGCTTTGCCTCAGAGCTAATAAAGTCTCTGTGTACCAGTTTGTGCTGTTTGATTATGTTACATCAGACATTGTTGAGCTTTTTGAATTAGAAATGACCTCTTGATATTATAAAGGAAGTATATTGAGAGGCATTGCTAAACAGCAGCCACATCCAGTTTTAACAGAAACATTTTTGCGGTGTTACACTGGAAATACAAACTTCAAGGTAAATGCAAACTTCACACTGCTCAGGAGATTATTCAAATGTGATTATGACTTAAAAACAAGGGTTTTCGGAGTTTAAAGGGGCGAGCCACCCCTGTTGGAATGTCGTGTCTGTTTCGCTGCCCTACACACCCTCATAAAAAATAGGGTTTTAAAAAAAATCTATGTATTTAATAATCACTAATCAAGAATGACCTTGTTGAAATATCTTTGATTGACTTTTTAAAAAAATTCTGTTCACAATAAATTTTCACTACCTTTTTTATTGCTGTTTTTAACCAAGGAAAATAATAAATTCCCAATTTTAAATACTTCATAATTATCTTGTCTTGTCTTCAATATTTTATAAGATTTTTGAAATTGTTGCCAACATTTTTTCTGCATCATTAAAAAGAAACAAGCAAGCAAAAGAAGAGGAAAAACAGACTCAAAAATAAGCATAAAATCAAGCATAAATAATTTTCCTTTTATTCTTTAAACTAATTTCCAACATAGCCAGCCACTCTTATAAAATTACAGATGATTGTCATGATTTTTTTTTTTTAAGGCCAAATGACAAAAACCTGAACAGAGCTCAAACTTACATAGTAGGCCTTTATCATATTCTCTCCATTTACTCCAGAAAGTGTTCCTTCAAAAATATGACCCTGAATAACATTTACGGGACAAATAAGTAATCACGTACTTGCTGACTTACAGACATTAATCTATTAGGACCACACGCTAGCAGAGCAGACGTTAGCCTCCCTCTGCTTAAAATTGCCTTTTAATGCTACATCAGCTTGATTACTGGGGTAGAACTTCACCAAATTTAATCCACAACTCATTGCTTTTCTGGTCTGTTTCCCTTGTTTGGTCCTTCTTTGGTTCGGATGGCTTTCACACCCACCACAAACCAAATTGCAGCAGAGTTCAAAGTGTTGCTAACACCATCCTAAATCAATTGAACTGAACTTTTCGAAAAAGCAAACCAGAGCTAATTTAGTTAGAACCAAACGTCTCTTTTCCCTCCCCTTTGTACACACTCCGATGTGAGGAGGCAGGAGGCAATGATATGAGCCTCGGCTGATTGGCTGTCTAAACAACATGTGACTAGGGGAGGGTCAAAACAGCCTAAAGTTCGGTAGAGACTTTCAAAACAGTCATGGCGTCCTCCTGTGAAGAGCAGAAAACACTCATGTTGGTGGAGGCTGTATAGCTATTACATAATAAACCACAGGAGGTAAAAAAAAAAAAACTCAGCATTTGAAAGAGCATTTTCTTCAAAGAAGCATAGTGCATTTCTCTGTGAACTGGGAGTTTAGTAAAAGTTGTCATGTTCCTCTCCTCCCCAACACACTTCCAACAAAATTTAAAGGGCCAACATTTTTTTTCGTTTTATTGTTTTGCCTCACTCCCTGACAAGCAGGTAGACACCATTCTCTTGACTCTGCGTGCAGTAAACAAAGAAGAGATGGGCAGAGCTCGCCCACCGCTAATTAGCTTAGCTCAAACACTAGGAGTGAGTGTCTTGTTGACCTACTTAAAAGCACGTCTGCGGTGGTTTGTGCATGCACTCTGTGGTTTTGTGTCGTCTTTATTTCTTTTGAAAATTATATTAAGTGCTAATCTTACTCTAAAAATAAATAACCTAACATAACATGGTGAAAAAAAACAAGTCACAACAAGCACACAGGACCATTTAGAGTTGCTGAAGAGTTTATCTAATGACTGTAGGCAGAGGCAGGGTAATGCTACCCACTGACTCCCAGTGTTCGAGCTAATCTAATTAGCGGTGGGCAAGCTCTGCCCATCTCTTCCTTGTTACCGCACTCACAGTTGAAAGAATGGTTTCTATCTGCTTGTCATGGACTTGGAAGTGAGGCAAGACATGAAAACACAAAAAAATGTTGGTGTATCCCATAAAGGAGAGAAAATATTTGCAGGACATGGGAACTTTAAGAGTAGTTCTGGTATTATATCACTGTGGCCATGACTTTGCTTTGGCAGTTCGTCTGTGTTGGAAATAATATTATGTTGATCCTGCTGCCATTTGTAGAAATGATAAGCTCAAAGTGTAAATGCATCATTGCTTTAAATATCATTGTGCATTTAAAAGTTGAACTCCCTCACACACCTTTTTTGTACTTTCTTTAAGGTTAGCATGATGCAAGTACTTCTTTATCAAAGTGGCTGATTAAATCAGCTGCAGAATCAAACCAAGGTTATACTGTGTGGCGGGAGCACTTTGCAAAGTGGATTTGTTGCTATTCTATTATGTTGTTAAGCTTGACACTTCTCGCTTAAACCCCTATAATGTGTATGAAAGTGGGGATCAGACAGGCTGCTATGTGGAGGCTCTTTGGAGGATACAGGTGTTAATGAAAAAAACAAAAAGATAGAAACTCTATAGGATTCAATAAGGCAGGAGTTCAGATGCGAAAATATGCAGCATTTATTTATATAAACACACTTATTTGCACTTAAATGTATAATTGCTCATTTCTACTAACACGCTGATCTCATCACACTGGCTAGGATATTTCCGAGCTCATAATTGCACAACACAATTACAGGCTAATTGTTGACTGTAGTTAGCTAAGGTTAATGTAGTTTCTAAATGACACTTTTAATTGCTCGTTGCATAGAGCTTACAGTACCAGTGTCTGTTTAAAAGAGAGGCAGAGCACAGAGCAGACTGGGCCAGGAAAACTGGAAGGTGTTTTTTTGTGAAACCTGATACTATGTTCTAAACTTAGCTGTTTTGGGGTTTGTTTGGAGGAACTGCAGGTTTATCTATTCTAAAACTTCAGCATTCGAATGTTGTGTTGTTGGCCATTTTTGCAAGAACAGATGTTTGGGGGTTTAAAGTAGCTGCAGGAAATAAACCAACATGATGTTGATAGACAGCTATGTTTTATTACTGAGAGTAGGAGCACAAATGTGATTGTAAAGAACATTCAAGAACGTATTTACTTTGCTTGCATTTCTTTAGCAGAACACATTATAATTTAATCATTTATCAACTTGAGCCATTAAGCAGCAGTAAATAACTTTTATTTTGTTGGTTTTGATGGCCCCTGCCAACAAAACTGTTCACTTGGTGTTATAAATATGTTGGTTTGACGGCATGTTCATTTGTTTTTGGATAAAAGAAATACATAAAGACAACTTTTCTCATGCAAACATTTTTTTATACAGATATTTGAAAATTTGCTTTATGATGAGGCCATGGACGTCTTTAGCTGTCAGAACTTCATTTATTCTTCATGACAGGTTCAGTAAGGAGCTGGAAATATGCCTTAGTGATTTTGGCTCTTATTGACCTGATAGCATCATATAACCTGACACCAGATGGACTGCTCAGTGTATACTATACAGAACATACCTCACTATTCCATCTGGGAAACAGCCCATGAAAAGGATTTAAGAAGGGCAGAACCTTTCAGAAGCATATCTCGCAGGTGATTAGATAATTTTTCCATCAATCACATCCATAAAGGGCCAATTAGATACTGTACTAGACAAGCATTCCTGTCACAGTGTAAAGTACAAAACATGAGCCACTTCAGAGAAAAAAAAAAAAAAAAAAGCCAAAATACTGTATGTTAGAAGTGGAGGAAAATATCCTTTCTATCATCAAATGCTTTTACTGCTGTTGTTTGCTTTTCATTAAATAATGAACTGTGGTCCAGATCTGACAAAACTACTACTAAAGCTGTTAGCATTGATGCTAATCTCTGTACAAGCTGTCCTTTCCTGCTGTCATCAAACTCAAAGCTCTCACCTCTACCTGCTTAAAGGACATCGACTTAGCCGTGCCGTTATGGGCCAAACACAGTCATCCTTGACTAGGAACTTGCTAAGATGGATCTGCCTGATTACAGATAATAAATCAGGTGGATGCAGCTGTTGTGCAAGGTTAAGCATCACACAGACTCTGCAGATTTTTCTGCAGCACAGCCATGGTGTGATTCTTTCACTCTATCTGATCCCAAAGGTGCTCTATTTAATTTAGATCTGGTGACTGTGGAGGCCAGCCGAGTACAGTGAACTCATTGTCATGTTTGAGAAACGACTTTGAGATTATTTAATCTTTGTGACATGGCGTGGTAGCCTGCCTGAGGCCATCAGAAGGCTGGTACACCATACTCATTAAGGGACAGACATGTTCAGCAAACATATTCAGGCAGGCTGTGACGTTATGATAATGCTTAGCTGGTACTAAGGGACCCAAAATGTGCTAAGGAAAAATCCCCCAAACCATTACACAACCACCAGCCTGAACAGTTTCTTCAAGGCAGGATGGATCCATGCTTTCATATTTTACTTCAAGATTTGACTTGCCTGTTCAGAATTGGTCAGTATAACTGTGTAACTAGTGGGTATGTTAGTTACTGTGGCCTTTCTGTCGACCCAAAGTGTTCTTGCCATTCCCCTTTGACCTCCAATGCCAACAAGGCATTTTGACCCAGAAAACTGCCGCTCACTGAATATTTTCAGACCATTCTCTACACACGTAAAGCCCCAGTCACACATTCCCGTTTCTCATGGCAATTATGTATGATTGTCATAATCCTGATGACATGCTTTGGTCGTGGTGCATATGCTACTTGATCTGGATCAGCATTGTATAGTCTTGGATGAACGCCAGGGAACGGGGAAGGGTCCCAACTGTTTTGAACTGTTCAAACTGACGTGGAGAATCTTCACTCTCAGTATAGCAGGGTGGAAGCCTAATGCAGTCCTAAGGCGAACGGTATTAGCGTGGCATGTACGGGGCTCAATTGGGCTGATCGTAGCTCAATCCTGAAAGCTTACTGAGAACGATTGACAAGGAAGTATCCGTTTGTGCCCCGACTGTGTCCCGTTCAAGGCAACGCAAATCCTCGTTGTATCTTTGTATTGACCTAATTGAAGAGGGACAAAAGCCCCCAAAGCGCTGTTAGAAGAGCTGTAGAAGCGGTGTAGAAGTGTTACTGACGGGGTACGTACAGGGTGTGTCTGTGGGGAGACAGTCATTTCTTCCCATATCATGCTGATCAAACCAGCCTTGCCAATCATGTACAGTCGTGCACAATCACCATGACAAACGGGAGTGTGTGACTGGGGCATAAAGAAACTGTGAAATGTTGAAAACAACTCATTTGGCCACAGTCAAATAGACTTTAAAGGCCTTTGTTGATCTGAATCTGTACACAGATAAAGGAATTTTTTTTCAAGGATGCATTAACATTGCATGATAGGACAGTTTTCTGCCCTTTTGCTACTACCTCATTAAGTTCTCAATTGATTTTGATCACATTTTCAGGAAATCATGGTCATGGCAGAAGGAAGAAGGGATTTAAATTTGGTTGGCTTCAAATCCAAAAGTGGATCCAGGATATTTTTTTTTTTCTTGGATTTCTTAAAAGTGAGAGATAAGACATGTACATCTTTAACTATAACTCCCTCAGTAATTTTGGAAGTGCCTTGGTGAACGTTTGAGCTCTTAAAACACTATTTTCTTTTTTTTTTTTTTTTTTTTTGCTATTCTTCTATAAATATCTCAGCCAAAAACAGTAACAGCTTGACCAAAGGGGAGCTCAGGGTACTACAGCTTTTGGCACTTCCTCAAGGGCCACCATTTTCAGCACCAGAGATGGCCACCTGGTCAGATTCATCTTGCAAAGCTCCAAGTCAGAACGTTTGAGACACACTGACCAATCAAGTGCTTTAAAGCAGAAAGACGTTAGAGCTACGAGCCTGACAACAGCAGGAGGTGACTGCCGGTACAAAGAAAACATAGATGCTAACAGCTTTGGTAGCAATTTTTTCTGTATTTATTTCTGTATTAGATGAAAAACAAATAACACTGAAAGCATTTATTAATGGCTATGGTTATTTTGCTGTACTTCTGATAGGTTTTGGTGAGAGTTTGCTCTACGAAGTGAGAAGGCTCATGATTTGTACTTTATACCGCCTACCACCAGATTTGATTGGCCCGTAATGACTGTGATTAAGGGAACAATCATTCAATTACCTAAAGGATAGGTTTTTGAAAGGTTATGTGCTCCCCAAACACTTCCTATAAAATGGTCTGTATTATATATATTGAACAATCTAACCGGTGAGTCAGGTTAGCCATTCTTAAAGAAAAACAGATTTAAATAGGTTTGGTGTGCTTCTGCAGGTCAGATCATGACACAAGTTTTCTTCACCATCACTCACAAAACCCCTCATTGAAGTTAAGTGACTGGTCACCAAAACACATAATTACTTGATTGTTGGTGATGAGTCGTTATTTGTATCAGCCTCAAGGCTTTATTTTCCCCCTTTTTTGATATTTTCTGTGCACTATTTTGAAATGACTCACTCCCCCTAACATTTTTATGACACGACCCTGCATGCTGCCTGTGTTTGCTGAAAATCCCAAACAATGAGTTTAAATTGGCTGAAAGCTAAAAACAGCAGCAGAGTTGCTGTATATTTCCCTTGGCAGAGGTAGAGGCCCTTCTATTTTCCAGCCTTATGATTTGATGTAAATATATATATATATATATATATATATATATATATATATATATATATATATATATAAAAACTCTAAATGAAGGTCTTCTGCTGACTGAAAGACATTGACTTACTGGGTGAAGGTCAGCTCAGAAGCAGCCTGTGATGGATCCCTGTGTTTTTTACATTGTTGTTGTCACTCTGTTTACTTTCCCATTCCAGCAGCCCGAGGAGAGCTCATTTAAAAGTGACCTTATCCTGTGACGAAGCCTTATCACCCAGGTCCTCACTTTTATTCCACTCACACTCTTCACACCTAATTTAAATAACCACTTCAGTCTTAACTCATCCTCTGGCTTTTTGTTTGAATTACTTTCAGTGTCTGCTTTATTTTTCCTTTTTTTATGCCTCTTTGTCTGGAACTGTGTGTTGCCATGGCAAAGAGACAAATTGTCTAGGAAAACAGAGTGGGAACAAAAAGAAGAGGATTTCTGTTGGCGTGGAGTGGAAGATGAGTTGTCATACTGTAGCCCAACAGTTGGATTAACATTTAGGCAATTTTTGTCAGTATGCTTGAGGTGATGAGGCAGCAGCAATTTTCCATTCAGACTCTGAAATTACCCTCTCAGTGCTGCTTTATTTGAGTGTTATTTTTGTCTTTTATGGGGCATCATCATGGCCCTCTATATATAAAGGTGGGTACCACCTTGATTTGACTGATTTGAGTTCTGACTTTGGTTTTTCTCATCAGTTTCAGTTTCTATCAGTCAAAATCCATTTATTACATAAAATAAAACATAAAGAAGTTTCCAATCATAAAAATCTAGCTACAATTATTGTTGACCCATTTAAGATCCTAATAGCGAGCTGTTTGCCCAACAGAGATCTTTCTTTCCCCTCTCTTTATTATTATAGTGCTCTATAATGGGGGAGGTTGCAGGCTTGAGGCCAGCTCCAGTGATCACATGTCCTTGGGCAAGACTCTTCGCTCCAAGTTGCTCCCATTGCTACATGAGTGGCATGTAAATAAGTAGGCCCACCCACAGAAATGGCTGGGTCCCTGAAAGGACTAGCTAATGGGTCTCCCTGTGTTGTCATTTAACCTCTTAAAGCCTGTTGTATCATATTTGATAAATACTTTTTTACCTCTATCTAATCAATATGATTGACAAATTACTAAAATACAATCTGAATACAATCAGGTAAATGATTAATGTCCTCAAGAGGATTGTCAGTTGCCAAAAACACCTAATGTATCATATGAGATATAAAAAATATATATGTTAAATTTTATGGAATTTTTTAATTTTTTTGGATTTAGAGTTAGAATTAGAATTATATGGCTATAAATTGTGTTTTCAGGCTTTGAAGGGTTAATAACAGTAATATGTAGGAAATGCAAGTGCTTGCAGTTGATTTGCACACCCCATGTTTAGGCCGTAGTCCTGGAGGTGCCTGTCCTGGTTTAAATGTGGCTTGTAGCTCCTTTACTCCATGTCATGCCGCACACTCTCCCCGAATGTCAATGCTATTCACTGTCCTGTCACTTAAATACAGGCATAACAAGTCCAAAATACATTTTAAAAAATACTGACAAAGACTATAATAATAATACTAACATGTGAAATGTGAAATGTTTTGTTGTAATGTTTTTATTATTGCTGTCATTTAAAGCACTTAGTAACATTATTTTGAGAAGTGCTATTCAAATAAGATGATCATCATTATTGTTATTACGTTTAATTTGGAATGTTGGTCATGGCTCAAGGGAAAAGTGTTTAAAATTTGGTGGTGATCTGAGTCCAGGAGTGGAACCAGGAGTTTTTTCAAGGATTTGTTGACAGTGCCAGGTGTGACAGTTTCCCGCATTTTGATCATAACTTGCAGTGTTGAAAATGCCTTGGCAGAGGTTTGTGCTCTCAGGTCACTTTCACTTTATCACTAAGTTTGTTTAGTGGTTTTATAAAAATCTATTAAATATGTTCATCCATCCAAACTCTGTTCAGGCATTTGACCTCCTCGTGCTCCAAGTGAAAACACAACACATTTTGTGGGAATATGGGTTGCCAACTCACTGTCCCACAATGCTAAATGTGACCAGTAGGTTTGGCATTTCTCCACCAGTGCAGTGGGAATAACAGGCTGTAACCTAATGATGACAGCCCTCACTTTGTGCACTCTTTGGTGAATTTTCTAGCATTGCAGGGTGAAAACAAAACAACCCAATCAGCAACAAGACTGTGGTGTGTGTGTGTGGGGGTGGGGTGGGGGCGGGGAGGTGGGGCAGGGGGGGGCTTAGTGTTGAAGAGCTACTCTGTTGGATCTGACTGTAAATTACACAAACCACGTTGTCAAACGTGGTTTCTCTGGGGGAAAGACTGTAAGATAAAGCAAACACAATCCTGTCCTTCAGGGCGTGTTTATTCCAAACCACAATTGCGGTGGATGAGCTGTGGCTGGTTTATAGAAATTGAATACTCCCACGCTGCAGACGTTTTACAGACAGGCCCCTATCATTCTCAGGTCAATGACAGTCTGAAGGCCGGCAGACTCTTTGAGGGAAGAAAGGGAGATTTTTGTGTGTGTACGTGTGTGTATGAAAGGAAGGTGAAGCTGTGGGAATGGCTGATTCAATATCCTCAGGTGGAAGCAGACAGAAAGCACTTTGGGTGAGTAAAGAAAGTCATTTCAGGCTGTCAATCAAAGGGAATCGCTGACATCTCCTCCAAGATGGAGGTATCAATCACTCAGAGTGCAGCCAGGTTTATACTGGTAATGCAGTGACATTAGACCCAAACTGAGGACTGGTTACTGGGGAATCACTCCCCGTCCCTGACAGAATTGAGAGTGAGTCTGGCTGCAGTTGCCTTGTGATTTTGTTTGGTTGGGTAGTTGCTGGTTTCTGTTTGGCCTCCTGAGACCTTCTCAAACTGAAACTAGTGCAATTAATCAAAACAACATACTGCAGCTTACAACTGGAGCTGTCTGTTTATATTCAGTATCACAATGGTTGCTTTATTGAAATAATTAATTGTAATTACCAAGCATGCACATCAGCATTGGTTCAACATCCTTATTGGCCAAGATCGACCCTTTCTACAAGCATCGGCCATCTGCAAATAATGTGGGGTGAACAGATATCAATTTCCATATGCTTATATTGTGTCATACCAATTTAATGCTGATATTTCTGGCATCCCTAACTGCTGATTTAGATAAGATTTTTAATTTATGGCAGTAAAAATGACCTGTTGGACAAACTGTGATGTGTTTTCTTGCTCAGACGTGAAGAATAAATATTGTCATTGTGGGAGCATTACAACAAAAACAACTAATCAGAAAAACATTGGTATCTGCATCGGTATCAGATAAAATGCTTATTTCAAACATCTGTGTCAGCATCAGTCCATATTTTCACAATTGATGCATCACGAGCAATTACCACCACCAAGGAGGTTTTGTTTTTGCTGACTTTGTTTGTTTGTTAACAGGACACAGTAAAAAAGTTAAAAACAGAATTAGTTAAAAATTTTCAGGGAATGTTGATCATGGTTCAAGAAAGAAGAGATTTGATTTTGGTGGTGATCCAAATCTGGATGTGCATTCAGGATATTCTTTTTAAGCCACCTGACAAAGTTGGACATGTCTTGGTGTAGGCTTGTGCTCTTTGAGTTATACTTTTGATGGTCTTTTTAGATTAGATTTTACCTTTTTTTTTGCAAAACATAAATGTTGGAGTCCATCTTGACAAGTTAAAGCAAATATGATCTTTCTTTAAATTGGAATCATGGCCATGTCCACGAGGACATGAAAATGTTTCCGTATTGAAAAAGTTTTCAGTCAAGAGGTATCATTTAAAGAAATGAGTCAAGAAAGAAGACATGGAGCATACACATACATCATGAGACATGTGCAAACACTGGTGTCTGCTGTTCTCTGTGTCCTCTTGTTGCTCATGGTGGTTGTAGAGGAGCAGAAGATTTTGCTGTTAAAGTCAAAACAAGCTCAGTAGCTTGTGCAGTACGAACATGACCCTGCATTCCTACATTGTTTCTGTTGTTGGGGTTCACTCATGCAGTGTAAGGGGGAGGTGGGCCTATGACTTCATCGTTTTCAAAACTATCTGTATTCGTTGTCCACACTGAAATGCTTAGCCGGGATTTTCAGCCTAATCCACTTTCAGACCTGTTTTTTTAAAAAATATGTGTTTATTGCTGCTGGTTTGGCAAGCAACCAGGCACAAGCCATATACATGCTCCGGCCGGTCCGGGTTCAAATCCAGCCTGTGGCCTGTTTGCTGAGTGTCCCCCCCCCATCCAAGCCCGCTTTCACAAAAGCCTATCCACTGTCTCTCTCGTGTCAATAAAGGCCTAAAAATGCCCCAAAAATATCCTTTAAAAAAGTGCATTTTTGGGCACCTGAAATGCCTATACCATTGAAAACTTGTGTGAATATCCCCGAAATTGTCACCATGTGGACAACCCCTTAGATTTGTCATTGGATTTTATTATTGTATTTTATTTGTGATTTAGAGTGATGTGCTGCTACACTAGTGCGTCCTGTAACCGAAAAAATTCAACTTTGCTATTAATTTTGTAATCTGCAGTGTTTAAACAGAAGCACTTAACTTTCTGCCAAGAAAGAAAAAGTGCTTTTATTTTAGGGGGACATTTAAAAAAACAAAGACAAAAAAATATATAATGGTCCAAAATCTTAATCTGCAGCAAAATTAAAGTAAAAATTATATTTGCAATCAATGGGACCATAAATTACCTACAAGAAACAGCAAAAAAAATAAACGTTTGATGGCACAAGTATCAGGTTACTTTTGACATGTCCACTGCATGTCACTTTAAGTGGAGTTAAATAGGAACTTCCTATATGTCAGGTTGTTCTTGTTTCCCATCACTGTAAAGGCCTTAACATACAAAGGGTGATACAAATAAAGGCACCAAGCTGTGAATATTTCAGAGGCAATTTTGACACATCTTTCTGTTCACATTAGAAGTGATGCTTATTTGCCTTCATATATGTTGTGTAAATTCTAAAAAAAAATCATGGGTTGAAGCCAAACAAACTCAGCATCAAGTGACAGCAACCTGGGGCTGATTTTAATTAAACTGAATCTTTACAGGCACATATTCTGTAATGAAGAAGAGAATCTGAGCTCCAGAGCTAAAACTGACCACAGCTGCTTCATGACCAACTGGTCACAAAAGTAAACGTTTGAGTAAACACCATAATCATACGGCTGCTCCAATACTATACTCTTCAAATATCATCTTTAAGTTCATTATCTTTGGTAATTTGATGGCTTTGTTCAAATAAATCGGGTTGCTGTGATGCAAATAAACAATCAAGCAGGCCGCCATGTTGACTGCTTCAACTGTCATGTATGCGCCAACAGCGAGTGATTTCTTTGGTCAGATTTGAGTTTACTAGATGCAAACCTTTAGGAAAATCGACCACAGTCCAAAAAAAAGGCCTTGAGAGCTGCAGAAAAAAATACTTTTTTAAGCTGTAGCCATTAGTTGTAGGATTTCTCAAGGTTATTTTTAATTTAAAGCACCAAAATGCGCAAAAAAACCCCCAAAAAAATTCAATATCTACAAGAAGAAAATGCAATGCATTAATTTTGACCTTAAAGCTTCACAATTAATATGATAAAGATAAAATATGTAGAAATTTCAGAATATTGGACACTGTTTTTTTTTTCTTTTTTTTTTCTTTTAAAAGTTTTTGGTCTCCACTCATCACACCTTCTTTTGATTTTGTTGAGAGCCCCTGTGGGTAATTTAAAAAAAGAAAAAAAAAAAAAAAAGCTGTGTGCTTCCCTCAATAACAATGTTAAAAAAAAGCTATGTCTTATTCTTAGTAGATTTGTGTTGGGTTTGGAATGAAAAATAAATACATAAAAAAATAAAGTTAAGAAAATATATATATGTATATATACACACATATATGTAGTTTTGGATTTTAAAGTAGCCAAACCAAAACAAGAATCTATTTCAGACAGAATGGATTATAACTGATACTTTCGCCCAGTCTGAAGGCCCCATTCACATGCAAGATTGTCTTGAAGATGTTACCAGACAAAAACACCCATAAATGTCTCTGCTGTTTCAATTGCTCTCATTGTGTATCTGATTCCAATTATCCATGTAGCCAGGTGTACTGTACGCCAACATTACAGTTGGCAGGACAATGACATTAAAATTGAAGGGTAGTTTTCTCTTCCGAAAGATCTGTTCACCAGCATGTCGTCCCTTCACCTGACAACAATAATCATTACAATGATTGCAGCACAATATGTACATGACATCGATTATGCCTTAATCACCACAAGGTCTCTAAAGTTACTTGTAGTTTCTACTTAAACAGCTTTTAGAGGTGGTCTTTGTAAATTAGATTGGAGATGCAGTTGGATTTGCTTGGTATAAAAAGTGCCAGGTTCTCTCTTGTTGGCAGACGTTTGCATTTCCCCCATTTTGGTATCAAACAAATATTCTTATTTAATTGTATTTGAAGAGGAAGTGACCATTGAAGGTAATGATTTTGTGTGTCTTTGTGATTGAATCTAAATAATGAACCAGAATGATTAAAAATGTTAAAATCATGTTTAAACATTTTTGGTGCCACAAAGTAAAAGAGTGTGAAGAATTCAGACGTCCCAACTATGGCAACTAAAGAAGAGGATTAGAGCCACTAAAAAAAATATGTTTTTGGAGGTTCATTTTTTTAAGTCTGCGACAAAAGCCAGAATTCTGACTTTATTCACGGATTTCTGACTTATTTCTCAAAATTCTAAGATTAAAATCTGAATACTGACTTTTAATTTTAGAATTTTGGGCGACTGGAAAAAACATTTGGAGGTTGTAAAAAAATGTATGTCTGGAAAAGTCTGATTTTTTTTTTTTTTTTGTTCAGAATTCTGAGATTAAAGTCAGAGGACTTTGCATATGGTTAAAAAAAAGTCAGAGTTTTGAGGTTAAAGTAAAAAAATCTGACTTTTTCAGACCTTAAAAAAAAGATTACTAACCATTTTTTTAATGGCCCTAATCCTCTTCCATACTAAGCAGTACTCAGCATAGATGATAATCTTTCCCTTCCACAGGATTTGATTCGATTTAGATTCTGAAGGGGACATTCGATTCAGGATCAGTTTTCAATTGGGACTGATTCTGGATTCTCAGTTAAGACTCTTTTTGTTTAAAGCATGCTAACTTCATATGCAATTTATTGCAATCTGTTGTGTGACTGAAGTTGACACAGCTCAATTTTTATTTTTTAATTAGTGGGTAAAATAAGAGTTAAATATAATAGTATATTCATACTGAAGTGGGTTTCATCAGCAGTTTCTCTTATTTTTATTTTTGTTTCAAAACATTTGTTTCCAACTTCTGTGGTTTCATATATGATTTTCATACCTGTTTTATTCTCATGTAATTTTTTGCCCTCTCTCATTGTGTTCTGATGTATTATGTAAACCATTTTGCGTTGCATTTTTGCTGCAGGGTGCTTTACAAATAAATGTGCATTGCCTGGCCTTAAGCCTTCGTTGTCTCCAGTCGTGCAGGAGAATAAGTCTTTAGAAACGAAACAGCATGGTTGGTAAAACTATGCAGCATGCGATGGTCATCAGTTAGTATTGCTACTAGCTGCAGGTCTGCTTCTCTTAATTCTCAGTGATAGCGTGTAAAATGAGTACAAATATTTTAGTTTGCAGAGTCAGCATACTGAATACATCATGTGGCTCCATCAAAATGCACCCACACACTCATTTTTAACAAAGGACAGACACGCATGATTTCTTTTTTTTTTTTTTGCTGCTCCATAGGCTACAAAGCTATCACTGATATTTAGCAAGCTAATGAGCTAACAAGCTGTTAGCTAGTGAGCTAACAGATTAAGCAGCAAGGTAACAAGCTAGGCAGTGAGCTAACAGGGGACACAGTGAGCTAACAAATTATCAGGGGATGCAACGAGGTAACAGGCCAATTTTAGCAGAGAGCAACCAGCTGGTACCAGTATCTCGGTCACAAGTGTGGAATATGGAAGCCTGTGCAGTCAAAAAAGTAAGTGGTGTGTTTTTAGTGCTTGAAATAGAAGGACATAGTATTTTATATGTCTTTTTTTTAATTAATAATTGATTCAGTATCTCAGAGAGTTAGAATAGCATTAATTATTATTTTTTGGCCCACCACTAGTGCCAAACACATATTGCTGCTGATTGTTTTGTTTGCATACATGCATGGACAGCATTGGATGATCAGAGTTTGAAA